>JAOXNG010000021.1:21999762-22037938 GCA_028566535.1 Scolopax minor
ATTTCATTGCTTCCAGAAGGCCAAAACTCCTGCCCAGAATTTCTCTTCAATGATAGTATGTGTGTGCATAAAAAGGAGATTCTGAGGCCAATAATTACTTAATAGGTATTGTAACAGATTTTGCTACATCAGATGTACAAAGTTTGACGTTACTAAGACTGTAGAAACAAAAGCAAATGGAAGAACTGCATCACCCAACTTGCCTTCTGGCAATCAAAAGAGTCAGGAGGCAGTTCTGTCTGAGTTCCTCATATGGCTCTGGGGCTCAAGGAGAGGAATTGGAGAAACACTGAGAAACACAAAACCTATTAGTGATGCAGGGTCTCTGACAAGTGGTCTCAGAAGCCACGTGGCCTGCAGGAGACAGCATTCAGATGTATTTATGTATATTCATATCCATTCAATTGCTATCTCACCTGGTACTAATCAGTTGTATCAAATATGTGGTACTTATTGCAACATGGCAAGATCCAGAATAACATAAAGGACTGAATCACTGTATTTCCAGTTGCTACCATTTAGCAAATGCTTCAGCACACATCTATTTCATTGGGGATCACAAAAACCAATGATTACAGGAAGCTGCCTACCACGATCAGCATAGAAGGGATACTTCAGCCATCGGTAATTTTTGGCTATTAAGTAATACAGGTAATTAAGTCATACAGATAAGTTGCAGCCCCAGTTCCATCTCCCACTCCAGTTCTAGAAATTCAAGAGGATGAGGGCAGAGGGTAGAGAGTGAGTATAATCTTAGCTTTTTCCTTGAAGCTCACAGCAAATTTACACACAAATACTGCACAGTGTACTCTTTCTATTTCTCCTTTAATAGCTGACAGTGTAGACTCTTCTGCATCCCTTCAACTGAGAGTCTAGAGAAAGTTGACTGTGAAAGAGTTAGAGCAGCTTTGGAAAATAACAGTGCTCCAAAGACAGAGGGATATCAAAAGGGCTATGCTCATCCATAAGCATTGGCTCTAGAGACCCTTTCAATGGTAGTCTAAAACACTGATCAATTCTGTCAAAACCTCTTGCATGTTGGATTTTTGTGAAGAGAACATCTTCTCATTTCTCCCCAGCTATACTTACCCCTTCCTTCAAGCTGGAAAAATTTGGAGCGAATTCTTCCAGGAAAGATGGAAAGATTTTAAGGGGTTTACTTTCCCCAGATTCCACCCACGTGGGGTTCCTCCAAACCAGCTCCATGGCAGGCCTTGGTCTGACCCAATATTATTCACTGTTCTTTCTGCAGACTGTAATCTCCAGCTCTCCCAGGGGAGCAAAACCAGCAGCCAAATATCTGCTGACAGTTTTGCATGTGTAAATCCATAGCAACTTCATTGAAATCAGTGGAATTAGTTTGGCTTGACACCAGTAAGAAGAAGAGCCGGATTTGACTTATTAGCACAATAACAGATAAATTAGTTAGATTACACTAGGGATTTCTGTGATAAAAACATTTAGTTTTCATTTAACCAGTGCAAAGGTAAGAGCATAATTCCCTTAAGGAATGCACAGAAATAGTAGCCTATATACAAAGAAGGAAAAACCTCAGAGAGGAGTATGCTGTCAGGGAGAGTGATACTAATGCCCAGGAGAGCTGTATATAATTAGCTGTCATCATTTACATGGTTAGTTTCTTCACCACATACAAAATGTACATAATTACAGTTCACTTACAAAGGATTAATTTGCTGTGTTCTATATCATATGAATTTTTGTGGCACATAAGTCAATTACCATTAGGTTAAAATCTTGGCCAAAATTTTCTAGAAAACTTCTGACTAACACTCTCTTACAGATTGCAGGGGAATCAACTATGACTGCTTGATATTAGAGTTGATAATCCTTCTAAAAAATAGTGTTTAGTTATTTGTAACTACATCAAATATTACAGTTGTTACTCATTAAATAGTAACATTTGACTTGAAACAACTAAAATTTGCCACTTCTGATATATGTCAAAATTTCAGAAAAGCTTCAGAAAACTTCAGTCAAAATAATTCAGCTATTTCAATTAATATCAATAGAGAAAAAATATCTAAGAGGGAAAAAATATCTTGGGAATTATCAAAAAGCATGCCACTGAGAAGCTGTGTCTAAACTGGAATTTTCAAGGCTTGTCTTTGTGTCAGGAATGGGGATGCATCTACCTTTGAGAGAGCCATGAACTTCTGCAAAATTTCAGTTCCTACGTAATCTGCAGAGACATTGGCATGCAAACTGTCTGAGGACTGGAACTGAATAAACATGTCCTCAGGAATCAGATTTGAGAAAAAACTAGTAAGAAAATATTTCCAGATATTAGAATGGAATAAAACATTTTTGGGCCTGACCATGCCTTCACTGCTAACAAATGAATGTGATCCAGTGTCCACTGGCTATTTGTATTTTTCATCTCCCTTTTTATGGATTTGGAGTTGTTAACTCTTACTCTTGTTGGAGTTGTTATGGATTTGGAGTTGTTAACTCTCACTACTGCTATAAGGCACTCCATTAAAAAAAAAAAAGAAATTAAAGCATCAAAGGAAGGAGATGAATTAATTTTTAGCTGTTACCTCTAGGAAGAAGGGGATATGCAATTTTTTTAGAAATAATACTAATTAAGGTCCTTGACAATAGTGAGAAAGCATCTCCTCCTTGGCCTATGTATCTCTAGGTTAACGAACACGAATTTCAAACCAAAGGTCCATAGAATAAGACTGACTCTAGAGTGATTGACTAGAAATCAAAACCTTATTGTTAGCATGGCATAAAGTGACGATTCTTGGTTGGCTCAAGTTCATTTTAATAGTACTTTAAAGGGCTAATATTCTCTTATCAGAGGTTATACTGACTGTATATACTCTATCTCACTATCAGCACAAGAATAATTGTGCTTTATGGCTAATAGTGTTTTCTTTTACTGTCTGGTTCAAATTCTTGAACTACAAGACTGTCTTTCCTTTTTCAAAGATTAGGCTACTGGAAAAGTTGAGGTCAAATGAAGTTTGAGAAAGTGCACACTAGTGTAGCAGTCTTCTGAGGAGGGAGAGGGAAAGGTAAAACCCAGGAAAAAGGAATATGAAAACGAAAGTAGAAGGGCACTTTTATCACGTCAAAAGTAAATTTGTCATTAATTTATTAAGTATGTACACATACATATATTTGTGGGTAAAATACTTTTCTGGACCTTGATACAAAGTCCATTTAAAAAGGCAGTTTAGAAACAGCAGTCATAGAAGGCCAGGGACAATGCAGGCAGGAAAAAATCTCAGATGTGTTCATGGGAGTGGATCTTCCTGGAAGAATATTTCTCAGAATAGAAAAAGAGGAATAAATCCAAAATACACCAACCATCTCTGGAAATAATTTTTAAACTCAGCTTATGCTGGATGGATGCCTCCAGTAAAGGATTGGAACTTCCAAGATACAATGCAAAGGAAATAACGTAGGATATGTACTTAGAGCCTCTTTTAAAGTAATTAACAAACATAAACCCCTCTCTGTATTCATGTCAAAGAATAAGACTCCAGACTGCTTGTTTGCACCAGAATTTGTTGCTGGCCTGAGGGAAATATTCGAACTCCACCCACTATGCTCAACATCCTTCAAATTTCTCAGATTACTTTCAGGTTTGAAAGTAATTCACACAATTAATATCAGTGCATTTTCTGTAGATATTTGTATGTCAACTACAATATGATCATTACTAGTTGTGGCGAGTGTGACTCATTAATATAGTTAAATTATTTTTTAAATTCTGTTCATATCTGCATTGGACTGGACTGTGAGTGCTACTAACTGTGGTTTATTGACAGTAATTCAGCAATAGTGATTTAATTAAACTTACTACATACCTTGGTATGCTAAGCACCCTTGACACATCTGAAGGCAGGAGCCTGTCTTTGAAAAGATTTGAAAATAGAGGTACTAAAATTGTGAGTTAATTATTTTAAATCCCAGTTAAGAGCTATGAATTCTTTCTGAGATTAAAACATCTTCAAAAGGCTTGAACACAGGTGTCTACATTTCTAATACATTTCCTTTTGAGGTCAAACACTGGAGCTTGAGCAGAATTCAGACTTCTTCAAGCAAATGTTGTGGGAAGCTAGTAGCTGCTTTAAAAATATGTTTCATGTGGCACTTTAATAATGTATTTAAAATGCTAAGGGACATGGGTATGTAGACTTGCATGTACCACACCTTCCCACACATTGCCTGCAACAATGCATTTAAAAATTTGCGAAGACTAAGCAGATGCTTTTACCATGACAAATGACTTTTTAATCAGTCATAATTTTGCACTAAGTGCTGTATAAGTGCCCTTTGTTTCACTACTTAAACTGTCAATGGCTAACAATGGAAGTCACAGACTAGTGCCTGTCATTAAAAGCAATGGAAAAAATCAATACAATTTTTAATTAAAGGTGCCCAATGACTTGAGCTTTTAAGAAAAGAATTCTCCTTGTCAGTACATCTTGCCTTCAAGCCCTTTTTGGCATCTCAGAAGTTAAGACACAGGCAAATGGAGGTATCCGCAATGTACTCCTGGAAATGAGAAGAGAAGGAGTCATGAGGAGAATTCAGGGAAAATATTTTCTGTTTGATTGGAATTGCTAGGGAAGGTATAAGGTACATAAATACTGATGTCTATGGAAACCCTAGAGCATGCTTTTCATTAGCCTTTAAAAATATGGAAGAATATATAAAAAGATACCCCTGTCAGTAAAATTTGTAATAGAGATTTTTCTGTACACACTTGTGAAGAAGCAGCTTGAAAAAAACTTCTTAATGCTGTCATTATTATTGGAGTATTCGTGTTATTGACTGCCTCAAGCATCTTGTCTTTGTTTAGTCTCTTCTTAACCGTGAGTGCTCAGGTTTTTTTCTTGTTGTGTTTTTCTGATACCTTCTGTTTCTCTGTCATACACAAATGTGTTTGTCGAAGAAGCAGATGTATGTTTCACCCATGGTGATAAAATCTTCACTAGTGTACCTTTAATAGCATATACAACAGTAGCTGAACTCTAATTTCTCAACAGAAGATAAATTTGTCAAGAATAAATATAAGTTCTGTGCCAAATTGACATTTTTTCTGGGTACTTGCTGGATGGGCATACCTCCTAAGCAAGCTTATTTATTTTGAAATCGGGGTACATTTTCTGGACTAGATTAAATTGTATTCGAAGTCATAGAATATGAGGCAAAAGAACACCTGAATACAATAGTATATGTTCACATATGCTACTAAATTATCCACTAATTTTGCAGCATATGTGTACCTGACAAGATCTATAAAAGCTTTTATCACTTTTGTAGTTTGGAGAAATGTACAGTCTCAGTAAACATAAGTGTTAAAGATCATGATCTGTTCTTTTATATAAACAGCCCCTTTAGGTTTTATAGATTTGGATTTTCATTCTTTTTGTTGCAAACTTAAGAATGTTGGACTATGAACCACAACTTGAAGTATGAAAAAAATCTATACTTGTGTGACAAATCCCTCTGAATTTGACATTTGATTAAATATTGGAGCAATAACGATAGACTTCAGGACTCCTGTAACATTTTCATGAATTGTATGACAGTATCAGTAAGCTGATCCTGTGGCATTCCACAGTAAATAGTGCTTTTACTTCCTTACAAGTTGTTTTCTTAAGCAAAACCTAGTTTCTAATATAAGCCATATATTCCACCTCATATTTCTGATTTTATTGCCTATGTCTCAACTTTTTTTTTTTTCTTTTTATTTTCTTTTCTGTATTTTGTAAAGAGTAACTTGTAGCAGTAGCAGTAGCAGGTAGCATGCAGCACTTCTTTTTTTTGCTCAAACTATGGGGCTTCTGTAAGAAGTAATGAAGAATAAAATGGCAGTGGAAGCAAAACCAGCATCAATTGCATTTAAGAAATATGCGTAATCCTAGCAAATGAAAAGAACACCACAGTAGTAATTCCTTGGGGTTTGACAATGCATCCAGTACTCTTGGACACAATTAGTGATGGCTTCGCTGTCCTGGCTGAGCTCCAGGAACCTCTTACTCTGTTTCAGTCTGAGCCAGCCTTTCTCATTTGCTACCTAATAAAGATTCAGATGTTTGGAACTTACTTCTTTAAAGGGAAGTTAGAGGTGTGGAGCAGAAATCAGCAAAGATCGTTTCCCCTGTTCTCTGCTGACAGCATCAACAATCTGCAGTGACTGGTCCCTCATTGCAACTCAGGAGCATGTTAAAGCTTGTCACTGAAGATATGGCAGTTCATGTGCCTTTAAAAGGTCCTATCCAGCCCACTTTCCATGACTGTCAGGCAAGGTGTAATATGGTGGGATGAGGTGGGATTCAGAGCTTCACTATCAGGACTGAACAAACTAAATCGGACCTTCACTGTCCAGGCTGAAGTAACTTGGGGTAGCTGGTTAAGCTGCCTCTATGGTCACTGTGCCTGCTCAGAATTGGTACAGAAAGGGTCTTGGACTGGTCTAGGCTGGTGAGGTTTTATATGGCAAGTGGCATACACTCTCTTGTGTTCCTTTCTTAGGTTATCACTGCTGAAGCAGAGTATTTACCTGAGATGTTGCTCCTATATCCAAAAATGCAAAGGTTTCCAGAAAAAAGTGCCTGTGGAAGACTTGATGGTTAATCAGGCAATAGAGGTCCACAGGAAGGACATGTCTGGCACTCAGAGTATCATTCCCCTCCTGGCTCTTTGGGTGCCCACTTGCATATGCTCAGATAAGTTGGAAACTTTCTATATGTCTGTTTATCAAACTAGACTGGCCTTTCAAAGACCATAAGCTCAACAGGCAGAAGTATAGTGCAAGTTTTAAGAAAAAAATTACTGCCCTTCCCAAAAGCGTCTGATAGCTACCGTGGGTCTGTGTCCTCCAACAGAGCACTTTTCCCGTTCCTGTCTCAGACAATGAGCAGCAGTATTTCTGGGGAGTTTTTGCCTTTTGATCTCCTCTCTGATCTAATGCAATTGTCCACTGGCAGAAGCGCTGTGAGGTGCAGAATAAAGTAATGAAGCTAATCTGATTTCCAACCCCCAACCCCAGTATCTACATGCCCTTATTGTATTAGATTCCTAATGAGATTCTCTGTCTGCACTCCAGAAACAGGGCTGAAAATGTATGTATATGTGGGGAGGAGGGGGATGTTGTGGAAGGTTGCCTCCATTTACATCCCATCTTTAATGGATAAAATCTGCCCGTCCTTGAGTTGCAAGGTATCTACCTCCAAGATTTCTTGAGGGAGAAGCTTCTGAAATTGCCAAGAAAGAATGTCTGTATTTAACACTGATGTGTCTTTGGTATGGCAACAAATGGAAGCACAGGAGCAGTACAGGGAGGAATCTTCTTGTGCAGGTCCTGTGCACTCGTGCGTGATAAAGCTAGAAGATATCCAGTAGTGGAGGTGTGTTGGAAGGATGTGCCTGAGCTGAAATTGCCAGGAAGAAATCTGAATAAACTAGATTTATGTGGTTAAGCAGCAAACATAGTTACTTACCTGTGAGTAAAGAGTGTGTGCACTTCTAAGGTCCCATGAAATGGGATGCAATGATGCATTGCTTACAAGTCACCCAATCTATATTTAATCCTCCCCCCAAAAAACAGTTTTATCCTTCACAGCCATACAGAGCATCCAAGCATCTTTTAATAAATCCAGTGAGAACTACTGGATGTTGAAGAACTGGCCAGAGTGGCCAGCCCATGGTGACCACTCAGGTCATAAATAAGTCCTCTCCTGGTAACCTGGGTTAGATGTATCTTAGGAAACAAACAGAAGGTATATGGTGATCACAGAAGATTATTGTTTTCCTTGGAAGGAAAATTGCAATTTCAGCTAACAGGGTAGCCATCACATAATAGAGAAAAATCTCCAGCCTCTACTCAGTTCGATGAAAAGTCTTGTAAGCAAGCCCTGAATCCAGCTTCATGTGTGACAGGCCCAAACTTGGCCACTTCAAAACTGAGTTTGCCATTTGGTCCCAAGGCAGAATTTTTTTTGTTGCAAAGAACCCTCATGACTGATTGGTGTTTATGGGTAAAATGCCTTTAAAAGAAGTTTAACAGCCTCAGCTGGGTCCTTCATGGACAAAGGTCCCTATCACAGAAGCACTATACATAATTCACCACAAGAGAGCCCCAGAACTAAGCAAGAAAGCTAAATTACCTGTCACTTCCAGAAGAAGTGTTCTCTTTGGGTCAAGGTTGAAATCATTGGTAAACCGATGTGAGGAAGATCACATTGGTCTCCGTATGGATTCCTTCCCGGTGTCAGGACTGTGGAGAAATAAGGGAAGCAGAATGAATACCTACTAAAATTTCCACATTATTCACAATTCTTATTCACAAGCCAGTGAATGAGCAAAGCCTGAGTGATACATGCAGCTGTGTTTCTAAAGCAGCATTGATTCTTTCGCTGAAGCAAAACAAAACTCCTGCCAGAGCATGTATTCCGTTCACAGGGGCGTCCTGTCAGAGGTGCGAGGCATTACAGCTTCTTCTGAATACAAAAAACACCTCATTATTACCCTGGATAGGAAATGCTGCTAGTTACAGGAGCGAGTATGACTTCAGGAGTACAGTTCATGAGAAGTAGATGCCATCTGGCTGTCATTAAGTGGCTGATTGTGGCTTTCTGTGATTGACTGGTGATTGATTGACAGGTGGTAGAGAGGAAAGGGATATAGCATGTCAGCCAGACACGCCAGCCTTTTGTTTCAGTCCTGTAATTTTTGTGGTGTGTGTAGCTATCAGGGGGACAATTTTTCTTTCAGTCCCACTTGCTCTGCAGCCTCCATGTCAAGTAGACCTGAATTCTGCAGAGAAGAACAGGAGAGTACGTAGACTATTTGACCAAACACTTGGACTCTTGCAAACCTTCACAGTTTAATTCTATGACAAAGAAAAGGTGCAATTTAAAGAAGTTATTTTGTCCTGTCCTCCCTTTTTCACATTTCCAAAGGCTGTAAGGAATGAATTTTTGTTCTGCCATATTCAATTTTTAACAACTTTAAACATTATAACAGCTACATTATAACATCTTTTTTAAAGGCTTTTAATTTAAAAAGTGGAAGCTGAACTTACAGGACATATGAAAATAAACTGAAATTAACAATTAACCTTGCAGTGGTCTAGATCGCTGCACTTCAACACAATATTTGAGACTGAAGTGTTCGTTCCACCCTGAAAATTTGAGGTGATTTAGACTTAAATAGTGCTGAGTAAGGTTTGCTTTCTTTAAATATGCATAGAGTAAACTGGTTTCTGGAAATGCAAGCCCATGGCAAAGGCTTTATGCAGAACTGAATCATGAATATTCAGTGTGTAGACTCTACGAGGACTGCATGCCACGGGAGTGGGTAGGAGCTGGTTTGCCTCTCCATAGCACTTTATTTTAACAACAAAGCTTCAGGTTGCTCGTGTTTAGAAGATGTCTGCTAGACACCAAACTTGCAGTTTCATCAGTGCCATCCTAAGGCTGGCAAGCCTCCAAATGGAGGTGGTGGTTGCAAGTAGGGACTCTTCTGAGCTGGGAGGATGAAGCAGTTTCCGAGGAAAGCACCAAGGGCAGTAAATGGGTGAGTAGGGTAAGAAATCCTCTTGACGCAGCTCAAGACAGTCAATAGTATCTAGTGACTGTGCCTTAAAGCACAGAGAATAGAAGTGTGTCTTTTCCACTGCAGGAGGCTTAATTTTGCCTCAGTGAAGGCTTTGGGAATCGGGCAGTTATGCTTGTGAAGTGACTTGACTATGTCCAAGTTAGGCCCTACCAGGTCTGTTTAATTATGATTTGCACAATAAGTTGATGTCTCCTTGGGAAAAATCTGCTTTGATTTCAGCACTAGAACTGTTGTTTCCAAACAAAGCATAAAAATAACCTGTACAATCTCAGCAAAGACATTAGATCAAAGAGCTGATAAGGATTCAGTATTGATATAGATGGGGATTTCTGCTTAAAACTTGGTGCTGCATTTCCTCATATATATATAAAGAATTTTATTGAAATCCAGGTTTCTTACAGAGTTGAAAGAGTTTCAGACTCAACATCATTTTTAAGCAAGTTTCTAGATATGTTTAGTAATTTTCAGAGAAAATTTACGGAAGAAATAACTTCCTCTGTTTTTACTATCTAGAGTAGAAAAATAATTAATGTAATATTACTTAGGATGTAATGAATATTCATATAAAATTCATTGTTTGTAGAAATATGTTAAACAAAATAATAATTAAAATACAGTGGGTTTGGGTGTAAAAGCATCTATAATGCAATGTATAATATCTTTATATATTTAGTAAGCAGTTGACTACATACAAGAACATAAATACATCTACGCAAACAAGTTTTAATAGTTCCCATGGTAACTATATAAATGTTCAAGAACCATCTAAGTAGATAAAAAAACAAATTCTTATTTGGAAGCCTTGATTCCTAACTGCTTATTACTTTACAGATACTACTAAATGGGATTAAATGTTTCACAGGAAAGAAAAAGCTAGTATCCTAATTTGATTAAGACTGAGTAAACATAACACTTTTTAAAATTTATTTTTCATTTGTTATGCTTGTGTGCTGATACAGAAAATAGCTCTAGCACACAGTGCAATTCAGTCTGGCCAAAACAAAGCCTGCATTCCGGTGCATTCCAGCAAAGCATGTGTTCTTACAAAAAGAAAAAAATAACTAGCTGGGATTTTACAAGTTATCACATGCAACTCAGTATTTTGCTCTGGAAGTCAACAAGACCACTGCTGCTTTAAGGAAAGATGGTCTCCAAACGGTTTATGAAGCGATATATCAAATATAAATAGGTTGTTTGCTCTCAGTACAGATGCCATCATTACTAACTACTTTCAGGCTCTTTGAGAGCTAAATAATTTCGTAATGCATCATTGAACATTTAGTTGCTTCGATAGCAGATGGTTTCAGGGGTCCATCTGCTCACAGCAATGTTTTCAACAAGCCCCCTTCACCTTCACCAAAAGGTTCAGAAACATTAGAATATTCATTCCTCACCACAGGTGCCTTTCCTGGAGCCTCCCCATACACAGGCATAGTGGGTCGCACACTCGGAAAGACAGAGGTGGTTTCTGAAATTTGTGACTTAATCTATTGTGTGTAGATTACTTCTGTCAGCACATGAAGACAGCAGCAATATTAGGTAATATGAAGCATCAGGTTACCTGGAACACAGCTTTTGTTTGCCAGCAGTCAATTTTTAATAGGTTTGTATCTAAAGAGCTGAATATATTTTAATAGTATTAATAATTTTAACTCTGCACCACACGGTTACAGTTGCAGTTAACTGTGAGTACATAGTTAAAATTATTAATACTATTAAAATTTATTCAACACTTTTTATTTAGATGCATGCACAGTTAAAAGATCAGTGCACAGCATAAATATCCAGGTACCAGCTGCTGAAGAGAGAAATCTGATGTAGTGGAATACAAATATGTCAAATATGTATTACCTTGTAGTGCTAACAAGCATAATAGCAAGGGAATGTTACAGTGATCTTTTTGTAAATTGTCTGTCTTGTATTAATTCGTATATGAGAAATGCAGTGGAGAAACTCAAGAATGAACCATTAACTCTTTGTTGTGCTTTTTTTTTCCTTGAGGTGAGTTAATTGCAGACAAAAAGAATTACAGGGGTCACAGACTTCATTTGGCAGAGAAAAATAAACATATCTATTGACTAATTGGATATGCACTACTCTATCGTCCCTTTTTACTGCAGTGTTCTCAAACTAGACAAGAGGGCTCTCTGTGAAGAATATGTCTCCACAGAGGCTGGGCTGTTCAACACCACTGGGACGTATGAATTAGAAGAGCCTTTGTATCTGAGTTACTGCCTCTGTAATTCCCAATAGAGCTACCTAGAGTTGCTTGATTTTATCCTCTCTAAATGCATATATTTCTACACAGACTTTCAATTTTTGAAAGTGTTTGGAAATAGAAGTTCACCCAGAATATGAAAATAACCTCGAACATTGAAGAATTTCTCCTGTCTAAGAGCAGGCAAGTGGTGGGGTTTTGGCAAGTAATAGAGATTATTAAGAATTTGTAGGTAAGAGATAATATTTCACAGCTATCTGGTGTACACTGAAATACAGGATGCTTCAACTTCTGAGGTATAAATAAACATTAACTACTTAGATACCCCGTGCCTAAAAAGCATACAGTCCTTTATGTATATAAAGGACGTAGTACAGCAGTATGCTCGACTTCATCAGAGAACCTGTACCTGTTTTCATACCTGTCTAAACCTAGAAAAACTGTCATCTTAAAGCAATATAATGGGTTTGATGTAGCCTTCAGAAAAGCAGATCATAAGGGTTAAAATACTGTTGGTGTGCCTCAGCACTGCTGTTAAAAAGATTCTGAAAATGTACACATGATATATCTCTAACTACTAAAGGGTGATTTCATGACAATTTTCGCACATAACAGAACCTCCTAGTCTTGACTATGTTGCTTGCTGGAAGTGGCTAAAGCAAAGCACTTGGGCTGAAAACTTCAATTTCTTGTTGTTTAGTCTGTGAAGGAGAGCTGTACAAATACTCCCATCAGTAGTTAAGCCACCCGCTCTCTTCTGAGCATTAGTAGCAGACTCCTGGAATAGGTCAATTAAAGGCAAGCCAACTTTTCCCCCTTTTGTTGAGTACAACTCTATAGTCATTCTCACGAAAGATTAACCCTGAATTTTGGAAGTAGTCAGATAATTTTGCTGTCTGTGTAAAGGTCAGGTCACACTCAGGTCTTTCACTCCTCCACTTCTGAGTCAGTGAAGCAAGATGACAAACATTTTTAAGGTTTATAGTCAGCAGTCCCTGGACGAATATAGGATTCCACCAATATTTGGGTTCCACCCAAACTTGACTTTTTAACATAGTATACTTAAGTATTTACTGGAGAGGAAACAGAAGGGCTCAGCCTGGAGGTCAGGGTGTTTGCTGAAGGGGACAGGCTTCTAAAGCAATCTGGAGAAGAGATGTGAATTGTGGTCTCCTTCCAATTACATGGGTACCGTAACTAGCAGGTAATGCACAAGGGCACTGCTCCCTTTCCAGTTTTCTCAGTGACCCATGATGTTCCTTTATTTATCTCAACTTCTATCCTTGGAGCCAAAACTCTCTGAGTGAGATGTTCCTACATAAGGAATCTTTATTTTGCCTATGCTGAATGAGGATCACAGTAGGGAAAAATAAGATTTGGGGGGGGATTGCTTATTTTGTTTGCTGGAAAATAAAGTTTTTGGATCTCTATGACCAGCTTCCTGTCAAAAAAATCTGTATTACATGCAGATACATCAATCACTGTAACAACACTTGAATCTCACCTGAAGTTTGTGATGCTTTTTTCTGCATAAATATACAATTGCTTTTTATTATTATTTTTACCTTGTACAATAAATCACAGCTGTAAACAGCACTTTTAATAAAAATCTGTCATGTAAAATCATTTTATGAAAGGAGACATTTTATTTGCACTGTACTTGGCACTTAACATGTCAATAAAAAAATGGCTTTTCCTTAAATGTAGCAAATAGGGCTGCACCTGCTATAGAAGATGTAATAAACCAACAACTACAATCTATGGATAGATAATGGCTAAACTAAGAGTACCCAACACTGCAAGGCACTCAAATGGAAAAATTAATACTTTAAAAATATAAAAGATCTTTCTATAGTGCTTGCCAGAGAAAAGACTATGTACACTACATGTGTATACATCTTTCATGTGTATTCAAAAATAAGATCAATGAAAAAGTCAGTTTATGCTTGGAAGTAAAGGATTGCATTTCTGCTGGGGCTGTCATTCCCATCTATACTGTCTACTTTGTTTTGTGATAACATCACATTATTGCTTTAGATGGCTGTGAAAGGTTGTGATGCTGCAATCTTTCTCCAGTGAGTAGCATCACTGACATTTGATGGGACTACTCATTTCATGAGACTGCTCTTTTTTGCAGCTGCAGAATCTCTGTCTTGATAGCAGATGATTATTTTTTGGTCAGTTAACACATGCTCATCACAACAGGATTTAATGCTACAGTGGACAAAAAATTGACAATTACCAAACAATTAGTCCTAACTACTCTATACACATTAAAAGTAAGAAGGTCAGGAGATCATGATCTGGTCAATTATTTGCCCTTTACACTCTATAATACATTAAAAAACTCTCACCAAAAAAAATAGCTCATAGCATTTCCATTAAAAACGGAGAGTTGCCAACTCCCTCAGCTTCTCATGGATTTGGTTAGGTACACTGTCCAAGTAAACTCAAAGCTTCCTGAGAAAAGCAAAGCCTGCTGATATCTTCTGTTATCTGTGACTGCATCTTACTTGGCAACTACCTAAGTGCAAATTTCATTCTTTGTTCTGAAGTCCTCGAGTTGGTTTACATACATGTGACTTGGATCTTTTTGCACAAAAAAATGAAGAGTGTTTCCCCATATACACAACTTTTCTGAAGATTTTCAAGTAATTATACTTGTGGATACAAGAATGGAAGTGGAAAATGAAATGTGTACTTTTTCCTACAAAGAAAACTGAGATCATATGATAAAAACATATCAAAAAATGAAGAGGATCATAGCTGATTAGAAACCAATCCAGGCTATATTTTGAAAACAATCTGGCAGTCTTTCCTTTCTCCTAGCACCTGGTGAACCAGTGTTTCTTTTGTATTCTTATCATCCCACGACAAGTTCCTCTTCATTACCTTTCCCAGTTCAAACCGTGAGTAGTTGTTCACAGGAAGAGATAATATATCACATTCAAGCTACAGGACAGCCCAGAGCAATCTGTGTTATAATTGTGGCTGACTCTGATAAGATGGGCTCCTAACAAAAACACAGTATACTGATTTTTGGTGCTGATTTTTGATATTGCAAGCCCAAAGTAACCATTCTTTTCCCTTCACCTGCAGTCCCTCCCAGGATTAAACCTCACACAGGTCACACAGACCTGAACTAGTCAAAGTCAAACATCCATAGTCTCATCCTCTGGACTTGTTTCAAGCAGAAGCCATAAACAGCCACCAAAATGGAAGAAAGAAAAAGGGATAAAAGAATAAAGTGGGATAAAAAAAAAAAAAAAAGAAAAGAGGTTAAAATGGTGTAAATATTACAGGGAACAATTAAAAGAGAGAAAGTTCAGTCTAAGTAAAAGTGAAGTGGTGGAAATCATGTAATAGGTATTTTAAAATCATCCAGAAGGAAACATTATTTTTTTTGGTATTGTGATGTCAGAAGGATAGATTAGGCAGCATTGTAGGTCTTGAATAGCTCTTAACTTGTGTGTATTCAATTTACTGATTCATAACTAGAATCACACTTGATTGAGTGTCTTCTGGATAGTTCATCAGACACGACTTGGTTTGGGAAGGATCTTGGAAACCTGAAGCATGAGTTTAGGAGGACCCTAAAAGAAAAAAAGAATTTGAAGCTAGCATTTCACTAAAATTAATAATCATTTAAATGGAAGATCAAGTCAGAACAAATTAGGTAGTATTTACTTTATGAAAACATTTTGTGTGACAGAGGATGAAATGGTACCAAATACATCCACAATACCGTATTCTCTGAGGTTTACCACTAATTTTCATTGGGACTGAAATTTTATGGCAACAGTCACCACTGAAACAATCTGTCTGCTTCCAGATTAGGAAAGAATAAATTGCCTTTTTTTTTTTTTCTTTTCTTTCCAGAGAAATAATGGTGGCCAAACCATTGATGTGATTCCAGATCCTATTCTCCAACTCTAACTGTACTAAGTATTCCTAAGTCTGTTTTAACTTGCTGTACAGAACACTGGAGTAAGAAGGACAGGGAAGCCACAGGTAAAAAATGACATAATCTAAGATTTTTCAATTTTGACCCAAAACTGACAAGACCTATAGTTCTAATATGTTAATGTACCTCTGAATCACCCTCATGTTAATATGGTGTCATTTTTATATGGCTATATAGCCATAGTTAATAGCCATGCAAAACACAGGTCTCCAACTGCTATTTTTCTTATTTGCTTTTAATCACATTTCTCATTGCAATGTTGGAAAAAAACAATTGCAAATTATAATACAATCATTCAAAAAAACTGTTTCTGGCATTTATAAAGATACTGCAGCTGACACATAAATTATAGTGAGTGAATCTAAGTCACTTTAAGCATTTCATTAAACATGGTGTCTATGTATATTTTTGATCCACAGCCAGTTGAGTTTTCTTGCTTTCTTATTACAAGCCATAGTAGTCATTATTCCCCTATTTTAGACATTCACAATTTTTTTTTTTCAGTGAACACTAATATATCACACATTATGAACCTACATTTATAAGCACATTTTCTTTTAGGACATCTTTTAAAGGAGGTTCAAATTTAAAGTAGAAGTATAATTGGGTAAGGATACTATCTGGAAAATAGTATGAAGTACCCTAAATCATCAAATCTGAGCATGTTAGGAGAAAGTGTACCAGAGAATGGAAGAGAAATCCAGTTATTTATATAAACAGTAATTTATACACATATGCACGCACTTACCTCCATATCTTCATACATATCAATGCTTTTCCAAGTAATTTGACACCAAATTAATATAATTTAATTATAGAAACCCTATTCATAGGCTTTTTTGTATGCTGTAAACACAGAGCAAGATCTACCTAATGGGTTCTCAGACTTTACATGTGCTATACTTCCTTTACTTTTTGCAAAGCCTTGACTGATAGCTTTTCCTTTCTGTTGCCTTCATAACATTTCTGATCTTCCAACATTATTTCACAAGGAATTGGAGTAATTTTCTTTGCTAGCTGTTATGCCTCTCCTACTAGTCCTGCTTACATGTCTAACAGAGCGCAGGATTCTTCCTCTCTTTCTGGCCCCTGGGCTTTTCTTTAAAAGAAAAAGCTAACAAACATGCCAAGTTGTATAAAAAAGTGGGATGTCACTGTTCTGGTGAAATACTGACATTCCATGTCTGCAACCCAAATTTTTAAGGCAGTCTACAAGTTGGAAAACCACCAGTGGCAAGAGCAGTTGCCATTTTGAATTTCATTCTGACTCTCACAATAACACTGTGGAAGAGAGTATCAAGCTTTTAATTTCTATTTGCAAATGCAGGTAGACAGTGGTCTGTGTTGGAATGATGCAAAGTACGCCAAATCAATTACTGCATTAAGTTTGGGGCTGCACATTTTTATTTATATAGTGAAGGCTGGAAGTCCACCATGTATCTTAAAATAATTTAATAGCTAAAACCAGAAAATATAACCAATGAGTAAAGGAAAATTTTAGTCTGTATTTTATGAAATAGTTTCCCGACATGGTGACAGTGTTTAAATTCAGACTTCATTTTCTCACTATGTGGTTGCCTTTTTGCTAAGGAATGGAGTTCACTTAATTATTAAACTTCTCTATTTCTTGAAGTGAAAAAAAACTTCGTTATATTTTTGTGTGGATGAACATGTCCCACAACTTCAGATTGATAGGATCATTAGACCAAGAATCTTAATAGCTTATTTTTAACTAATTTGTCTTTATGTTTTTCTTCATGTGTGTTGCAAACTGATTGTGCATATTTATCTAGTTAAAATGCAAGTCCGGTGTAGTGCATTAATCTGCTCTGGCACATTAATATCTTCAATATCTTTTCCTGAAATTTTAAATGTAAATTATAACACTAGAATTGGGGTGACTTTTAAATGTAGTTGCAAATCTTTATACAGATCCAAAAATGGAGTTTTAAAATGAAGCTGAAAATATGCTCTGATGCAACTGTGGGTCTGTAGATACAGAAGTAGAGCTTAATACTAGTATTTCATTAGTGCATTGTTTATGATTAAAAGATGCCAAAACAGTCCATAAAATAATTCATACAAGCAGGAGTAACTTTTATTATTCTTACAGTGAATTTGTGGTGGCAATAATTTCCAATTAGATTCCTTTTGGTTTATTAAGATGCTGAAATTCTGTTCTTGTTGACCATGGAGTTTTATTCTTGACATAAACACATATCAACCTTTAAAATCAAGCAAGCAAACAAACAAAATCTGAAAAAAAACCCTATATAATTATTTTAACCTGATTAATTTATAATTCTAAATTATAATTAATTTACTGCAGTCTCACCTCCAATAAGTGAATCTGTATCATTGTTTTCATTTGACGAGTTGGCCATGCTACAGAAAATCTAAAAGTTTCCAGAAACTAAAAAGTTTCTGGATAAAATTAATGAGATTCTTTACACAGAATTCAGCACAAGGGTTTATTTTTTTGTGGTAATAATGGAAGGATCCTCTGAGTAATCACCAAGAAAATATTCGATTTCTAAAATACAGTGTAGTATATGTGGATATTCATTCTTCCTGTTATTCTGGGAAATAGTTACCCTCTGATATTTTTAATATTTCTGTACACATACAGTTGATCTGGAGAGGAAAATATTATAATGTGCAAAAAAAATCTTACAGAGCAATGTAGTGCACTCAAGTACCAGATTAAGCTCTTTGGACCAACCAGTAACTTAGTCCATATCAAGTTAATTATTCATAAGAGTTATTATTTATGAAATCTTAAACATATCTTCCAGGAGTGTGTACATTAATTTGATGTTTCCTTTCAATATAAAATTGCCTGGAGACTTTTCAGTTCACAGACAGCATTTTTAACCCATTCTGAAACATAAATTGTAAAGTTTAAATTTTCTTAAGACGAAACGGGAAGTTTTGTTTATTTTCTTCTGGTTTATCTGGGAAAGTCATCTCACCTTTGAGAAGCATCACAGCATGCCTGAAGTTTTACAACAACTCTGTAAGCTCCATTTTTAATTAATACAGTTTTCCTTTCTTGTTTGCATGCCTGATTATTTTCATCCTTTGGAAATAAGAAGATTCCTAGTGTTGACCATATGAGAGGCAGCTTGATTCTATATTTTAAGAAAGAGTGTTCACTTCCAGCTTAAAAAAAATAACATCGTGTTGTTTGGGGGGAGGAGGATTGAAGGTAGCTATTCAACCATTTAAACAAGTGCCCTTTGCTCATTTTGGAAAAAGACAGGGGCTCCCTGCACCCATTTCTGCTCCAATTTAATGAAGTTGTTAAAGTAGCAAGACTGACAGGTTAATTATCCTTTATAAAAGGGGGACAAATTGAACTGTGTCTTTCCATCATTTTTTGATATATCAAGAAGCTCCTGAGGTGCTCAGATGCCACTCTGGTGAATAGAACAACTAATCCACTCTGCTATTCTTTGCTGACCCTGGCCCCCCCATCGGGGCCTTGCAGTATATTGCAGTTGATTTTTGTTTCACATTCAACAGATTCTACTTTATTATAAATTCAGAAGGATTTTTTTCCTCCATATGTTGGCTGACAGCTTCCCTGAAATAACTGATGGCTAAATTTAAACTCTGATGAAAATTAACCCGAGTGTTAAATGCAAACAGGAGCTGCTTGGAAAGAAAAGAGTTATCATGGTAAATGCCAAACAGTGGAAAATGTGTGTAAATTAATGGAGTCTCACTGGTGACAAGCTGTCAGGCAGTTTGATGGCTCTCGCTAGTGCTTCAATCCCACTGAAGTTGGCCAGAGGGCAACATGGACAAGTCCTGCTTTTCAAAAAGACCGCGGGATGCTTGACAGTAACGCTAACTAGATCATCTAAAGTTCATGGTCAAATAAGATATTTTTTTTTCTTTTTGCAAAGCTTTGCACTAAACGGAGCACATGCACAGCTGGGCTATGAATGAGATATCAAATCATAGTTTCTGTAGAACGGTCAAAACAGAATGTAGATTGTAGAGACCAGAGAATCATTGTGAATGGAGTTCAGAGAAAGTTAATTTTAGATAGATGCTAATATTCTTGTGTTGCTGTATTTGTTGAGCACAGAGCAATGCTTGAGGGTTTTCTAGATGAAAGTCTCCTTCTCTAGATTGCATTTTAAATGGGTTTAAAAACTGATATTCATTTTAGTCTGTTATTGAATCCTTCAAGTGAAGCATCCTTCAGCTCTTATGAAAGCTTTGATATGTATGGTAAGATACACTTTATCCCTTATTTTTTGTTGTTCTCTGCTATTTTCTTTTTCAGCATTGATATGCTGTGCATTTAAGAAATTAATTAGTGCTCTGGTGCTTTCAAGAGCAGAGTGATCTTTCTATTTACTTCTGTGGAAGTAGTGCCTAATCCTGACGGTGTCTAAATACTCTTCTAGTCTGTTCCAGTTTCAATATGAAATAATAAACTAATTTAGTGGGAATTAAGATGCAATCAATACAACGGATCTGAGTGTGGACTAAGTTCTACAGACCTCAAGCAGTCTGTTTCTTGCTGTATTTATTTAAAAAATGGGAAATTACAGTCTTGCTTAAAGCAGCAGGTCTAATAACTTAATATTTTTTAAGCTAAATTCTTAGCCAAATTAGGAAAGCTTTTACCTAAATTGTCTGTAGATTGGGCATAGAGCATAAGATAAAATAAAAACTCACCATAGTCAATAATTCATAAGATTAAAGCAACAATATGCCTTATGGAAATGATTCTCTGTACTGGTCATAATCACTTCCCTTAGGCTAATGCTCAAAGGGACCAGTCTTAAAATCTTACTAAATGTCACACAATGTCCAGAGAAATTATATTTGAATAATACCTCGGAGAGGACAAAGGGTGAAGTGCAGAGCTACCCTCCATGATCCATCTAACTCATGCGACCCCATCACATGCCACCTACTGTGACTGATGTCACCTATCCACTATTCTGTTTCTCTGTGGGTCTTCTTCATCACTTTAAATACCTTTATCAGTTCAAACAGCACTAACTTCTTGAAGTTCTCTTTTTCTCTCTGCAGAACATTTGCTTCTCCATGAAAAATATCTGCCAGGGCAGACAAAATTATGTCCAAAGATAGTAACCACTTTACTCTATATAAAAGCATGTCAGTCTTGACTCCTTATATACTGTGAAACTGGAGAGCCGGATGAAGGAAGTCTATATGTTTTGATACCTAAAATTTGCATCCTACACTGTGAATATTTTACTGTTTTATGTGA
Organism: Scolopax minor; assembly: GCA_028566535.1. Lineage (NCBI taxonomy): Eukaryota > Metazoa > Chordata > Aves > Charadriiformes > Scolopacidae > Scolopax > Scolopax minor. The sequence continues at coordinate 22,020,805 of JAOXNG010000021.1, forward strand.
AAACCAGCTAACAATCTAACTCATAAATGGTGTTTGTCTTTCACTGTATTTTTCTTTCCTTGACCCCTGTGTATAAGAGTGTATGATAATCGGTACCTCATTACAACCAGCTATTAAAGCATGTCTTCATGATAAGAATACAAGCAGTTCCATCATCTTCTGTGGGATTTCTTATATGGCTAAAGTTAATTCACTTATTGCTAAATTGTATCTGCATCATGTGTGTACAGTTAGAGAGAAGAAAGAAACAGCTCAAATAGTTTGAATTCTCTGATCATTTACTGATTATTTGTACTGATAAATGTGGAGTATGCAGGAGTGTTACATAGCTAAGTAACACTGAGAAAGCCATTGCTCTGCATCACACCCTCCTTATAAAGCAGCTTTAAAGAAATAATTAAAATAGAAACTACTATGCAATATCTGCCTTAAAAAACCTGAATGTCACAGAAACTCAGAACCAACATAGTTTTGGTTTCTTTCTAGATTTCTCTCACGTGCCCGCAATATATACACGCTCTTTTTTAAATGAGGAATATTTTCTTGTCTCTAAAGTTAGAAGCAATCTCAGAACCTATTCTTCTAGCTAGTACTTCATAACTAAGTACTTAAAGACTTTTTCTCTGTATTTTAATAACTTTTCCGTGAGAGGTAGCACTGCTTGGTGTTACTTTACACTTTCATCATTTAATTTCAAAATTTAAATTATATAGAAGGAAATCCACTGATTATAAAACTTTTTGCCAAGAGGGATCATTCTGTGTCATCCTTCCAAGAATGTAACACTCAGGCCAGGCTCATAATTATAAGTACTTTAACCAGACATCTTTTTTTCTGTTACCTGTAACAAATTAGGCTGTGGACTTAATCGATTTCAACAACCTTTTTGATTACACACTACTAACTATTTCGGGGCTTGGAGAAAGAGGTGTGTGCTGGTTTTTTGCTGGGTAGAGTTCATTTTCTTCATAGTAGTTAGTATGGGGCTATATGTTTTGGATTTATGCTGAAAACAGTGTCGATAACATAGAGATGCTTTTGTTATGGCTGAGCAGCACTTGCACAGAGTCAAGGCTTTTTCTGCTCCTCACACCACCCCACCAGTGAGTAGAGAGGTGCAAGAAGGTGAGAGGAGACACAGGTGGGACAGCTGACTCCAACTGAAAAAGAGAAATATTTCCTGCCATGTGACTTAGCATATAAAGCTGGAGAAAAAATAAGGAAGGAGGGAACATTCTGAGTTACGGCGTTTTTAATTCCCAAGTAGCAGTTATGTGTGATGGAGACCTGCCTTCCTGGAGATGGCTAAATACCTGCCTGCCAATGGGAAACAGTAAATTAATTCCCTGTTTTTCTTTGCTTGCACATGTCTGCAGCTCTTGCTCTACTTATTAAACCACAGCTCTTGCTCTACTTTATCTTAAACCACAAGTTTTCTTACTTTTACTCTTCTGATTCTCTTCCCCATCCCACCAGGGAGGAATGAGTGAGCAGCTGCATGGTGCTCAGTTGCTGGCTGGAGTTAGGCCCCAACAAGGTGGTTTACAAAATAGCCTGAGGTAATCCTGATTTAATTTGAGAGAATGGGATTTTTGTTGCTGCTTCACTGGACTATGGGATTTCCAAAGTTTGAAGGAAATGAAGTTTGCTTGTGCAGAAAGAACAGAAGTTTGAACTAGATGTCACACCTCACATGAGGCTACAATGACACAGTGTGGACTCTCCTGCTATGCTTCCCTCACCTTTCACGTACCTCTGGAAAGGCTGAAACGCCTTTACCCACCTCTGAGTACCCAACATTTTAACAAACAGGAATCACATGAAATGCACTAAGTCCGTAGAAGATTCTTCCAGTTTCTGCCCAAGCATTGTGACCGTGGATGTATTGTGTATATACTTTTTTCTTGTGCATCTCATGAATAAAGACTGTCATTCATGCATTTGTAGGGTTAGAGGACTCTTCTCTAAGTAGGACTTACTGATAAAATAAATTATGTTTATAAATTATTATATTGACCTGATCTTTGAAGGTTCGTGTGACATTCAGACCTGTGAGTTTGCTAATGAGAAACACTCTGGGGCCCAGGCTCAGAGCAGGAGTGGCTGCTGCTGCGATGTAGCACTAGAAGATACATGACCAACCCGTTTCATTTTCTAGTGTCATGGCATGTGCTCCTGCTCAAAGACCCCAACGTTGTTGGACTTCTGCCTTTGGGGCCTTGGCTATATATTATAGTGTCAAAAAGATCTAAACTTGGATACAGCTGAAGGAAGAGGACCTCCTTTTCAGAGCCTGTGGTTTCTACTGGAGTTCCAAAGAGACAGATGAGTTCCTCTTTTCTTCTCTATCCTCAAACAGAAGGCTCTTTGCAGGGTAAACTCAACATGCTGAGTACTGCCTTTGTCATAAGTTTTAGGTTGCCTAGACCCCAGAGGGAGGGGAGGGACTGCAAGAAACATGATTTGAAACCAAGTATCTTCAGCTCTGTGATCAAGAGAAGGCCTGCTTCCTATTTCACAGCCTATTTTTCTATTTTTTTCTATTTCTTTATTTCAGACACTGCAGATAGTTTGTTCCCTGATATAAACACAGGTATGTGAAATCAGAAGGTAAAGTGTTGAGTAGTGCTGGCCAAACATGAAGAGCCAGCTCACCTTTGACTGCAAAGCGCAAAGAGCCAAACGAGCTGGCTGTGTCAGTGGGGGTTTCAAGAAAGTTAGACAGAAAGAGCTCTACAGCAGAGATAACCTTAAAAGGGACCAAAATATGGAGTGCAGCAGCAGTAATATTAAGCTGCTGAAGGTGTGCTTCTTCAGGGTGTTAAAATGGCAGCAGATGAATATAAAGAAGGTGTACAGAGAAGGGGAGGAGGAGAAGGGGAAATTAGTGAATGGTCTAACTGCTGAGCTCAGTAAGACAGAATGAAAACATGTTGAACGTGACATGTCTGTGCTGCCACTTTTATAAATGCTGATGTCTAAACAGTGTGTCTCTGATGAAAAAAAAAAAAAAGCAAGCTGCTACACATCTTAGGGATGTTATGTTAAAGAGATCATTTGTTTGTTTCATCAATAAAAACCTGATTGATTATCATTTGACTTTAGCCCAATTCCTGAACAAGGGCATTTAAAGAGAAAATATTTTATAACTCTGGAATCTATTTTTTTAAAAAAAAAAAAAACAACCAAACAAAAAAAAACATAATTCCTTAGGGAGCTGTAATCTTCATTGCCCAATATTAAACTACATCTTACAACGCAGGACTATGCAGAGATACAGAGAGTCTGCTAATCTATCCCCAGAACAAGAAGCAGAGAAAATCTGTCAGCATGGTCCTGTGTGAGTGCTATTTGCACAGCTGGAAGTGTAGAGCAGATCAGATTAAAAAACTTTTAGTCCCCAGCTAGCGTCTCTCACACAGGGCTTTGCTGTGCTGTGCCTCAGCCTCTCTGGGAGCTGGCAGAAGGATTGCTAATACAACTTATTTCTCCTGGGAGCTGACATGCCCCTGTGTCTGCCAGTAGAGTTCCCGCCAGTATTCACCACTCTGTTGGTGTTCCTGCACAAAACCACTTCCAGTTTGGCGAGATTTAAGAGTAACAGTAACTATATAATGACTAGATCCTGGCAGATGTATTCCTCTGACTGTTCCTTGGTCAGTCTTCCCCTATTTTAGTGACTTTTTGGTGAATAGAAATTCATAATTGATCCTTGAAAGCTGATTCAAAGATGACCCTTATTTTGATGAATATCCTAATCCTTAAGCTGGAAAATCCCACTCCTTTCTCTAGGGAGACTTATAATTGTTTCATTTAAAGGAGGAGTCAGTAGGATAGGTGGAGAATAACCTACCTGGAAGACTAGGCTGCTTTGACATTTCCCACCCTTTTTCTTCTAGCAACCAGTAAATACATGAGCAGAGTTGCATATTTCTCTGTGCTCATGTCTAGATGTCACTGGGTTTTTGCATAACTCACAGGAAGTGGTTTTGTTTAAGAGTTGTTCCGTTGCATAAAAACACATGAATTAAAACAGAATCTGCTCCCAACTGTGGCAAAATCTCAACATCGGAAGTAGTGACAAAATGTGGATACAGAAAAAGAAAAAGACAGGCTAAGAAATGAGGCATCCTTAGCCCATATAAGAGCTTATGGTGTACATGCATCCAAAATCTATTCATTGTTGTTGCTGCTGTTGGACACATAGCAAACAAGAAATATAAAGATAGTGAAATATGAGTGTGTAATGAAAGATAGCAGTCCAAACTCATCAGATGTGGGAATCAGCCTTCTTCTTATCAGGAGATGATGGATAATTTGCAGAGAGGTTCTGGAAGAGAGCATAGATGATGAATCTGATGCAACAGAAAAAATGATGTTGCAATAATCAGGACGTGAAGTGAGCAGATACCATCTGAGAGCTATCTTTATATAGATTGACATGAAAATCTATACAATGGAGATGTTACACAATAAATATTTCCAAGGCTTAGACACAGGCTTCTGTCTAGGCTATGTAGAAGATAATGCCCAAGATATGCACCACAGCAACTGGTAACAGCAAATGAGAGGAAGCCAGGAAGTCTGGGTAGGAAATCATATGTCAGAAGGCATAAGGAAGCTTGTTTTTTTTTCTTCATAGTAAATTTCACCTATTATTAAACATCTGTGAAAGAAAATCACAGAGTTCAAGATTTTATTTTGTACAGTATGTGAGAGATTTATGTTTCAACATAGCAGCTGGCAGAGTATTTAGAGAAAAAGTATAGAGAAAAAGTATAGAGAAAAATGCTGTGGTGACAAAGAACCAAATCTTAAGCTTTGCAAAAGTTAGGCAAGGATGAAGAGAACTCCTAAGCAGTATTCTTAGGGAGGTGGGAGGAGAATACGTCAAAGCTGAATGGCATGGCAAGATGGCAGGCTGATGCACCATGCTGAAAGGGATCAAGCCAGAGAGACGTGATTTGGAGCAGAGACCAGAGAGGAACAATAGTTACCATAGAACAGGTAAAATGCTTTTTGGTTGGAGACAGGTTTGGAGGGTTGAAGCATGGTTGCAGGACACATGGAAATGGAAAATGTTAAGAGAGGGAAATGCAGCTAATGTTCAGCTGACTCTTCATCATGGATGCTGAAATGTGAGAGGAAGAAAGATGAGAAGAGCAAAGATGTCATCAGTTAAAATCAGGGAGGAATACTAAGGTGAGAAATTGAATGAAGCAACTAGTGACAGCAGAGTTGGGGCTGAGAATGGGATCTGAGAAAGACAGAAAGGCTAACTATTGCATTGGTTGAAGAAAAGACATGGTGGAAAGGTTGAAGGCGAATGTAAAAAGCCTTTTGTACAGAAGGAACATGTAGCATCTGAAGGAAAAACAGCAGAGGTAGCATCCCAATGAGGAGCCCTTGTGCCTGTCAGCACCAGTAGCCACCAGGAAGGAGGGATGGAAAGCTCTTTGATAACTTTGTATGGAAAGAGTTAGAAAAAGAGATTTGGAGTAGAGGAGGCACATAGCCGACAATGTTGAGAACGGTCACATGGGCTGTGAGATGTCCATGAGATGGACAAGTAATACAAATTAGGTGGATGGAAAGCTGGCCTGCTCTGTATGGATGTCAGTGAGGGGTGAGGGGTTGAGAAGAAAGAGGGACGTGGGAGAGTACCGCAGCAACAGCTTTCAGCAGCCCTTTGCCCCTTGTGCCAAATAGGATCTAAAACTTGTATTAGCCTCCATATTTCTAAACTGACTCAGGGTAGCAGTTGAACTTCAAATCTGTATCTGCAAAGAATTAGGAACCAAGTCTCTTGAATCCTGTTATTAGGTGTGTTACCAGACACCAGTTATTAGGTTTGTTAACAACCATCAGTCATCTCCATTAAAGTCTGTGAATCTGCCTCAGTGATAATATTGACCTTCTGCTTACTCACCTAATGGATCACCCATTAGCTAATCAATAGATTACTACAATTTCTAGCCAGATCTGAATAATTATTAAACAAAAGGATCTAAGAGAACACTGTTGTAGATATAGAGGGTTTTGTGGTGGGTTTTTTTTTAACATATGATAGGTATGAAGTCATATTTATTAATTTGTTAAAATGTTTCAGAGGACAGGGCTATATATGTGTAAGATATTTGTTTACTTGCCTTTTCTAGCTCCTACTTAACAGTTTTAAATTTATTTTTCTTTCATTCTTTTGGTAAAAAGAGAAAGAGAGAGAAAAAGAGAGAGAGATGGAGAGACATCTGGTCCCTTGAAAGTACCTCCCTCCATAATTAATGTATTAAAAAAATTCTACATTTGCTATTTGTCTGCAGGTACATCAAATGAAAGATTTCAGACTTCTCCAGAAACAACTTTAATAATAAAAACAATGGTAGTAGTAGTAGTAATATAAAAACTTCTACCAACTGCGATGCTTCTGGTCTTGTTACCTTTTTTGGTCAGAAAACATTTCCATGAAATGTGTTCTTTCAAGCTGGTCTGAACCGCTGTGAAGTGCTGGGTGGTTTGTGCTGAGTGGCATTACTCTTGCAGATCTGTTGCAAAGATGTTTTATCAGACAACATTTTGACAGTTTTGCAGGCATGGTTTTGTTTTCCTTTCCACCTTCCATGAATAATTGATTTAAAATCTCTCCCTCTCTTGTGCATTGAGAGGGAAATCTCTTTTTTTTTTTAAGTCTTTACCTACTCTTAAGAGGGAATTTAAAAAAAAAAAAAAATTAAAAAAAGAAACGCATCTCCAAGCCTGCTGGAGTTAAGAGTTACATTGTTATTAGGAGGAATTAGCAGTCAATCGACCAGTGTTAACAGTGAACGGAGATCCCTGCCAATTCAGAGCAGTATTAGCGGACTCTAAACCATCCTGAATGTAGGGATGCTGTGCAACACCTCACCAGCAGCCACCTTTCACATCCCTGGCGAACTAAGGAAAGGCTGCGAAGCAGGGGGAGGCTGAGCGATGCAGAACTGTCCTGTACGGCTGCGTCAGCCCACAGGTAACTGACACTACCTCTTCCTCCCAACCACTCCAGCCCCTCTTGCTTCTCCATCTTCCTACCTTCCCTGCCATCTGTTCCCGCTGCTCCCACAGCCTCCTTGCTCTCCTCCCGCCAGGGCCTGTCTGAGCAGACGGGCATGAGAGCCTCTGATGAGGTAGGCCTCGGGCCCCTCCATCACTCCTCACCACGAGGAAAGCACCAGCTGTCTGGCTTCATTTGCATTTTCTCTCCAAAATAATGAAATTAGCCATGAGTATCCTGAGGTGATGTGAGACGCAAATTTAGGCTGGATGTGTCAGTGTGCGCCAGGAAGGGAGAGGGAAGGTCACGGAGGATGCTGGCAGCATTGAAATGGAGGGCAAGACATCTCCCGCCTGCTGCAAGGGCCCCACGACCCGGAGAGAAGCCCGGTGTGTGGCACCGCCACCTCCCCACCACCCTCAGCCCGCCCCCATGCCTCCTCACCAGTGGCAGATGTGCCCAGACTCCACCGGCAAAAACAGGGGGAAAAATGCAAGCCTGTTTTAGCTTCTTGCCAGCCCTACCCAGATGTCAGCCATTAGCTCAAGAGTGCGGCTGGGCGGTATTTTAATTTGTAGGTAGCTGTGTTATGGCAATTTCTGAGGAGGCTGGCCTGGCCTCCCATCACGAGTTTTCCACAGCTTTACCAGTTTTAATTATCTCAGCGTTTGTTCAATCAGGACTCACCACAGCTGTTGTACGGTAATCTTCATCTCTGCTTTGTATTTCTGATTGCCTAAAGTAGAGAGGAAGATATTTGCTAAAGTGTTGCTAAAACTCCTGCTAGCACAGCTGAACGGGGAGATCAAGCTGAGATTCAAGCCTTGCAAGCTCTCATTGCACTGGGGACAATCACCATTTCTTCTGGTTTTACTGTTATTCTTTGCACATATAAAATTTCTATATTGTGTACATATTTATATAGTGTACAAGTATTTAAAAAGCATGCAAGGAAGTTGGCTTTTCACATTCTGCAGTTTCTTTGTCTTAGTCATTCTGCATTGTTTTCCAATGACAATGGAGTCATATCTCCATTGATAACCACAGAGAATCTTCAGACCGCTTTAAGATACATGTAGGAGAGTTATAACAGTGGAATAGCTCTGCATCTAGATGAAGACTTACAATATTTAGAAAAAAAGACATTTAAAAAAAAGATATTTCACTTTACCTGTGTGCATATTTGCTCAAATAAGTTTATGAATTTGTTTATATATGCAAGCAACTTATTTTGAGTGAATATTGTGAAACATTCATGGAAAGAAGAATTGTTTTCTCTCACAAGAATTTGTGTTCTCACAACTGGACACTCTAGCAGACTTATATCAAAACTAATCAATGCACTATTATTTTATAATCAAATGTTCACAAATTCTTCATGAAAACACAGGATTAGCTATGTATCATGAACTAATCTCAAAAGGACTAATTTCAGCAATTAATACATTCAAGAATATGGTAGATTACAGACAATTCAAATTATCTACTCTTCCAATAAAATTATTTGTTCTGCTGCAGCAAGTGAGCTGTGTGCATATAAATATGTGTATCTGTGTGTGTGCATATAAGGAAACAAAGTCCCAGCTGCCAGAGCAGATTTGGCTACTCATGACACCTCCAGGCCAGGTGGCTGGTGATGGATTCAAGAGCAGCTTGTGATGCTGCACTTCTTCTTGTCCATGTGGAAGGATCAAATGTTTCCCCTTTTTTTTGGTTTTCTGTCCAAAAGGTTTGTTCATAGGTCACAGAATATTGTGCTGAGAGCCCTCAAGCTGAGAAGCACCCATTAGATAATAATTTCATGAACAACTGTCGATGCTCTGTTAATGTACAGGTTTTGGCCTGTAAAGATCTTTTTTATTTGGACTACAGATTTTGTCAGCAGCTATCACGTTACCTGTTCACATCATCCATGGGAAGGTTCATCTGGTCATATATTGGACTACCTAGAAAAGGAGGGTGCATTTCAGGAACTGGTAGATTTGTGATATTTTTCTAGACTCTTGAGGATGAAAGTGGGGTTTTTTCACTTTGTACATACTTCTTAGCTGTACACATGTAGACTTTGGGGTCTTAGAGTGGAGAGAGGATACACAATTACAGTAGTATTTACAGATTAAGACTTTCCCTTGCATGCTTATAATTTATTCATTAAAAAATCATATGTTCTGAATATAGTTTGTCTTGATTTGCACCAGCTGCAAGGTTTTGATGATATCTTTAGGCCTAATGTTTCACTTTCATCTTCAATCATACCGTACTTCATTATCTGTTCTGTCCTAGCACTTTTCTCCCCCAGTCCTAAAGAGTAAACAAATGTGGAATTAGCCATGATGGTCATGCCTAGTTTTTGAAATCTTCCCCTTATTCTGAAATGAAAACAGATAAGTCATAAGAGTGGGGCAGGATATTTTCAAGGTAATGAGAGTTTTCAACCACTAGAGCAAAGCTGGTTTTTTGCTATTTGAAGTACAGCAGAACTCTTGTGAGCTCAGGATATAAACAAAGACAGAAGCTGGCTTCTGTGATATTCCTGCATCTGCTTAAGGAAGACATGGGCATCTTGTAGGCGTGAAGAGATGTAGATTCACATGTGGATAGTGACTACCATCTATTTATGTTTCTCAGCTCAACCTACTGTCCCTTCCCACCAGGTTTGAGGAATTTTTGTCCAGGAGCCAAACCAGAGACAAAACTCATTCTTGCTTTATTATTTGGTTGCCACCAAACTGGATCTGATGACTTTTGACAAAGTGCCTGCACCCAGTAAAGCTCTCAGATGCAGAAGACTCCTGATAAGCCTGTAGCATGGGCAAGGTGGCTTTTGCATAATGGACAGTTAAATGAGCTTTCCTGGCTGTTACTTTCTACAACACTGTGGCATGATGAATAGCAAACTGTCTGTGTTATCTTTTCTGGGCCTTTTTTATGCTTAGCAATAACTATGCTTTCTGACAGAGCTGGCTGGGACTCCTCACAAATGAAATGCATTTGGGGGAAGACTGTAAATTGCTTAGTATTAGATCTAATTTATATAGCATGCTTACTTCAGTAGAGCAGAATACGGCTCTACCTGGTCTGCACCTGTTCATCTGGCCAGGAAGCAGAGATATTTTGTCCCATTCCTGTTGTTACAAGGGCCATGTGATAATAATAGCATATTCATATAATATGCTAATAATAGCATATGCTAATAATAGCATATGTCTGTTCAACAGTTCTAGCCGGCCCTCTCCTCATGCTGTCAGGTTGCCTGCAGACTTTCCTTAGAATACAATGGGAAGTTCACAAGTCAGTTAGTGCCTGAAGATGAACAAGATGTGACTGGGAAGCCAAACCAGATCCCAAACATCTGGCTGATTCTGCAGTTCCTCTCACTGTGAGAATTCATCTATTACAGGGAGTTGATCAAAACCTCATGGTTTCTCATGGTATACCTATGCTCAAAAGAACTACTGAGATGATTCCAGTAGGAGAAAAAGGGATCACAGAAGGAAGGAAGGAAGGAAGGAAGGAAGGAAGGAAGGAAGGAAGGACAAGCAGATAAAGGATGACTCTATGGAGATTATCATACAAAAAAGTCCAGGATGTATACGATGGATGTATAGAATGTTCTCTTTTGAATAATCAGGCTGGAGGAAGAGTTAGTTTTTCAGCAGATTTATGTTCTCCTTTTCCTGTGGCAACAGAAAGACAATGGGTGGGAAGCACCTGTCCCTCCTCCCCATTTTCCAGTCTGCGCCAGAGCAGTAGATATGAGCTGCTTTCAGAGTACTATGCGTACATCCTCAATGCATGTCTTCACAGGACGGAAGTGGGTCTGGAGGCAAAGAAGTAACTCTGAATAGATACAAATCAGTTTCTTGCATCTGATTAGCATGCAATGTTTGAGGGATAAAGAATAAAGATAAGGGAACTTGCAAAACTGAGATAAAATTCAGCAGAAGTCAACAAAAAGCCAAGACAAAATAACACAGCAATTAATTTAAAAGACAGAGAAAAGGTCATAGATCTTATCTGTCATATCAGGTACTAGTGAAATCTCATCTGAACCTTAAGTTATGGCTCTGGCTATTTCTGTCCAATCAATGTTCAAAAATGATTACTTCAAAGAAGGAGATGAAAGAATGTATAAATAAACTAACATGAAAACAGAGCAAGACCTAAAGATCTTGGCTTTAGTCTAAAAAAAAAGCACCAAAAAACTCCATGGTAAATTGAGCAGGAATGTTGTTCCATTAAGGAGCTAACACTTAGGGAGCAGAGCAATTTTTGTTGAAGGAAATCAACAGAAGACAAAAATAGAAACTTGTATAAACTAATTATGGATACAATTTGGCTGAAGAAAAAAGGCTTCCAGCTGCCAAGCGTTATGGTTTGGAGCAACCTTCCAGTGAGAGTCCAGGGAAGTGGAAGTTGAGCTTACCCCAAGGTGTTGGTAGGTGATTTTATAATGGAAATACCAGGACACTATTTTCTGCAATAAAAGTGAGATGAACTCCACAAGCTAAGAAATCCCTTTAAGTCAAATATCATACTCCTAAATAGACCTCTGTCTCTGAATCATAATCTCATTCTTATTGTGTCTCAGAGCAGAAAACTTTTCCCCATTCATCAAACCTTTTTTTTTTTTTTTTAGATGTTAAAAGAAAGGCCAAGAATAGGATAAAAAAAGTGTGAGATTGGAAACTAATATTGACAATTTATAAAAATGGTCATGATCAGCTATGAGTGAAGAAGAAAGAATAGAAACATTCATAGCTGACAAAAAGCAAATTTCACAAGCAAATTGAAATGTGAGATTTGCTTCAAGAGAATAGTAGGGTATTTTTTTCTGGAAAGATATTCATGGCTTCAGTTTACAAAATATAAGCATGGTTTAACTCAAATCCTGTTTTCAAGTAATTATTTGGAAATCAAAATTCCATTTACCTTCAAAAAGACCCAGAAACCTACATCATTCAAATACCTTGAAAAAAAAGTAATTCTCATTTATGCTGCTGTCTCTCACAGCACTTTGTATCAAGGCAGAAAAAGATGTCAATGTGAGATCCTGACTTTAAATATACCTATTCCTTTGCCTCTAAGAAAAATCTGTATTTACAGTCATTTCAATACATACTAGTACAGTAAGTATACAAAAAAGAAAAGTACTAGGCCTGCCAAAACATGTATATGACTACAGGGTACTGTGGTTATTGATCTGTCACTTAAAATGGACACCCTGGACTTCCAAGTTTCAATCTTTATCTCATGATCTGAAAGTCTAACTTGCCTTTTCAATCAGTTATCAATGAGGATATGTAGTTTACTGTACAGTCATGCATGCAATACCATTAAAATTAGTCTCAAAATGCTGCATTTTGGACCCATTGACAAACATTATACCCAGCTGGAATCACAAAGACTCTCCAGGGAATTTTCTACCAACAGTAAAACTTCACTTGCTGCTGAAATACATTATGTCCTAGTTTTATCCACCCATGGACTACATTGTGTTAAACACTGCAACTTAACAAAGTTACAAAGAATAACTGGCAGTTTCTGCCCTCAAGTCCCTGCAATTTTGAAGTAGGTAACTCTGTAGTAAAAGTAGGTAACAATTTCAAGAGGTAACTGGGAACTTTCAGAAATGGAACAATCTATGCAGGAGAAAACTGCCGGCTTCCATGTGCTAGACGTGCAATTGAATTACCTTCTCGAGTTTGATTTCACTTCACTGGGACCAAAGCAGGATGCAATCTGTAGACATTGGGAGAAAAGCCTCATCAGCACAATGAAATGGGAAAATAACCCTGAAAATAGTGCTGAGGTAAAAGCCCTTCCACTCTCGCTTATCCTTCTAAATGGCTGAGGGTAAGAAAGAACATGTTGCTAACTGTGTAATGAGGCACAGATTGAAAATTGCTTAAAAGCTTGTGCACAGTAAAGGGGAGGATTTTACCCAGTGGCACTTGGAGAAAATTATTGTAATTGCACTTTTTAGTTATTATCAACTTGGTCTCCAGGACCTCAGTAAGTGCCATTAGACATCTGCTGTGGGACTATTCTTAGCAAGAAAAGCAGCCGCCAAGTCCTTTAAAAAATATAAATAAGTGAGGAGCACACATTGTGGGTTTTTTCTGTAAATGCGCCTCACAAATATCAACATGAAGATTTAAAATTTTTTTTCGGTAAACCTTAATATTATTATTGGGATAGGTTGGCATATGCTATTTGTTGTAATGAGTACTTTCCAGGTGAGTTGGATATTATTTATTCCAGTCTCTTTAATACTTATAATAGCTGAACACTTGATTAAGATGAATTTTCTAAACAATCCAATAAATGTATGTTATAATTTGATAGAATTTAAATATCTGGAGTCTCACTTTCAGAGTTTCAGAACTCATATTTGCTTCACTTCTGCTGCAGTTCTGCAGAGATACTCTTATAAAAAGGAAGTAGGCCCTCAGCCTCCTGCTTTTCCTTTGGTTGTTTTGGTGGTTTTTGTTGTTTGTTTTTTTTTTTTCCAGGGGACCTTATCTGGGGTAAATACACAAAGCTGCTCTTCTCCATCCTTTGGAACTTGGTAAGACAAAAGGGAGAAAGCCTTGAAAGTAGAGGTAACTGCAGAAGAGCAGGCAGCTGTTCACTTGCAAACCAACCCTCTTGGGCTGTTTCCTGTGCTTTTTCTTCTCAGTTTCCCCCTGATCAAAGAGCAGTCTCCTCAGTCTGCATAATACATGAAGCCAAGATAGCTAACAGCATGCTCTGTCTCAGAGAGCTCCTGAGTGCGTGGGGAGACTTTGATGTCTGCATGCTCTGAGTGGTCCTAATGGCTCCTCTTCCCCTGTTAGCCCCCCGCATCCCTCAAACCCCAGCTCAGGAACACAACTGCAGAATTACAGTTCCCTGATGTCTTTTACTAGGATGGTCTCTTTTTTTTTTCCCCCTGAAAGCAGCCACCCCCACTGGGGCTACCTGATGCCTAATGAAGCAGGCAGAGGACAGGATTCCTCTCGATGCGGTGAGAGATGAGAGGAGGAAGAAAACTTGTTTAGTGACAGCGGCAGAGGTGGGTAAATACAGAGCAGTATCTCAGAGTGGAGTAAAAAACCATCCCCTACCATTGCAGGAGGGAGAGAGATTAGCTCTCAGAGCTGAAGCCATGCGTTATGGTAGGCTTCTGCACGCTTTGAAGCACAAGCCTGAGAAACTGAAAAGGAAACAATCCTTAATCCTGCTTTTTTACGATTTAGTGATAGAGTCAAATCCACTTTGCTATAAGTAGCTCTGCTGATTTCCAGCAGCCAGGCTATTTCCTGAGATACAGGGCTTTGCTTATATAAAGAGATCGACATCCGTTTATTGGGGCGAGGGGAGGAGCAGGCAGAGGTGTGTGGAAGAAGTTTGGATGATCGTTGTAGAGAGCTGCCTTTTTTTATTTCGCTACTGGTATTGTTATTTTATTTTTGCTCTATGATTCAGGGAGTGGGGGAATAGCAAGGGAAGAAGAAATATGAGGAAGGAAAAGTGTTTTGTCCATTTTTACCAGGACATCCTGAAAGTCCATTCAACAGGTGTATTTTTTCACTTCCCATTACCTGAACATTTATTTCAGAAATAAATAATATCTGATGTTCTCACCCTTTCTAATGTGAATGATGTAGTCTTAATTACATATGTCCCATCCTGCTAAAAAAGCCTATCAACTTATTTTCTGCATGGCTGCTGAGAACACAGATCTTAAAAACATCATGCCAGTGCATTTCAAGGTCTAGTCCAATGAAAAAAAAGCTAACTGCAAAATAATAGATAGCTATAAAACAATTCAAATTGCGTATAAACAGCATTAACAATAATTGGTCTTTTAAATCAGGAAGCTTTTACTGAGCCACTGTGACACTGGAGCTTTAGATACAGGAAAAAATAGCTTCCAACAAATGTGAAAGGAAAAGTCACTAGATTAGATGCATCCCATGGTCAATCCACTTGCAAATCTGCATTCCTACTGGTGGCATTAGGCTTATATTATTCATTCTAGAAGGAGGGATATTCAAGATGACTAATTAATTAAAATTGCATTGGTTAAATAATACCACCTTTGTTAGCAATATTTACCAAAATTTTAAAAAACAAATTGAAAGAGAATGAATTAAATACATGGCATTTTATTTGCTTGAGAACAGTCTACATTCAGAAATAAAATAGAACCATGCATTTGACAAACAGCATGCACTAAGCCTACGACCTAATCCCTGATCTGTTCAACCCGTCCTGGCATCTTCTTTTCAAATGACAAAAAATCTGCCATTCAACTGAGAACTGTACACTACCTTAAAAAAAAAAGCATTTTCACTGAATATTTCACTAAAATTTTAAATATTATATTTTCAAGTAGGTGTCAGTGCTGTGAAATGTTGAAGATTTTATTTTTCTTTCACAAGGCTTTTAAATAATATACCAGCAAAACTGCTGTTTAATTGGCATTCCCTTTACCATCACTCAGACAAACAGAAGGATTAAAACATCAATTAAATGGTGATTATGACACTGTGCTACTTCGCAGAATCTGAAATTAAATGCCTAAGAATAAAGTTTTGTGGAAGAAGCTGTTGAGGAACTGAGGAGGCAGGCTTGAGCTTAAGATCTGATTATTTTTTAATTATTGTTTTATATATATTTTATGAAGAAAATGAATGCTTTTACTTCTGTTTTTGAAACTACATGTGTACCAACAAAATAAGGTATATTAATAAAAGAAGGAGAAGATTCAGGTGACTAGGTTTTCCTCTAAACCATATATACAAATCCAGGCTCTAGCCCATTAACATCTGCCTCCAATCCAGAGATGAAAATAGATTCTTATCTTTGCAACTGAGGCAATTCCCTGAGAGCTAAAAGTGTAGCTACTGGAGACAGTGAAGATGCTGAATGTATATTACAGTTTACAGCATGATTTTTTTTGCTGGGTAAAGGATAAGGCAACATTTCCCTAAGGAGATAACTGCTTTACGGAATAACCTCTTTAGTCTTCATGGTTTTCTGTGGAGGACTGTCTTTGGCTGGCTCCTCATGGTACGTTCCACATCAGGACAATGATCTAGTCCTCCTTTGATGATCAAGGAGCAGTTGGTTCAGGGCTCTGGTTTTCAATGATTAGGTTTTCACTGCTTAGGTTACTGGTGTTTTTTCACCTATCGTTGTTCCTTTTATCCTTGCCAAGTTGTTATGTTTACTTTGCTTAGCCTTTAGTCACATAACAATATCAGCGCAAACTCTTTGAAGAAAACAAACAAAAAAAAAAAAATCTCATGTGCTTACACAGCTGCTAGCCCAGGCTTGGGTCTCTGGTAGGACAGTGCTGGTACCAAATTGCACTCCTGGTTATGCCACTGGCTTGCTACATATTCTTAAACAACTTCTTAAATTATTTTAGTGTCTGCTCTCAACCGATAAAACATGATGAATACAAATGCATGCAGCTGTCATAATGAAGAATGAAGTAGTTTAGTTTCTTATCCATTACTAATGTGTAAATATAAGTATCAAGGTGAACCACTTTTTACGTTTTGAAGACTTCAGCACAGTCCTTTCATTGCCATTGCCTCTACCTTAATGCCTCAGTAGCTTTCTGGATTCCAGGCTTGCATTGTGCTGCCTGTACTATTTCTGTGCTACACTAAAATAAGTCAGTTGCTGTTTCTCCAGAATTTTACATTGTCTTCTGTTCAGATTTGATAAGCATTTTTCTCATAATGCATATTTCGTGTCCTGCATGGGTGACTGGAGGAGGTATGGTAAATTTTTTCTTGCTGGAACAAAACAGGGCTGTGTTCTGAGATGTGGATATGATAGTGAAGGAGTGGTGCCTGCAAGTTCTGTATTTTCACTCCATCAACACTGCTTCTGATAAATATGAGAAAACAAACCACTTGGAAGTCTCTGTCTCAATTTTCTTTGAAAAGAAATATTGACATGGACTCATTAAGTTTATAAAAAGAAATATGCGTTAAAGTGACTGTAGTCAATGCCTTTCACGTCCTAAGAGACGAGCAAGAAGATCCAGTTCTCTGAACTAACTGTGAATCTAAACCAGGAGAAGGATAGACAGTCAACGGGGGG
>JAOXNG010000021.1:22038038-22051448 GCA_028566535.1 Scolopax minor
TATCATATGTCATTTCCAGCAGTGAAACACATTTTTCTTCATCCAGCCATGGTATGTTTGATAAGTAGGAGGTGTTGAAATGCAAAAATGGCAAAATGTGTGTTGAAAAATTGTCCCAAGAGCCCAATCTTATTTTGGGCAACTTTAAGCATAGTGAATAGGAGGAACAAGGATGGTGCAAAGCATTGAGGTTCTCTGAGATGGGGCAAGAGAGGAAGTACCTTGGCACCTGCAGTACTTCTCAGATAAACTTAAGGTACTCTTTGTTGATTTCTCAACAGACAGAATTATTTAAAGTGATGGTAATCAGACAATGGGAAGTCTTTATTCATCAGTCTTTAATTGTCCAAATTCTAGCAAAATTACGTTCCTTGCATTCTTACTTTCTCGCAATCTGGTTCTCACAATCTGCTTCTCACAATCTGCTTCTTGTAATTCTTCTATCACAAGTTATTTTACCAAACATAGCAATGACTCAGATCTCTTCAGTGTTTGTTCACCACTTATAATGATTCACCTTGCCTGACAGCTCTTCATGTCAGTCAGAAGTCTAGGTCAGGCACTTATCAATTGACCCTGTGTTAAAGGTAGACCCTCATTTCAGCACCTGTCAATAGCAGCTTTTGATGCATTTGTTGTGGAGGCTGTATCAGTAGAGTTATTTGTAAGTGACCATGCACGGACTTTAAAGAAGGGAAACATTTCTAAAACTTTGAAAGCAGCATGGTGTCTTATTTTTTGATATTTAATAAAAAAGTCTTTTTTTTTTTTCTTCTTTGTCAAGAGGACAATTTTCATAACACTGGGAGATGTGCTAATAGTAAAAAATGCAGTAAGTGCTACCAACATACACAGGTAAAGCCCTTGCTAACCTCATATCCCTTTTCTAATACAAATGAACACAAATAAAATGCTAGTCTCTTGTACTGTGCTAATGTAGAAGGAGAACCTTTTGATTATTAGCTGCAGTTACCATGAGCTCCCAACCTGGGATGGTGTCTACACTTCTCCTTCTGAGGTGTTAATCACAAATCTGCCAATCCTGTCCCACTTACAAGACAAGAAAAGAAATGTGAACATGTAAAAATTCACAGAGGGGCCCAGGAAAATTTCCCTGACACACTCCTGCTGTGACACCACAGCAATTGAAGAAGGCCTGTCATTTGGTTGTCAACCTTTGACCTCAACCAGACATATTTTGAAATGATGTGAAAAGAATTGCTGTGCTGTACGGCTGGCTCCTTACAGCTTTGCATGTCTGTCCTTGATGTCAGTCAAAAGTAGTTAACTGACACCCATGGAGTCTAAAAAAAAGCTCCTTTAAAATATCAGTAATGACTTCTGTTAGCAAGACTAGCTCTTGTCAAGTAATGACTTTATGACATAAGGTATTGTTTATCTAGGCATCGTTCTCTTACTTGCATTTTAATGAGCCTAATTAATAATAAGTTAGAAGTCCTCAGCTATTTCTTCACAGCTGGACCATATGCACTAATTACACTGAGTGTGCAAACTTAGACTAATCCCTTCGTCAAAAGAAATATTTTAATTTAAAAAACCCCAATGTACTTTTTTTCACCTGATTACTTTAAAGATGTAATCTTTTCATTCTGGTAAATTTGCACAGAATCAAAGTAAACCTGGGAGTGGGAGAATTCTATAATTTATAATTTTTCTAATGGTAGACTTCATTCTTAAAATAATTGAGGAAGATCATTCAAGAGCAGAGTGGTGTCAGGTTCATTTCTGGTGTGCGTTTGGTTCCATAAAGGTAAGGGATAATAATTTTTAAGTTGAAGGATAATCACCAATCTCTATGAAAAGATTCTTCCTGAACAGAAGTATAAAAGATAACTATACTTAGGTGCCACCAAGTTGGGGATGTTTCTGTTCTCAGAATACAATAGAATGCATAGCAACCGTCAGACAATTCCTTAAAAGTGATAAGGTACAATTAATTCCTGTCTAAT
Source organism: Scolopax minor (assembly GCA_028566535.1). Classification (NCBI taxonomy): domain Eukaryota; kingdom Metazoa; phylum Chordata; class Aves; order Charadriiformes; family Scolopacidae; genus Scolopax; species Scolopax minor. Next base: position 22,040,009 of record JAOXNG010000021.1, read on the forward strand.
AATAATGTAGTCAACATTAGATCAAGTTTTACTGTTTGAAGGGTGATTTTTTCATAAATGTGTATATTGTCAAGTTAATGAAGTATAATTTTTTTTTATAATAATGCCTATTTTTCTTCTTGTAAGGTAGGTCATTTGACTGATATATTGGAGTTTTATCCTTTTTCAACAAGAAACAGGTCATGCAATACTTTTGCAATGTTTTTACTATCCTTTGATGACAAATGTAACTATATAGCTGTCCATAGATTACAGTAGGGCACATTACAAGCTAGAATCAAGAATTACGGTTAACTTCATACTGATTCTACCATTATATTAGATGTTTAAGTGCACTAATATCAAGATAGTAGTGGTATTAGGGATTCAATAACTAAGAATAGGATGTTAAAAAAAATCCTGTTGGCATATGTGAAAATGGCCAGTTATCAGACTTCCATATGTTTTCTAACTTCCTATCAGCTCAAACTCACATCTATCTCCACAGGAGAAGCAGAAATCAAACCAGCTACATGAAACATGGCTTCCCCCAAGCAGGACCACTGTTGTCCAGGTATGTTGTTTTCAAACAATAGAATTGGCAGAATTGGACAATCCACTTAACGGCTTTTCAGGTTAGCCAATAAAACATGTTAGAATCATATTCATATGCACTGAAAACAGTTGGATTCTCAAGTCTGTATGTAGAAGTAGATTTTGGGACACTACATAATGCCAGGTACACATACAACTCCCACTTCTTGTTTACTGACTTGAACCACTGAGAAGAACTAACTTTGATAGCATCGTTGTTATTCCCTTGTAACTTTGTGAGGTTTTTTTAATTCCAGGCTATTGTTTGAATTGGGTTAATCTTCTGACTGAAGAATGACACTGGTGGCTCTTCTGCCTCTTCTGCATTTTGCCTGTAAGGCTCCTTCTTGAAATAAGTGGTGACAAGCTTTTCTCAACAGTTTCTGTAGCTGTGTGTGTGCATGTGTGTGTGCATGTGGCTTAAGAATATGTCTTTAGTATTAGCTTCTGCTGATGGAACCCACAACTCGTAACACAAAGAAAACTTCCTCATGTGCCAAAGGAATAATTTGCTCTTGCACATGATCACATGTGAAGCCACCAGAGAGCTAAAGAGTCATCCACTATGGTATCATCCCTCCTGCTTCATCTTTTTGGTTCTTACTTCTGTGACAGTCTCAATATAGTTTCAATCAGTTTCCCAATATCTGCAACCTCAACATACAGCTGAGTTCTTTCTTAGCAGATATACTGTGTACCTGAGCCCAAGTCTCCTATTCTTATAAATTACACTTCTATGTGTGGTTAGCAACACTATTAGCTGAAGTATCCTATTTATTAGCATATGATTGAGTGGCAGGACTGGAATGAGCAAATCAAAATGAGCAAATACTGCTATTGGGAAGTAAAAACTTTGGTTATAAAGTAATTCTTCTACACTGAAAAAAAACTTTTCCTCAACAAAATATGACATTAGGCAGTTACCTCAGCTTGGATGGACATAAAGAATGTGAGGCCTTTCAGCAAAGGAAGAATTGACCTGATGTCATGAAATTTCATTTGCCAGACAGAGACCCAGTTTCAGCCTGGAAACTTACTGATGTGGAACTGAAAGCAGTTATTTGTGGAATTTCTACCTCCACAGGCTGGTCAGGGGCCACATTTGTATCACTGACGTATTGTTCTGAGGACTATGAAGGACTTTTCCATTTAGTTCTTTTGTGTTGTGATGTGGGGTTTTATTATAGAGGCACAAAACCTATATAAATGTGGATTTTTTTTCTTCCACTAGCTACTTCTTTTCCTCCCACTTAAATTGGGGTGCTTCCACTGGAATCTCAGGACGGTGCAATGAAGGGATGAAACCAGGCCACAGTACATTGAGACCTTTCCTTTGTCACCCATCCTGACATTGCTCTTGTCAATATGGTCTATTCTATTGAATGTAGATTCATTTTAACTATTTCAAAGAATTGCAGAAATCCCTGCATATCTATTGCAAGCCTGTTTGACCATCTAATACATTTTTCCAATAAGAACGTTTTCGTGATGTGCTTAGCCTAAATTTTGTGTTTCATATATTCATTCCATTACCTGTGCTGCACTTTACTGTACCTTTCTATAATTCTTCATTCCTTTTGGCTCATCCATTCTACAGATCATTGCAAAACATTCTCCCCTCATCCTTCCCTATTTGTTGTTTAGCTAAACTTTCACTATGTATCTTTAGACCTTTCAACCTTTGTTTCAATGAATTGCTATTAACCTTTCAAGTATTGACTCTGGAAATATAATAGTTCTTTCATAATGAGTTATTCCATGCATAATAGTTTGCATGAAAATTTAATAATGATGCTTTATCTTCTTTTTAGAAAAAAGGTCATGATCAAATTAATATATTTTACAAAACTATAACAAGCATTTTTGTAATTTGGAACAGAGGGAAACTTTCCATCGATACAATTAAATGAGTTTGAGGATTCTATTCTGTGTTTTTCTCTTGGAAATCTGAATGCTATTGATTACTTGTCTTAGTTGTAATATTTCCCTGGATCTTGCCAGACAAATAGGGTTAATATGCCAAAAAATCTCCCCTCGGTTAAACACTTATGGTCTAACCCTTAGATTCTCTCTCCATGCACAGGAAGTGTCTGCCAACTTTACATGGCAGCTTCCTCTGTGAACAGACCTCACTGCTCTAAAGGGCAATGTGCTGCTGGTATAGGCATATTTCAGAAAATATCCCTCCTATTATCCATTGGTCTATAGTCACCTTTCTTCTTATGGAGATCATGCACATTTCTGGAGTAGCTACAGTACATCTAGAGATGTCCTTGGTGTCAAGGTGAGCTCTGGAGCCAGAGGTTGTTAGTGTCACTGCACTTGATGAAAACAAGTAAAGAGATGGCAGCAGGAAACAGCCTAAAGCTCACCTGAAATTCCTTCCTAAAGAGGAGCTACAGCAACCCAGGACCTGACCCAAAGCTACTGAAAATCAGCCTGCTTTCATTTTTGGTGCTGCTATCACCTGTGGCAGCACTACCACTGCACATTCAGGAGCTCCAGTTGTAAACCAAGGCACAGATGGAAAATGAGACTAACTGTACCTAAATTACCTTCTCTGTACTTAATTTATGCTGATGCTAAAGTTTGTTCTCTCAGGACCTTCCAAATATAGATGCAAAATCCTGTTTCTGTTGGAAAGCTGAGAATCTCTCCCCTCCAGAAGGTTAGTGCTCCAGTTTATAACCTTGATATATTGTCTGATCCTAACCTTGTTATTTAATTAAGTCTGGGCTCCCAAGCGGTGCAATTCTGAGGTGCTAATACCATGTTCAGTGAAGACAAGGACATTGCTTTGCTTTCTTCAAGGGAAAGCAGCAATGTAAGAATGAATGTTTAAATACAATGCTAATTATCAGCTACAGGAATTGCTTTTAGTGTTATAAAGTCTTTCATTCTTCTTTGCTTCTAATAAGGAAGATCCAGCTAATTTAGGTACACATACAATTATTTTTAGTAATGATTAATGGATTAATCTAACCATGCGTAATTGGCGTATTAGTCTCAGTATAACATCAGATGTCAGATTATTTTTCTGGTTTAGGATTTTGAGACTTCATACATAGTTTTGGATGGATTTAGGGAATGGGTAGGTGGCAAATTTTCATTTTTGTATTGTTTTGTTTGTTTTTCTTAGTACAAACAGGATACTGACCTCACCTCTCAGTTCCATCCCACAGATTTTTTTCAGGAGTAGTAAGATCCCTGTTAAGAGCTGAGATAAGGCCTTTCTGTATATTTTTCCACTCTTTTTTTGCCATTTATGGCCCTTTAAAATGACACAAAATGGGTTAGCTGAAGGTTGCTGACATATCCAGCATTTACTATAGTTAGATAAACCTGCTTTATGTATAGTGGCAGGTTGTTTTGTGGGTTTTTTTAAGGGAGCTATTTGATGTTGATCAGATCTTTTAAATGATAGAAGTGGTCCCAGTGGAGACGGATTAGTAAGCAGAGAGTAGATGAGGCAGTCAAAAGCACAAACTGCAATTTACCACATGGTCTGTGTAATTTATCACACAAATGTCTCTGACACATATGTGGTACGTGTGTATCCTGCAAGTTTGATTGTATTGTGCTTACCTATTCTCTTAAGATGTTACCCAGCCTTCTCCTAGTACTGAAAAAATGTTAAGTTGCTCGGGGACTATTTGGTCTACAAAGCATGGTTTAAGGATGAAAACATTCAAAGCAGAAGTTGCTTTGTGCTGAGCATCAACACCAAATTTTTATTAAGACAGATGCTGACTGTAAGGCTCACCCTCAGGTTAGATATGAATGCACAAGAAAGAAAAACATAACCTTAAGAACCTGACACAGGTTAATTTAATCAGAAAGTACTCTGTGCATGTCTGTACAACCTAAACGCATAGAGGTATCTCTGCTAGCTAATACATAGAGATGTATTTTGGGGGGTCTGCAGATAACTGCACGGGTATTAATGAAATTCAGTCATTTGTGCTAGAGGCAACATTTCTCCTAGATCATTTTATATGTTCCATATTTTTATCTAGCGCTGCATCAGAAAGGTTTAGTTTGCTGGAGTTTCCTTAAAAATTACATCGTGAAAAGAGTGGAGGATCATGCTGTGTGCACCTGATAACGTTCTGCACCATCAGTAATTCCTACAGTGTTTCGTGCTATTATGAAACCACTGAAACAGAATTAATATTTTTAGAGAAAGAACCTATTGATTAAAAATAACACATATATACTATCATTTTTTTTCAGCCGGGACTACAGATCTATAGACTGTAATCACTTCAACAAATAAGAATGTTACCAGTAAAGAATGAATAGTCAAAAAGTCTTGGTTACATGTTAAATTAAAAATAACAAACTCTGTACATGTTGTTAAGACAAAAATGTTAACATGAAGAAAAACAGGAGAATAAGATACAAGCTTAAGGGTAGGTTTTTTGTGATTATATAACTCAAAAAATGTGTCATAATGTCTTGCTATTCAATTATTAATTTACAATAATTTACAATTATTGATTGTAAAAGATTTGTATGTGCAGCAAGGAGGAGATAAAAATTCTAGGATAAAGAATATATAACATTGTCCTTGTCTAAGGTTTGACTAAAGGGATACCCAAGACAGATCAAAATGAAAAAGCTTGAAAAATGCATGAATTATTACAATTCTTCAAATACTTAAGAAGTAGAGTAGCCAAACAGAGGATGACTCCCAAGACCTCAGTGGAGAGAGATGAAAGGATTTGTTACTCCTAGCTGTGTGTGCATGAATAATAAGTTATTTATCATCTCAGCTAAATAACTGGTGAAAAATGAATGAAACACTTTGCTTTGTTCTATTTTAAGGTAAGTACATTTTGAGTATTCCTTCCTTTCATGTTGCAAATGTGGGAAAGCTGGATTTTAAGACAAATTTCAGAGTTCAGATGAGTTTTTGTTTGCTCAAGTGTAGGAAGGTTTAAACAGCACTGATGGTTACTGATGAACCGTTACTTAAGAAACCTACTAGAGTTGCCAGAGGAAGCTTGTGACATGCTGTAAGTTTAATTATGTTCAATTCATTAACACAATTAGAGCTGTGAACAAATTTATCGTCACAGCCAGAATCACTTAGAAACAGCTAGTAAGTCATAGATTATGGGGACTTGTTCTCCATGCCTACACATCAAGCATAATTCCCTGGCAAAATACATCAGCTGGTCATTTGGGAACATGTCTTTAATACCAGGTTTTGCCCTTTTCCTGGGTTAGACTAGTTGCCTTTCAACAGAAAGGTCTAATCACACCCTATAATAAAAAACAGCCTGAAAGCAAAGGCATTAACATGCATTAATATCAAGCAGTTGTGAATGATTCCTTTGCTGGATTAACCTACTGATCTATTTGTTGATAGAGGAGAGATATGTTTCAGGTCAAGAACTTGATCAAAATCATAATTCCCTCACAATTTGGAGGGAACCTCTCTGAGAGCTGTAGTTTGTTTGGATAATAAGTCAATGAAACGACAGATTCAAGGAGGAATGTATAGGAGAATATCTAAGGGGAAAAAACTTTCCCAAAATTTCTGTTCTGAGCTTTAGAACCAGCACTTCCCTTTTTGTGATCCAGACCCCAAACCTGTGACTCACAAAAAGTGTCTGCAAGGTCAGAACAATCTTTGCACAAGTTTATTGATGTCATTGTAACTTCAACTAGTTTCCAACACTTGGGCAGGATTGCTAATGAATCCCCATGGTTTCCCACAGACCCACTGTGATAGGTGAAAACCAAGCAGATGGAAGGAAATTATATGAAGCATTTTGGGTTGTCTTCCCCAGTCTGTAGCTTAATTTCTCTGCTCTTCCTTGCAGGCTAGGAGATTTAAGGAAGTGAGCTAAGGTGGAAAGTGAATCTTTAGTCTTGACTGTGTGAGGAATTTGTGTGAAGGGTCCCTTCTAATCACAGATATTTGGGAAATAAACTCAGTTCAAGTCTATGGAGCATCAAGCTGCTCATAAGGACTATTGAACAGTTTTGTAACTGATAGATGATGAAAGACTAAAGTCTGTGTGCTTATTGGTCTATTTTATTTCAAGGGGAAGCTCTCTTCCCCTTGAGCTTCAGGGCACAGAATAGCCCCAGATAAAACTGTAAGTTTCACAGAAGATTGCTTTTCATATCATCCAGCTAGGAGCAGCCTAAAATTCATGGCCATTAGGAAATCTATTTACAGAGATGTGTAGTGAAGCTCAGAAACAGCTTGATGTTTTTTTTCCAAGAGGAATTTTGCAGCTCTGGGGCCAATAAAACAAATCAAAACAAAATGTGGGACGAGGGTGCACTTCTCGTCACTAATCTGGGACAGTGAGGCAGTAAACAGTATCATCACTGTTCTTTTGATAGTTTTCATGAGCAATTTGAATGGTCTTGATTCTACCTGTCAGAAGGCAGCAGTTTGCAGATCCACATCATCTGATTCACAGATTTATTTCCTTGAAAATAAATTTGACCAAAATAGTTTCCAGTAGATCCTGACATAGAGGATGTATACAAAATCGTACGTGAATCTCTGTCTCTCTTGTGTGCTAGGTAGGAGTTATATGTACTGTGACTTCCACCACAGCTGAGAAACAGTCTCTGGCGCTAACACTTGTTAACCTTATTTTCCAGACTCACTAACTTTTACTATTAAATTGCAGAATGAGAAAAGGTCAGGACAGTCCCCATCTTGGGTCAGTTCTGGAGATGCCAGTAATCAAATACCTGCCTTTAACTAGGCTGGGATAAGCTTATGAATTTGCAGAAACCTACACTGTGAATGAGAGCCATCTTGAGAAATTCTATTTTTTTCTATTTTCTGCTAATACTTTAAAAATACTAAAATAAAATAAAATGCTCTAATATATGCATTGCAGAAGTAAAATTATTCTGCTCCTTTTGCAGCCTTTCAAATCTATTAATTGCAGAGATGTATCGAACAATGTAGTAGAGCTGTTGGATCTACCTTAATTCCACTACTGAAAACCATATATAATACATAGACTATTTCACAAGCAATCTATAGAGCATCTAATAGCCATTATAAAAATTAATATTAAAATATGTGAAGGATAAGCTACCATGAAAATGATGACCTGTGTATTTTAGATGAAGTAGCTTACATGCATGTTATGGTGTTACTTGCATTCACTTGACAATTTATTGCAAAGATGCATTTAAAGGTTAGATACCCTGATGGGTTAGTGCATTAGGTTTTCGCATCAGAAGACTAAAGCTGGGGTTTGGTAGGTTCTCCTTCTTAATTAATCTTTCAAGTAGCAAAGCTATGATAGAATTTGGTATAATTCATCAGAATTAACCTTTCCTGCACAGGAGGAATCCAGGAAAAGTGTATCTGAGGCCACGAAAGAGGTTACAATGGAAAAGCTAAACTGCAAAGCTTCTATCTGACCAATTATGCCTTTAATGTTAGTAAGCAAATAAAAAGTAATTCACTGAGTTGCTGCCATGAGCATTATTCCAGAGCCAGTAATGGACCAGTGATAACAGACGGTCCTTTTTGTCATTAACTGAAAGACCAGGGAATGTGATTATCTGTAATTACATACATATCTCACTGTGCAGCACCATGAAGGGATCCCAAGTCATGCCCAGGGTAGCTGGACTCAGTGCTTTTAGATATGTGTGCTCCTGTGTGAACTCATGTGTCCATTCTGGGAATTAAAGCTACACTCTGTCCACACCATCTCTGTTTGGCACTGCACTGTGCTGTGTTAGACATACCTGCCTGATTGGCACCTCTGCAGGAATTTCTTCTACAGGGCTGAAATGCACCAATGTAAACCAGTGGTGAGTTCAGAAGCTATTTTAACTGGTTTATCCGAAAAAGAACCAGAAAGCTCAAAAAGGTTTACTTTAGTAAACAAACAACAACTTTCAATCCATAACTGTACTTTTCACTTAACACAAGCCTTTTTCTTCACGTTACCTTTTGGAACAATCTTTCAATGCACGAAAGCAGAAAGTCGTTGTGGATTTACCATTGCCATAGCTGTGGTATGAAATTTCTGCTTAATGATCAGGGATAGAGTTCTGCTCCTGGCTCCAGCTAACCAGCCTCTTGCCTACAGCACAAGAGCTGTATCTGCTTGCAGTTTGAATCAGTAGAGTGGCTGAGACCAACTAACATGCACAGAAGCTGATTGATGAAGCATGATGCATCCCTTAATTAAGCAGAAGCTACTAATAAAAATGAACTTAACTGGATGATTTGTGTGATTCTTGCAAGGCAACCGTATGTGCTGCACACTGGTAGTGGGAAAGGGTGATATGCAGCTGATACTGGGAACCTACAAAAGAGGAAACTTGTTAAGAGAGGCAGTTTGGGTTCTGTCACTATTTCACGGCAGCCCATAATTAATACCCTCCTCGCTTATCCTTGCTTCTGTGATAAGTTGTCCTCTCCTCCCTTTCTGCATCCTTTCAGCGTTAGTCCCTGCCATCACCACTGCTCCTAACTGCATCTGTTTTCACTTCTTCTTTATCTGTGACTGCAGCATTTTGGGGATAAAATTCATTGAATCTGCACATCTGTTCTCATTTCTGTGAGCTGTAAACATGTATTTGTCTCAGCAAACCTTCACAACAGTGAAGGGTCCAGATGCATCTTCCTATGCTTGTCTACAGCACTGCAGCATTTCCAAGGGAGCTGAAGTAGGAGCATGTTTGGGGGGTGGGTGGTGACTCCTGGAAGTCATTCCCTTTGTCATTGGCCAGTTGCAGTCACTTTACCTAAGTACATAGTTCACCTCTTGGAGAAACTAACCAGTTTTAGTAAGGTGGTACAGCCTTGTAGGGTTGTGCTGCCAACTAATCAACTAACAGCCTAGAGGTCAGGACGTTGTGAGAATGTGGCAACACTTTCTTGGTTATTGTCCATGGTCTGCAAGAGTTCCTGCTGTGAGCCAGAGATATGAGCACAGAATTTAAAGGGAGAAGCAATGTGTGACACTTGCGTCCTCAAGCTCCCCACTCCATATGCCTGAGAATTAAAACATTACCTTCAGATGTACATTCCTTTAACAAGCTGAAGAAAACTTACTCTTTCACCCCATTTGCTTGGGGTGTATGCATATCACTGATATGATATTGTCTTCATGCAAATGCTCTTCTTCTGCAATTGTCCACGGTGAAAAACAGTAAAGAATCCCTTCTTCAATACATTCAATCAACTTCTAATAAAGGCATTTTGTAAATGAGTGGCTAGGCAAGAGTTCTGTAAGAAAGGAAGATGAATTTAACACAAATCAACGAAGTGCTAAATCAAACCTCAGTGAAGAACCAGGCCTCCTACCAAAGTACATAACAGGAATGTTGTCCATAACGTGTGATATAGTCCTTTTGTTCTGCTAAGAGTGCAGCTCCAATGTTCAGTTTCGGGTGCCACCTTTGAGAAAGATGTAGTCCAAATAAAGGGAAGCCAAATAACCAAATTATTAGAAGTCTAAATGGGAAGGAAATGAAAGAACTGTGATTGTTTGGTCTAAGGGAAAAAAAAAAAAAAGGCTGGAAAACATAGGAGCAACCTTCATATTTGTAAAAGGCACACAGTTTAAAAAAAAAAAAAAAAAAGGAATAAACTTTTCTCCATGCCCTTGACCAACAGAACAAAACTCAGCAAGTTTAAATTGGAGCAATGGGTAATTCAGACTTAAACATTAGGAAAAACTTTCAAACAACAAGGATAGTTAAACACCAGAATAGATTGCCTAGGGATGTTTTGGAGTCTCTGTGATTGGAGCTTTATAAGAACAGGTTAGACAAACATCTGTCAGGAATGATTTAGGTATAGTTGATCTTGCCTTGGGGTAGGGGGATGAACTAAACGACCTCTAAAGGTTCCTTTCAGCCCTCTTTCCTATGATTCTATAAAAAATACACAAAATGATTGCATGTAGAATTGAGTTTGGCACCTTTTAGTAAATCTCATTGTTTCTGCTTTTCTGTGTTCACTTTGCAGTTCAGCCATGCTGAAGACTCCAGATTTCAATAAGAAACTTAAAAATCTGTTTGATGCCAAATAGTGCTCTGGTTCTTTTACATTGTTACATTTAATTAGGGTTTCTAATTAATCTTCTCTGTGTATTGCAGTATATCCAGCCATCGGTGTTAATAAAATCTTTGCTTAGTTTAAAGACTGAAAGTTTTCATTTGGAAAGTGAGACCATCTGGCCTCCCTACCTCACTAGGATTAGATTCTAGGTAAGTGTACTCCATCTGTTTGTGAGATTCCTGTACGTATTGCAGAGGAAAGTGGGTTGGGGCAAGGCTAAGGAGGGATAGCTGAAATATAGGCAGATCTATCTAGAGAATCTCTTTGATATTCTTGAGGCAAAAAATAAACATATTTCCTTTTCAAAATGTTCTCAGCATCTCTTCGGAGGAAGGTTGTTTATTGCTTCCCCTTGTGTGAGGTGAAGTCTTCTTCAATTCTGAATGTATTTAGTATGAAATATTGAAAAACAGTAATCCCTGTTTTACTCTGGGGTTCCCAAGAAATACCCAAGAAACACCTGGGGTGTTGCTGAGGAGTGCCCTACAAAGGTGTAATACTGGGAGGTACAGGACTGTGATGCTGACAGACAGTACAGCAGTGCAGAACAAGCCCACAGTTAAACAGAATTTGTGAGCTAGGATGAGCTCAGTCCCACCTGGTTGTTCATGCATTCATATCCCCTTAGCACCCTACATATGGTGTCTGGCATCTACTTGACTTTATTAAATAGGCAAATCAAATGTCTTGATTTACTAAACGAAGTACAGTGTGACAGTATGTTTTGCAAGTGGGAGTTCTGCCAGTTGTAATGCTTCCACAGCTGTGGCTATAAGGTGACTTTTAACAATAACC
>JAOXNG010000021.1:22057746-22082391 GCA_028566535.1 Scolopax minor
CATGAGCAGAGATACAGAATGTAGAAAGAGGGGTTTTGATTGTTGTGAATATCCCAACCCAAAATAAAAACAATCTCAACATTCATTAGACAACATAAAGTAATTAAGATCAAGAAAGAGGGTTAGGTTTGGGGTAATTCAAATCTAGTTTATAGGTGTTATTACCTGTTATAATAGTTTAAACTTACATTTGAGGATGTGATTGTTACATACAATAGCACCATTGAATTAATATTTTTTTTTAACTAAACATTGTATACATGGAGCCTCGATGTTTTTTCTTGAGGAGCTTGAGTGATTTATCATAACAGATTTCTGCACTTAGGAATTTCTTAACCAAAAGATTCTCAAAGGAAGCAGTTTAATGCAGATTCTCAATATGTCACATTTTGGCAGTGATTGCTTAATGCAGCAGTGCACTAATGAATTGCTCCACTGCATCCTCTGATCATGAATATGAATTGGAGTACTATAAACTGAACTCAATGTGCTGATAAGTGACTGTATCTGATTGTGCCAGCAGCCAGATGATTTTCTCATTAATGAGCTGTACTATTAAAAGATGGAAGAATATGAAGCCAAGCCAGTTTTGCATTGTCTGAGCTTCTTTGCTGACATTTTTCCAGGCCTACCAGAAACCTTTGTCAACTAGTGAAAGAAAATTCACCAAAAAAAAAGAAAAAAAAAACTGCGAATGCAGTGAAGACAAATAAAAGCTTCAAGGCTCAAATTCTGTTTCTGATTACAAGGATGTGACTCCTTTGTGGTTGTAGTGTTTCTGTTTTAATATGAGATAATCCAAACTTTAAAACTAAGGAAATATGCATGCCCTCTGCTTTTTAGTCTCTGCTATTTTCAGTCCAGGAGCCCATGGCTGCCAGTAATTCTTCTTACAAACTCTACTATGCAGAACTGCTAAATTCATTAACTTGAGGACTTAAGAGGACTTATATCCTTTGGAATAACACTAAAACATTAGAAATATTTTTACATTTTGATGCTTTCAGAGTCTTATTCGGTGTCAAACTCCATTATTGTTTATAAGCACCACCATTTTGCTTTGGAGTTGAATTAAGGCCACATCTCAGACGGAGACAACTTCCATACAAGTCCAGAATGAGCCATCTAGATTAGATGCGGAGCTCCTAGTCGTTCTCAACCTCTGCTCCTATAGAAATGTAGAGTTTAGCTTATTTTAAAAATAAATTAATAGAAATAAGAAAAAAATAAAAATAAAAATAAAAATAAAAGAAAAAGAAAAAGAAAAAGAAAAAGAAAAAGAAAAAGAAAAAGAAAAAGAAAAAGAAAAAGAAAAAGCTTTTGCTTGAAATCTACATTATCACAGTTGGACCAGAAAAGGGTAGAGTAAATCTGTGGTCAACACTATATAGTAATTCTGCCTCTAGAGGGCATTACAAGCTAAATGTTTTCTCTGAGAAGTGTTGAGAGCATCTTGGATCAACCCACAAGACAGTTCTTAAATTACCTAAATTAAGAGATTTTCTGTGTTTACAACTCAGCTATGTAGGAGTCAAACAAAATTATTGGATAGGAACATTGAAAGATCTTTAATCCACCGAATAACAGCAGATAGTTTTGGTAAGAAAAGATATTACCAGACATTTTTTAATATCCCTGAAACTCTTCATGTGTACAACTCACTGTGTGCAACATTTAGCACATTGCTGTTCCATTTTAATGACTTTGCCTGCATCCTTTTATGAGTGGGTGATCCCCAGTGGTGGTCAAACCCAAAGATCATTGATCATAACCATAGATGCTTTGAATCCTTAGCATCTAGCAAGTAGACCACTCTATGATCTTTTGATGTCCACTGAATATTTTTATGTATAATGCATAAAAATCATGAAACATTATACAAAAATACTGATCTTTGGGTTTGACCACCACCCAACAGTAATTTTTTTCCTCTGTACACATGGACTAAATCAGTCAAAATTACAAAAAATATTTGGTTTTCTGTGGCTGAAAAGCAAGAATCACGCACGTCATGCTGCATGCTGAAGGGCGTATATCTAGTATTGCAGATAACAGCAACCAGGTCACTTTGGTATAATTTGGCTACGTATGTTTTTCTGTTCACATTTCTTCAACTACAACTGAATGATACACATTTAATGGGGCAATTAGAGTAATTATGTTCCTTTTCCTGAAGACTGATGTATATGTTTCTCATATTTGTCCATTCCTCTGGCATCACCGTGATTCTGTGAGTAGTTTGCTAAATGTTATAGCTAACTACATTTCTAAGAGGCTTTCTATTTTGCAGACTCAACAAGAGCCATAAGACCATTTCAAGTTTTCAGAGTGTTCCTTTCCCAGGCCCTTTATCTATATCAATTCTATGTTGTAATTGTAATGTTATAAAACAACAATCTTATTAATAAAGAAAACCTACAGTTAAAAAAAATATTAAAAATATATTACTCAAATATATTATGAGAAGTAATTTGATAATTAAGTCATATGATAAACTGTATCGATAAGAAAGACAAACCAGAATAAAGTAAAATAACTTATACAATCACATAACGACATCATCAAAATGTTTACTGTCTTGTTCACTATATTATTGCAGTGGATAAAAATATCAAAATTTTAGCTTTCACTGGCTTTAGATAAAAGCTGTAAGCTTGCTGCATGCAAACATTTTGATTTAAACAAGACAGCAAACAAAACTTTCTTTACCTGACAGACACATTCACTTGTTTGCCACAGAGGGTTACCAAATGGAAGTTGTAGTTTGTCACAGAATCATAGACACCAGGTCTTCACTAGTACTAGAATTTTTCTTTTATCCCTTTTCCTTTCTAGTACAGAGTTGCTAGCATTCATTTCCAAATTATTTTTTTAATAATTCATGATGTCCAATTTCTCTACATAATAAAAACCTATTGGTGTCTCCTGCACTGTATTATGTATTCTGAGCTTCTTTTGTAAACCAGATAGTCCAACCTGATGAAGATATCCGAAGACTGACTTCTAAATTATTACTAGCTGTTTCTTTTAATATTGCGATGCTTCTCTTTAAGCCTAATCCATATTTAGAAAAAAATATAGGGGAAGATTCTCTAAGCCACATTTGTAGAGGTTCCTCGACTGTGTAGCATCTGTATGGGAGTTAAAACTAAAAACAAATGTCAAGATCCATCTAAACTTTCATAGATTGACATGCTTTTATATTTAAAAATATCTTCAAGCTAATCCTCTACTAACTCTCTGCATGTATTCATATGTAGTTTGAAAGAGTAATAGAAAAAATTAAAAGCCTCTAAATAATGGAAGAATTGGTAGAGATCCCACTGGAATCATTGTCAAATGGTTTGTATAAATGTATTGAATATATAAGTGTGAATGTACTTAATGAGAAATTAAAGGATTCTGGGATTGTAGTGTGGCCACACAAAATACTTTGGATGTTATATGACCACAAATTCCATAAACTCTACGTGAACTTCAGGTAAAGATAATTATTGGATTCCTTCTGAAATATAGTTGGCAAAAGAACCCAAAAACCCCAGCCTGGCATGTACTATGGTTTCTATTTTATTAATTTTGTGGATGTTTATTCAGCTGATAAAATGTCTTTGAAGGTTTCTGGGAAATAGCTGCTTAGAAAAAAAAATGAGTGGTTTTTTTTTTTTTTTTTTGTAAGAGGAGGAAAAGTGTATCTGTATCTAACAATTAAAGTTAGAAGTGTTGGTTTTAACCTCCATCTGTCTCCAGACCCTTATCTATGAGCACTGCCACCAGTGCACTGCTGGTCTGCATGGTAGACTTTGTTTTGTCCTGGGGTCAGAGATACTGGAAGGAAGAAAGAGAAAGAAAGATTAATCTGATAAAGGCACCGAGATTTCTAATCGGACTGATGGGAAACTGTGGTATGAAGTTAAAGAGGCAACACAGGGTGAATTACTGTGATGAACTACCTTAAAGCTGAAGCAATCAAATAGATAGCTCTCACATATAAAAATTACTGTGGCATCTTTATTCATCAACAGTTTTGCACAAGCGTCTCATGTTCAATCCCTTCCACAAACAAGGAAAGCACTCTGATATATTTGATGAGATTAAACCTTATCGAGGAGACTCGGCCACTGAGGTGGCTGCTTCTCACTCCCCAGACTTCATTTCTTGTTGCCACACAGAAGAATAAACTTTTCAAAACTTGAAAATTACAAACTCCAAAAAGAGTTGGATGCCTACACTCGTAGCCTACTGTAATGCAACTTTAAGTGCTTTTACTCTTGTGTATGTTAGCAATAAAACTTTTTCACATAGACCTACAGCTGAAAACCTGAGGAAGTGAAATTTGTGACTTCTAGTTCAGAAAGTATTCATGCAAACGGACATCTCATGGAGGTTTTCTGTATGTTTGTAGGTGTCGAGAAAAACACACAACAAAATTCAGTAATAAAAAGCCTACTACTGAGTAATAGATAAATAGGTATCTTTAATTCAAATACAGTCAAATACGAAAAGAAAACATTGTGTCCTAGATAATTCTAGATAAAACTCGTGTAAAAATTCACTCCCATAATTTTAAAAATTAGCTTATGATCTTCCCACAATGCTGAATTCTCTGAGTCTTTTGGAGTTAAGGCTCTCTGAAGGTAGCCAATATATCGCAGGATTGCACACTAATGAACACAGCAAACAAGTATCAGGTTTGTGGGATCAAACGTGCTCGTCCTTGCCAAGCATCACGTCATTATGTACCCGCATATCAGTCTGCTTAACACAGGATTAGGGGTAAATACACAGCTATTGGCAAAAAAAATTTAGGGCATATAGAATATCTGATATAATAATAAGGTCTATATGTTAGAAATTTATTTTTTCAACCTATCTGTATTAGCCCAGGAGAGCTAAAAGAACTTAAAATAGTATCATCCATGTACATAGCCTATCCTGTCCTTCTGAAGAGATGGATCAGTATCCAAAAAGGATATATACTAACACTGAAAATAGTGAGCAATGAGGAACCAGATACATATGCAACTGTGAGAATAAAACAACAGATTTAAACATTTTTTCCCTTTTCAATGTTAACCTCACATACAAATTTGTCATAAATATAATGTGATTCCAAGTCTTTTACTTGATCAGTCTGTGATTTTTTTTGTCCTTGGGTATTTCCATTAAATAAAATATAGCATTTTCATAAATCCTTTCCCTAAAATAATAGTGGGAGGTTTCTGGTAAAACCAAAAAAAAAAAATACTGTTTTTATAAATATTGGAAGCTGAATTGTTTAAAGATCAAGCAAAATCAATTCACACTACATCAGACATAGTACACATGACTCTACAGAAAGAGTATTTTATGGGATGTTCAGCCAACATATTGCTGTGCATTTGTTGAAATACATTTATTGATTACTTATCAGGTCTCTTTTATTGTGTAGTTTGCAGGACAATTACACTATTTGCCCAGCTCTGGAATAAGTTTTTCCAAACTTTTCGAAGAGAACAATCGATGGTAACACTGTTTGGAAGTCCTAAAGAATAAGAGAAACAAAAAAGAGTTAAGTTTAGCTTTCATGGTTTTACTTTTTTTTTTTTTAAAGGTAGAGCTCTAAATATTGTCTTCTAGTTACATTTCACTATAAGATTTAGAATGCAATTATTCAAAATAATGTATACAAAACATAGATTTTTACATTATATGTACATTACTTTGAAGAAGAGCTCAAGAACTGATTGATTTAATTAAAAGAAAATACATATTTCAAAGTCTAAATAACTATAGGCAATGTCAAAATTCTCTGCTCCAAAATCTAGATTTATAGTCTTTTGCAAATCATGCTTACAAAATTATATTCTCCACCCTAGCAACCAGGTAGGCTAAAGACAGCAAGATATCCTTGCAATATTTTAACTTTTCTACCTTGGTTAACATTAAAACATGGATATTAAACCTGTTCCATGAGAAATGGCAAAAAAAGAAATACATATTGAATAAGTATTAGTGGCAACAAATTCATCAGGTGTTCGGATAGAAAAAAAAAATAGAAGCAGGGTGGTTCCTGAACATGTCTTTTCCAGGAGAAATTCTTGGTTATTACATGCAATTTTTTAAAATACAAATGCTTATAAATTTAAATTGAGTAAGAGAAATGCAAATGAACCTGTGCCTTAAGAACACAATGTAAATATAGTCAACAAAACAGAAAGTAAAATAACCTAAGTATTCTAATCAGCATTTTGATTCAGCTTCTTACTAATAAACATTCATGGCAAGTTATTAACAAGTCTATAATGTTTAAGATCAAGGTTTTAAAGCATTCTTAATAAAATTATTTTCTTTGACCTGAAACACTAGAAATAGTTTCAGCAGTACATAATCTTTATTTTGCATTAAAATTATTTTCCCTTTTTGAAAATAACACCCCCACAGGGGAATTATCAGCTTTCCAGGATCTGATAATTAATTTTAAAGAAAGAAGTTGGTCTGAACACCTTCCAGTGTTTTCTATTGTCAACATGATTCTCTGTGAAAGCTCATGGAAACACAATGTCTCCATATAATGTCTGAGGCCACGAGTGATTGAAAGCTAAATTTTTTATGTTTTCAACATATTTCACAACTTGAAAGGCTTGGTTTTCTCTTAAAAACAGAATGAAAACTATTTCCTTTTTTCTGAAAAGTGATGTGAAGCAAAATTATCATTCCCTTGGTAATTTAGGATTAGCTTCTTCACTGAGTTCAGCTGAATCTCCATGAGCAGAGAGACACTATGACTTCTAGTAAGCTTCATGCAAACACTGACATGGCCCACCTGAGTTTCATCTGCACTGCGTATTGCCAAACTGTAACTATATAATTTCTTACATCTCATACTTAAAGTTATTTGGTATGATTCCTCCAACAATCTTCATAAATCTTAAAATAGCAAGGTAGACATGCAGTCAAAATGGAATAACCCCCGTGTGGTGTGAAAGGGACTATCACCCCATTCCTAAGTGTTCACAAGATTTAATTTTTAATGTTTCTCTATGCCTTCTACTGCCCAATTTCTTACTCTACATAAACAGCCTATTTGCATCTTTTCATATAATATTTTAAGAACGGCACAGTATTTTAATGTTCATTGTGTGTTTAGCATCTTAGGCACCTGCAGGAAAAGTTGTCCATTTAATTATTAATATAAATATTATTATAACCCCAGCATAACTGCAATTAATTTCCTTCTAAAGTGAAGCTAGTTACATTTAATTTAGTAAATTCACCAGGTTAATATTGTTCATGGGAACAGGGGGAAAAAATAAACCAAACAGCTCTAGTTGCTGAGAAAGAAACAGATGATACAGCTATTCTTCAAGATTAAGCAGTAACTCAGGGCAACATACAGCAACCTTTATTTTTGAGAGTATGAAGTATATTTTTAATTTACACACAGGACAGTTAGGTACAGTTTAACAAGAAAGCAGTAAACTTGAGGTGGGACAGAGAAACCAGTAAAAGGTGTACACCCCCCACACCAGGATAAAATCAGGAATGGTAAGTCTGAGCATTGAAGAAGTCTTCATTTGCTGGAGCAGACAGCTTTTTCTATTAGGATGCCTGGCCAAACAAAAACAATTGGCTGCCAAAATTAGCTCCTTGGGACGATTTAGGAGCCTTTGAAGTGAACAGTTTTTTGAGCTGGAACTAAGCCCAGGTCCAGCTTCAAACTCACATCAAAATGACAAAGAGGAAATTTCCTGTGCCACACACCCCCTCAGTGTAAGATTACTCCGGGCTGGCAGCTGTACTGTTTATCTTGTTATTTAAAGCTATTTCACTAGATACTCACCACTGAGCATTTAAACAACTGGCGCCCGTTATGAGAACAGTAGTTATGTTTGACCACATTTATAAAGCATCCTGATGGATAAATAAAAGTGTAGCTGGCTTTACAGTAAGACTAATTAAAGAAGTTTAGAATGCATAGTAGATAGATGTTGCACGGTATGCATATAAAATATAAATATATATTTTTAGGAAAAGAACCCCATCCATTTCTGTACAGATTTTATTCAGGTTTTGATAGTGTGAGAAAGTAAGACCTGAAAATAACACCTGGCCTTGCAAGAGCCACCTCAGAGCGCCAAAGAGAGTCTGTCCCACTGTATCATTGTAGCAGCATAAAGGGAAAGGAGGAGGGAGGGAGGTTCTACCTAATTTGATGGTAAAATGTAGGTTCCCATCATGTGGTGAAGAATTGCAATGCCCTGCCAGTTGATCCTGAGAGACTGCCAGGATCATATGGAGTTTAAGCTGATTGAGTCATAGCATAGAAATGATGAAGTTATGTAGATAATCCCTTTGAAGCTGTTCACAAGAATAAAAGTTGTGAGCGGAGGAAAAAAGGCTTCTTCAAAATTATTTTCACCCTCAGTCCCTCATTGTTGGTTGCTGGAATGAATTAGCTTACACATATGAATTCCCACATATTGGTGAGATTGACCCTACAGTTTTGCAGACTCAGGATCATAGGAGCATGGAATAGAGCTTTATGGAAGCTTTCCACAAAGCATTCTTAAATCATGCTATATAATTCTCAGCATGGAGAATGGAGCCCTGTAATTCTCAGGACAAGAACTATTTTTAGATTCCCAAATGAAGTTAATATAACACTTCCTTTTTAAACTGGCCAAGCTTTGACTCCTTTCATTCTGGTAGTTGTGAGGGACTCAAGTTCAGCTGACAGAGTCCCTCTGGACAGAGGTCCATAGCTAACAAGACCTATGGACCCTTTCCATATATTTGACAACTTGACTGCCATGTGTGCTCATCAGGTCTAAACAATGGAGTCAAAAAGGTTACATAAAGCTAACAAAGATTTGTCTCAATCAGCACATTCTGATGTCATAGATTAGACTTGCCAAACGCTCACCTAGTTTTTATTCGGAATGTTATTATTAAAGCAATTTCTAAAGAGATTTCACATCTGAGAATGCAGACATACACAAATACTGATCATGTGCAAATAACATTGGCAAACCAATGAGACCCTGTAGATCTACATATCACTTTGAAAGCCTTTGAAAATGTGCTCCCTCATATTCTAGTGGTAAATTTACACTAACATTGTTTCTTTACAAATAGTTTAGAGTACTGTACAATCTCCTGCAATATAAAAATGCACTTTGTAAGACCATTCAGTGTCTTCTTGGAAATTTCATGAAGTAGAAAGTCAGCTGCTTCAGACCAAAGCAAGAATAGGCAAACAGCAGTAGTGTATCTGCTCATATATTTTAAAGCCAGAAAGTACCATTATGACCGTTTATGCTCAGCTCCCATGTACATACCTTGGGTACTTTCCTATAGCAAATCTATTACATCCATAATAATTATGAAGCTTTTAGGTATGTGATAAATTTGGAACAATAAGCTTACAATAAACTTATGATACCTGATTCAAAGCGTCACATAGTTTTCCTCTGTAATGACAAAAATTTCATATTGTTGCATAGAGATTTGGTTTCATAAAATGGAGATTAATGTTAAATTCAGCTGCATGAATGCAGATTTCCTTCATAGGTTAGAAGTAACACATGAAAATGTTTCAAAGGTTGATTGTATAATCTCTATAATGAAAAGTATTCCACCTGTAGTAGTGATTCAGAACACCAAGTCCTCTTCTTGGTGTTCTAACAATCTAACAATACTGAAGACACTGTATAATTGCATGATGTCAACCATGACACCACGTGCTATGCAAAAGGCAAAACAATCTATGAAAGCTCTGGATCTCAGAAACACTTCCTCTGTGGTGCTGGAATTGTAGCTGTAGGTAACTTCTGTTAAAAATCAATGGCTGAAGTAATAAGTGAAAAGTGGGCACACGTGATAGAATCTTAATTCTAACTTCATGCTACTGAACAGTAAAAACAGGTAACAAAGCTGACTTTTCTTTAGCTTGACATCTATGCCCACAGGTACACACCAAGACTTTAGAGGGTGCAATGGGATATTCTGCATAAATGTCCATGCAGTATTTACATCCCTAGTGTACGGTGAGCTTGCTTTCCCCACAAGGCTGAGACACAGCTCATACCTACACCTCATTCGAAACCCAGGCAGCACTGCCCAGTGCCACGGTACAGTCATAGTCCACAACCCCCTCTGTTTAATACTAGGTGGTCATATTTAAGTATTCCCTATGATCCTAATGCTTGTAATAGTAAAATTAGAGTTTTAAATTGAGCTGTCATAGTAAGCCTACTGACCTATTAGTAGCTGTGGAGGTCTCTAACAAGGAAGCAAACCAGAAATGGCAAGCTGCTATACAAGTAAAATGTTGGTCCAGCTAACTTTTATTCTTAGCAAATTTATCAATACTGGTTAACAATACTTCCAACTAGTACAGGGCCTTCTGACATGACAAAATGAGTGTAACAACCCATTCTGTCAATACAACACAAATGTCATTTCAAGTGCTCAAAACCCACTAAGCTACCCTAAAAAAGATTGATTTATCTGCCTCAGTGTTTCTTTGGGGCAAACTTTTCTCACAACTGAAACCAATTAGTGGGCCTGGCACTTGTAGTGCAGAATGTAGGTCAGCATCAAGTAATAAAAAAGTATTGACTTTTCTCTGTCTGTAAGCAGCACGAAAGGGGTGCCATGGCCTTGTCGTATATGAAAAGAGCTCCATTAATTTCACTTATTTCAACCAGTGCTGTCAAATACTAATGCTTCTATTGAACTTTTCACACAAAGTACATTGACACCAATCCTGGCCCCACTGAAACAAGTTTACAATATTTCAGTCAGTGAAAGGGGTACTATAATTTTTAATTCCCTGTTGTACATTTAGTCTCTTTAAGCAGCACTGCTCAGAAGACCTATTGAGAGATATGAGCTGGGACATTAATAATGGCTACACACTTCTTCCCATGGGCAACAGAATCTATTTCTTGGGCATAGCTTCAACAGCTAATTAGCCATAAAGTTCAGGACACAGTTGTTTGGCGTAACTCTGTTTTTGTGGCTGGTGGGCACAGACGGCCAATTTGACTTTCTGCTGTGGAGAAATATCCAAAAACAAGAAATAGTGCCTTCTGTGACTTAAGGCTATAAAATTGAAAAGCTAATGTGTTAACCAATTGGGTCAACTAGTCCCTTCAAATAAGAGATAATAACAAAAGCCTGGATCATGCCTCAGGGACTCGATCTCATTGTGTCACTGCAGAGGTATTGACTTCCAGGGAAAAGCGTGGCTAATCGGAGTTCCCCACGCTACGGTGGCCAAGTGACCACTGCTGTGATGAAAGGGGTAGAATTATACCTTTTGCTATTCAGCTTGCCCGCGCAATGCAGAGGAGGGGATTAAGGAGGCATCATTTATCTCCTCTTTCGGCTGCCTACTACTGCTACCTATTCTAAAACCTCTAATTTTTTTTTTTTATTTGGGTAAGTGCAATGAGAAATCCTGTCCTTGCATGAAGAGTTTATGAGCTTCTCCATATTGTGGATTGATACAGCAATGGACAAAATGACCTAAAATTTTATGAACCTCTTTCCCTCTATTCTGTGCAATTTCCCTCCTAAACTGCCTTTTTTTTTTTCTGCAAGTAATGTTTATGGTTCTTCTTGACAAGCTTGAGGGCTGAGTGTGATGTCTAACTCATTCCCTAATTAGCTCCTGCAAACACAAACATCATCAACAACAATAAAACTCTTTGATTTAAGAAGAGTGGGTGACTATGGTAGAAGGCAATTTCCTACTCACTTTAATGACTTCGTAAGTGCAAGTCTTACCCTTTGAATCAACTTGCTATTAGATCTTAAAATAAAATGATATTGTATAGCCATAATAAAAGGCAACTTTATAACCTTCTGTGTTACACTTATATGATGCAAGTTTTTTCTACTTGTTAGTTTTAGTCTTTTATTGATATTATGATAATGCATTGTAAAAAAAAAAAAAAAAAACCAAAAGGAAATTATGTTCACAGTAGGAAATCTAGCAACACTATTTTATTATCCTATCTTCCAAACAGAAAGAGAAAACATTAATTGCTATTTAATTTATGTAACAAACATTTCATTACTATTACACGTAAACTTTCATGGAGATTTATAACTATCTCTTATTCTTACACATTTCATCTTTTGAAACTATAAATGAGGAAACCAAACTCAAACAGTGCTTGCTAAAACTCATAAAAGATTTCTAATTATGAAAACCCCCTGATCTCATAATCACATAGGTTTGGATACTTTCTGCACTATGTGTCCAGTATAAGCAGCACAGCACTGTGTGCTCCTTTATGACAGCCTAACATGGAAATTATAACTTTATTCCTCCCTTTCTCTAGTATTACGAGAAAGAATTATTCTGCTACTAATTTGTCCTCACTGAAGTTTGCTTTTTTAGTTTAGTGTGCTATTTTGTGCTTTGGAGACATCTGGAGACAACTGTCTAACACAAGTCAAGCTCTACAACTTCTTGCTCTCATCTTTGCAATGTAGGAGAGGACGTGTTCTACCCTTGAAAAGGGCCTATTTCTGCTCCTGCATGATTAGAAGCAGTTTGGACAAAGGAGCAAAAGTATATCCCAAATTACAAATGCATCAACACTTAGAGTGCTTTCTTATAAGCAAAGGCTTATATTATCTCTTGGCTTTGATGGAAGTTTTGTGTAAGGAAGGATAAAGGAAAAAAGGGGAAGAATTTGGTCTAGTGAATTACTTTTTCTCGTAAGTGTTGCTGCTCTAAATTTAATCTGGCATCTGAACCTTCTCTGTCCTTTTTGTCATGTGTATGAAATCAACAACGAAGATATGTGGTCCAAATGTGTATTTGTTACATTTACTTAGTAGCCTGCAGTTACTGTGGTTGCCCAAGGGTAAGGAAGGGTGGAATTCCCAGCTGTACCCTCTACAATCATTTATTCCATTTATTGATGATCTGCAAGCCAGACACTGTCTGGTCCTTCCTCCCAAAAGAAATATAGTCTCCTTTGTAAATAATAATTTATTTTATAATACATTATAATAAGACAATTAATTTATGTGTCTAAAACTGATCTACTGAAGAAGAATAAATCACTTTTGCATAGATACTTTTAAGATACTCAATATTAAAAGTAGTTTGCCACACAGAAAGTGCTGTACTATACATGTCTGTTATGAAAAAACATTGCCCAAGTTCTGTTCTGAATGTCTGTATTTGAACCAAAATTGCCAAAGATAATATTCCACATTTTCAACTAATGTAGCCTTTCTTTTTTAACAAGTAAATTGAATTAAGAAACCAATGTGAATTTCTCTGCAAGCTATTTCATACTTGGATACCCTTGAACTTTACTGAATCTGAGCTGAAAAACAAATGTGCAGTTGAAATAGTTCAGTAGGTATTCAGAATCCCAGGAGGTGTTTATTTGCTATTGTCATGCAATTATCTACTTCTTACAGGTTATTTTATAAAAATATTTTTGAAGAGGGGAGTAGATGTTTGCCTTAATTTGTTTAAGATGTATAAATAACATTGTCAAGTATGAAAACACACCGATGAGTAATACATAAGCCTTTTATGAAGTTATTAAATCCGAGGTGGAACTACGCCTAACACTACATTCCTGTGTACAGAAAAATACAGTTTTAAAAGCACCAGATGAAAAAGTAGAGGACATATTTTTATCAAAGTGCTTATATTTTTAAACCAATTCCTTATCCTGCCCATCACTCTACTAGCACAGGACTTGTATTAGAAAATAATGCATTTAGGGATAAGTATCATGACTTATGCCTTTTATAAGATGCCCCTTTCATTGTCTAATCTGTTCAAGCACAACATTCTCTATCTGGCTGAAAATCAGCCAGTGCCAAGTGTTGACTGCCAAGACAAACTCAGAACCACTTTTAACCTGCTGGACTAAAGCCAGAAAAGGTTTAACCTGCCAAGATCAAGTTGCAACTATCTGTAACTTGCCAAAATCATGCCACTAAGAGTTAAGGAGGAAAAATTCTCAGTTGAAATCCTCAAGTAAAGTATTTTTTTAATCTTATCAGGTTAAGTTGTATCTGTTTGAAAAAAAAAAAAAAGCTGCTATCATTTAGAATCAATAAAAAGCAAACACACTTGATAGCACTCCATTTGGCATATGCAGCAAAAACAGAGCTCCAGTTGGATCTCATCTGGTTTGGTGTTCCTCTGGATGATGCTTTGAAATACAATTGTTTTCTGTGATGAAATGACTGTATATGCAGATCAAAGAAGAACAGTGGATGCTCTCTAGCTGGGCGTTAGTGAGGCTTTCAACACAATCTCCCAGAGTTGGTAAATTATAGTCTAGATGTGTAGACTAATAAATATAACAACTGTTTGAGGTATCAGGTCCAAAGGGTAGCAATGAATGGTTTGTACTCTACCTGGAACCTGGGCACATATGTATTTCCTCAGGTGCTACACTGGGACCTGAAGGTGAAGATGGAACACACTCTTATCAAGTTCATGGGCAACACCAAATAGATACCATCAATACGTTTGAGGGCTGTCATTCAGAGTGATGCAGACAGGCCAGAGGAATGGCCTGACAGAGCCTCACAAAATACAGCACAGCCAAATGTACCTGGCACAGACTAACCTCAGGAACAAAGCAGGCTGGAGGCTGAGAGGCTGGGTAGCAGTGCTGCTGAAGAGGATCTGGGTGGTCCTGGTGGGCAACTAGCTAAACGTGAGTCAGCCAGTCAGCCCTAGAAGTGATGAAATCTCAAGAGAAAAACAGCTTTCCTGTTTTGTAAATATAACCTACCTTCAGAAAAGAGACCCTTCTCATCTTGCAGGCAGCTTATTTTGAGATCAACTAACACGAGAAAAACTGCTCATCTCCTGTACAGTGTTCACAAATGTTCTCACTAATCAATAAAACCAGAACAATAGCTCTTAGGCTAATACCTATTGCTAATTTTTCTGTCTGTATTTATTCATATACAATAATATATCTTCTTCGTGTGCCATCTCTGTTTTTCCATTTTTAAATGGCACTTTTTGTATTGTGTAAACCCACTAGTTCCTTGATACTGTTCAGATATATCACCAGCAACACTGGTTTTTCACTGTGGTGCCACAGATTTGTTTTGGCATTGACATGAAGCCAGTTCTGCCAAACTGCTGCTGCTTAAGAAACTTCAGGGAGAGGAACAGTTGATATCTATAGCCAAACATTATTTCAGATTCAACAGTGTTGAGAAAAATGAAAAGGTTTACACAAAATTAAAAAAAATAAATATTGTTGAACACTTCAAAAACTAAAATCATGCTATCTTGGCTCTGATATGAATACATGTTTTATATACTAAATGTAACTTGTGCAAACATATTCTATGGTAGTACATAAGCAAAAGTTTATTTCATTTTTCAGCTGGATAAGTTCCAAACTAAATTCTATGCTCCCTTGTCCATGTTGAGGGAAGAACTGAGCCTTAGATTTTCTTTAACATCTATGCCTTTAATGTCTATGCAGAACTTTCAATGTATAACTGAGTACTATTATATCTTATAAATGAACAGGGACTAGGAATTTTTACAATGTTTTATATGCTAATTTATTCATTGACAGTGTAGTAGCCATATAAGTTATACTATGACGTTTCCCATACTTCTTTGAGGACTTTGGATTTGACCTGAAGTGTGGAAATTCTTTAAATAGCAACACATTTTGGTCTTCCCCCTGCCAAAGGCTTGGGCATCTGCAAAAACTACAAATCATGCCAAGCTCTGAGTGATATATGGGAGACCACAATCCACTATGAAATAAGCTAAGACCAACTCATTCATTTCATTTAGGTCCTTCAGTGGGATTTGAACCATCCCGCCCACAAACCATGTCTCATGAGATTGCAGTATACATTCAGCCCACAGTAATAATGATTCATATACATATATGTGTATATGCTTTATTGCTACCTTTAGCTGGATTAAAATCAATATATCAAGTTTTATATTTCTGCTTCTTTTATTAGCTTTCTAGCACTTGATCAGCTGATAGAGGTGATAATGAAATGTTTTTTTATAAACTGGAATTTTTAAGTCCTGTTCTGAGAATGTAATATTTCAAAAAATAGCCTAAGCTTTGGGGAAAAAACCAATTACAGAAACAGCATTAAAAATGCCAAGCACTGGGCAGAAGCAATTCTGGATCAGTTTAAAAAAGTGATTGATGAAACTCTAATCTGAGCTGAAGGAACAGTTTCACGACAAGCTGTGACCATTCCACACACTTCATTAGCTGCCATAATTAGCCTGGTGTTTCAATTTGTAAGAACTGGTGGGGACAATTTTACTGAGAATGCAAACATCAAAAAACAGGGTGCTTCAGACTTCAGAAGAGGCTGATGAGAAGCTTTTCTAGTCTCTGTTAACTAAAAGATTAATTACAGCTGATGGGAGGCTGTACTCTGATTGTCACTCTGTCTATATGCATTACTTTTAGCATTAGAAGAAAGACATGGTTGACACTACACTGCTCAATCAAGCAGCTTTGCATTAGTGTACAAAGTCTGTTAATATGCAACGGTTTATTGTTTCTCTTTCTTTTTTTAGCCTAAGTTTGAGACTTTCCTACCTAACATATTATACTTTAAAAGAGCAGGGTATTCAGTTGCTAATGATAAGCACTTACCACTCACTTATGCTGTCATTCCTTCATACAACTACAAGCCAGAGATCCTAACACTTCTCAAAGCTACTGGCCGGGAATATCATTAGTTCCTATCATCACAGTCGAAGTATAAATTCCGACTCAAACAGTCTCATTATGAAAAATAAAAACAATATAGTTGTGAAACAGATGCTGTGTGCATCACAGCCTTTATAGCTTATCCCCTTTACTTTAGGTACTAATACCTCTATATGTTAACTCATCAAAGCTTGTAAGGTTATCTAAATAGAAGTGGTCTGAATTTGAAGTGCAAAGGTTAGTCTTGAATAATTCCATAACTCTCATTCTAGAATATTAACACATGATAACACACCTACTCATAAATAACTCCTTATGGGGATATGCCTTTCAGTTTCCCTACATATTTTATGCTGACCTTAACAAAAAATATAAAAGAAGAAAGACTTTAGTTTCTTATCTCTAGCATAGTGGAACATCCTTTTAACATGAATTTATAAAGGGCATATTGAAAATAGCTTGCCATTGCATTAAATGAATAAACACTGAAATGTATTCCAAAGGGAATATCATATTACTATTTAAAATTGAGCAAATAAGTTCAGCGCTGATTCATGAAATAAATTCTAAAGAAAGAGGCAGTAGCTACTCACGTCAAACCATTAAGACAACAAGCAGCCTGTATTACTTACTGTCTCTCATTCACTCCAACGTAAGTGCACAAAGTTATCTTTTACTGTGATTTTTCCTATTCAGAGGATGTAGATTACTCGAAAATCCATTTTACTGCACTGAAGTCCTATTACTCTAAGAATAATCTACTCTTGCTCTCTGTTGTCAGATAACAAAAACTTGCAGTCTTTCACTCAGCTTGAGCATACACCTGGCATAATCTCTTAGAGCCCATCCGGAACAATTATATATATATATATATATATATATTAATAACACTACAAATTATACAACCATTTGATCGTAACAGGTCACTGTGATAAAATACGTCATTCAGGCATCATTTTCAGATGCTGCATTCTCTAGTCCTGAGTGTATCTGTTGCAAGAAGTCACCAGAATGTGTGCTTCTGATTTCAGACTTCAATTTGCCAGCTCACCAGCAATGTACACTTAAAGATGAGATGTCTATTTTTCATGCATAAGTGAAATGGTGAAAAAGAGTAACATTGTTTTTCATAGAATATTTTTTCTAAATAGCATATATATACATATTAGTTATATTCATTATGGGCCAGATCCTTATCTGATGCAAATTAGCCCAGCTCCATGGATATAGCTAAGTTATGCTAGGTGCTAAGGATCAGTTCTCATACCTGGATTTTTCAACATATAACTGTTGCAATGTAGACCATGTAATTCTTAGAAGATTGTGAAAAACATTGTTACTTTCACTTCAACTCTATTTAACAACATCTAGCTGACTATTATCAAACAATAATAAGTTTGCTTTCATACATACGTTCCATAAACAATCTTAAGTGACTCCAAAATACAGCCTTTTCAATTCGTTATTGTGGCAAATAGAATTCAGTTGAAATACATTATGCTTGGCAGATATATAAACAAATCTACTTAATTCCAAGATTGCTAACAGCCCTTCCAAAACTGTCATCAAAAAGCAAAGCCAAGCACTTCCCAATTCAGTGCAAGGATTTTCAGTTCTAACAAACATAATAATATTAAAATACTAACCACCTAAGAACAATACAAACAAAGCCAATTAGGTGTCACTTAAAACTCTACCATTTCCAGTGGAACTCATTCATTTTTTTGCATTAAAAGCTCTGACACAAGTCATTATAATGTATTCTAAGAATTTACTGAAAGAATTGGTCAAAATACTAGATTTCTAAAGTTTTTCTTAATAAACAAGAGGCTTTAAAATGTTTAAGCAATGTGTACAATATTAATTATTTAGAAAGTTAAAACATACATACATACATTTCCCTCAAAGATATATTGGTTAAAGTTAGCTCTTACTAAAAAGCAAGATTTTCTTTTATACCACTAACATAAAAGCTTCATTATTAAATGAGGAAGGTAGGCAAAGCAAGACATTTATCATCCAACAGACAAATGACACAGGATTGCTAGTTAGACAGTATAATAAGTACCATCTAATTTTCTCTTTCGAATCAATTTATTCTTCAAAGCCTTGGATCATCATCAAGGGACTGCATTTTCCCATTGAGAAATCAGGGAACCGAAAATCAGGTTTTATAAAATATTCAACTAGTTGCTGACAAACCTTAAAAATAACCACTAGAATGGTTTTGATTAGAATACTGGTGACAGTATCTTTTCTTATGCAAATAACTGAATGGTTTGACTCTTCTCAGTCACTACTTTACAGTATTCCCTCAAAATGGGACCCTTTAACTCATCAGTAACCTTCTTCAGAACATTTTTTCTAGTCTTTCTTTTCAACCTTCAATTTTTTTCTGCATTTAGTTAAACAGTAGCTAGGGATACATTTTGTATATTTTAATTTACTTCACAGGTTTACTTTCCTTCTGTACCTAAGAAAATAATTTGAAAGATCACAGATAGTTAATAATCATTTGCATTACATATATCAAGAGTAGCATTTTTCAAAGGCAGCAGTGGTGACCTTAAGGATTTTATTGAAGGAAACAATAAAGAACTTTTCCAATGGGGCCTCTGAAAGTGATCTTCATGACAAAGTATATTTCTGTAAATATGACACAGTCATTCAGTACAGAATTCTGGAAAAATCATTATATCAGCTGTCAAAAGTTGAAATTGTAATTTGCTTTTCTGGAAGACTGAATGGGTGCATCTTATTATGAGAGATATTTCATTCTAGTCCTATGAATGGGAGGTAATGTGTGGCGGTCCCGCCGTTGGATGTGACATGCTCCTGCCTTTTAAAATATATTTCCTTCTGAACAGTACATGACAAGTTGGACAACACTGCTTTTTCTTTGTACTACCTTACCAAGTAACTGAGTGCCTGAGCTCCAAGGGGCTTGCAGCTCAGAAGGACAATGTGGAAGAAGAGAAATGCTCCTGTTGATTTTCACATCAAGATACAGCAGCATTCTGACTCACAATGGTTGTTCTGAGAGCAGAAAATACATGCTACAGGGTATAAAAGATATACTTTCTATGAATAGTATAGGATGCATTGTTGTAGGACCAGATCCTTGGGGTTAAATTATTTGGTTTGGCACAGGACTCATGTTTCGAAGAAAAGTGATGGAATGCAGCCTTATCTTGGAAAGAGATAGTTGATAACTCAAACTAAGGGTCCATTTGGGGCATCTGAATAGATACATCAAGTCATGCCAACAGTAATAATCATAGAGGAACTATGTCAGTGGCCGGGAATTACTGGAGTGCAACACACTTTGGCAACAACCCTTATTATCCCTGACATGGCTCATGAGGAAACTGGTCGTGTAACAAGCAAACTCTCACAGATCATGTAATAATTCCCCTACAATAAATAGAGTCACTTCTGGCTGCCACATTATGTCAGCTCTGCATTGCCTATGAAAACACATTGCAGAAGGACTGGGGAACTAAGAATCTGATATTCAAAATACATGCTAGCTCTTCTTATTGTACCTTAGTCACTTCTGTCCAAAAGCCCACTAGTAAATATGGCCTTAAGAGTTTTAGAACGTGGAATAAAGCTGATAATACAGATGCACATCAGCCAGTATCACACTATATTAGAAAATATTCTTGCATAATCTTTTTTTCCTAATTAAAATGAAAAGAAAACAAGCAAATTCCTTTAAAAAACTGTCATGGAGTCACAATCTAAGAGAGGTATAATGTATGTGTAAACTTCTTCTGTCTCAAGTCTGGTCACTGCAGGGTTAGGAAAATAGAGCTAAGGTGAAATTTAAATAAATTTCAGTATAGTCTGGGATGGAAAATCCATAATAATGTACCAAACAATTCTGCCACATAATGACATCATCCACTAGACACGTGATTTTTGTGAGTATGTGTTGGTCCTACAAAATACGAAACTAATTCTCAAACAGAACAAATCACTTCCCCACTCCCCCACTTTGTTTTTCCCTTGCAAGAATAGTCTTCAAAGATACATTTGCTGTGGAACTACAGGACACAATCATCTTAGAAGAATATGGGCAAAAATGAGTTTGCCGACCATGTAAAAGAACCCCACTCACTTTCTAAGGCAGTGAGGTTTTCAGGCCATATTATGTTCTCCTTGTGGACCTCTTCCCACATAGCTGTAATTTACGTCTCTACCTGATAACGTGAGTCCACTCCGGCCATAGTGTGAGTAACAATGAAAACCACAGAGGCTATTGAACTTTTAGAGGCAGCAGACTATATAAAATAGGATTAATTCTTTGAACACACAGCAAGCTCTCTTTTTCATTATAGAAAGTCCAAACTTAGTGAAGTCATGGGAGAGTAATTACACAGCTTTCATAGTACATTCATACGTACTTGATCCTTACAATCTTC
Source organism: Scolopax minor (assembly GCA_028566535.1). Classification (NCBI taxonomy): domain Eukaryota; kingdom Metazoa; phylum Chordata; class Aves; order Charadriiformes; family Scolopacidae; genus Scolopax; species Scolopax minor. The sequence continues at coordinate 22,078,871 of JAOXNG010000021.1, forward strand.
TTTATAGCAGAAAGAAAGTAAAAGATCAAGAACTTTTTCCATTATCCATTGTCTCTATTATCCCAGATAGAAAATTTCTGCCAGTTCTTGGACAAAGAGCCAAATTTACACCTAGTGTAAATCAATGAAACTCTATACTTTGCATTATACTGATGTTCTAACATTCTTTATATAAACTCTGGCTTAAAGTACATGCAGGCATTGGCATTTATCTGTTGTATATGTCATGATTTAATTAACTACTTCTGCAACTTCATATAATCTTAGTTGAAGGCAATCACTGTCCAACAAAATGAGCTGAATCTGTTGATTGTACCTTTTATCTACACTGGCTGAATTTGAGCCTGTAATTCTCTGCATCTGGTGACAAAGATGAAAGCGATACAATTTATACAAAGAACAACTATTACCTGCTCTAACAGCTACACAATACTGTGAAAATACCAATAGTATTGACTACAGCCCGATTTCTACTGCTCCAACAAAAGTAGAATTGCGTTGGTGGTGAATAGCCCTTGTAGGGCTATTTTTCCTAGCCTAGGCAAGGCCATGACAATCAGAAGTATTTGAACTTGATATCTGATTAACGTTGGCAGTACTCTGTAAGTGATTTCCACTCAACAACATCTAATTATTTAATTATTTCACATTATTAATGGAATGAAACAATTCAAAACAAACAGTTGGAATGACTGCTTTGGAGGAAACTCATAATCATCACTTCCTACATGTAGAAATCTTCCTAAAATTATATTAAACTGGTCTGTTGAATTCAAAAGGCATATTTTAAAAGTAAAATTATCCATAACTAAGGCATGTTTCTCTGCTGTACAGTTCAGCTGTAATGATCCCCACACACTGCACTTGCACATCAATTATGATAATCATAATCACGGTCGTTAAGCTGAATGTTCATTATTATCAGGATGCTGGTGACAGCAGATTCAATCATTGAGTGCAATGGGCAGGCAGGCACAGTCCCACCCAAGTTTCTGCAGACAGCGTTGTGCCACATTAAATCTATGATATGTTCCACATCCCACTCCATTCCAAAAGCTGTAGACGGTAAAGGTCAACTTTATGTTCTGTGCAATATGCTTAGGTTCTCTAAATTAATTCTTTGCAGTACTGGGTATTTTTATGCTTTGTAGATAATAAAATTCTGTTTAGGGCCAAAATGCCTGTGCAAATAAGGAAACAGTGATGCAGTCGTACTGTAATTCACCTATAATAAGGCATCAGAGGAAGGAATATCTTAAAATGTCACTTCCTGAATTTTGCAAATCAGAAAACATTAAATGTCGCCATTACAGTCAGTTTTCTAAAATGCATATGCAAACTAATTCCAATACCGATTAAAGGCTATAAGCTATCATTTCTGCCTCAGTAAATACAAACGTATTTGAGTGTTTTGACAACTGAAAGACTGTAGTTAGTGCGTTTGATCCCTCAACTGTCCAGCTACATTGGAACCTATCATTGTAGCTTAAATTCATAGTGACTGGTAAATTTTTTATATTTATATTTTTCACAGAAATTCTATCAAAGGCATTCCAAGGTATTTTGACATACAATATTAAAGTTAAAATATGTAAACATTTTTATAGCAGTTTAAAACTGGGTAAAATAACTAGATTCAGTTTCACTAGAGGTATAGTATTTCCATTTCTTGTTTATTTTTAATGAATAATTAGAATGCAGCAATTTTTCCCTTAACTCAGAAACTTCTTTGAAATGTAAACAGAATTAGATAAAAAGTTTCAGGTTATAATAGATGAAAAGAAGAACTATTCACTTTTCCTCACATCACAGTAATAATTATGTTTAGAGGAAGTCTATGCTAATACACTTTTTATTAAAATTACATAATCTACATATTGATCTTTTTGAGACTTGAATTAATACTCATATTTATAAACACATGAAAACCTCAGGAAAATACAACTAGGACATGCTCATGAACGTACACAGGGAAACTTTTTTTATACGTACTTTAAAAAAAAAAAGCGCCAGCTAATATCAAACAATACCTCAGTAGCTGAGAGAGGTCACTGATTCACTGACCACTGAACATACTCCTTGGAAGAACTTATGCACTATTTTGTCTTAGCAGCAATGATAAGAGAAACGTCACTGGTATAATAGTCAGAAGCTGAACATATGTCATGGCAGCTATAAAGGTTGTAATATGAGTTGCATCCACACAAATACCATCTCATGGAAAACATAAAGGAGGCCTGTGTTTAGCAGACAAACTGTTAAGGAAAAACCTGGGGATTTTGGTGGTGTTTTGATACATGTCCTTTAGCCTGGTGACTCATTAGAACAGGATAATTTTGTTCATAGCACTGATATATACAAAGTTTTAATACAGTTTAGAAATAAGAAAGAGACAGAGTTCTTCCAAATTTAAGAGTTATGAAAGTGTAACTTCACACCTGACTGTGGAATCTTTTCCATTAAAATGTAGTGAGGAGGTGGAGGATTTTAGGGTGGTGGGGTTTTTTTTCCTGATAATAATGACCCATTAAAGCAGCAGATAGGTCATAAATAGCTCTTTTCTCCTCTTATCTCTCTGTTTGGGTAAGCGGTTCCTAATTGAATCTTCATATTGATTTAGAATTGGGGTTGGAAGGCTGTGTGTCATGTTGGGTTAATGTACACAGCCATTCACCTCCAGAGGCTGAGATTGAAATCTATCCAAGATCACAAGTAAAGTGAGGTGAGTTGTTAAGCCCATAATTTATATAATATTATATTCATGTGATATATTATATAATATAAATACCTTTACATTGTTTGATATCATCACCTGAGCCTGATAAAGACCTGTTAAGGACTGGTAAAGAAAGAGTGTTCACAGGACAAGATGAGTACTGCCAATAAGACTTTCAGATCTTTTTTAAATATCATACTTATGCTGTGGGATTTCAGCCACTTGTATTCTCCATTCATCACTTTTAAAAGTCAAATTCAGATCTTTTTGTTTTAATGTTGATCTTTGTGCCCTTATTTGCAATGAGATTTAATTAATGTATGTTAAAATACCAAAATATTATTCTGAAGCTTAAAGCTTTGCAAAGCAATTATTAAAAAAAAATACTACTTCTCAAATTAAGATTCTTTGGAACTTGTTACATATATTTACAAAGGTTACGTTACTTTAAGGGCAATAAGTAATCATATCTTACAACATTGTTTAGGTTGGAAGAGTCCTGTTGAGATCATTTAGTCCAACCCTCCTACTCAGCTAGAGCAGGTTGCCCAGGACTGTCCAGTTGTGTTTTGAATACCTCCAAGAACAGAGAGTCCAAAACCTCTTTGGGCAATCTGTGCCAGTGGTCTGTCACCTTCACAGTAAAAAAACCCAAACAACAAACTCATAATACTTTATCATGTTGAGATGGAGTTTCATGCATTTCAGTTTGTGTTCATTGCCTCTTGTCCTGTCACTGGACACTACTGAGTCTGAGAGGATTCTGGCTCCCTCTTCAGTCCCTCCTATCAGGAGTTTATACACT
>JAOXNG010000021.1:22082491-22098026 GCA_028566535.1 Scolopax minor
CCTCTTCATTCCCTCCTATCAGGAGTTTATACAATTGATACGATCTCCTCCTCCTTCTCCTCCAGACTGAAGGGTTACAGCACTCTCAGCCTCTCCTCATACAAAAGATGAGGTCCAGTCCCTTAACTATCCCTGTGGCTCTGTGCTACACTCTCTACCAAGTCTATTATACATCTTGTACTGTAAAATTTTAATGTGATTATGATACTTAATACAAATAGAGGTAATGCAAACATGACACAAATTCATGTTCGAACATGTTCTGAGGAAAATTACCTCTTGCAGCACTACAGTACCAGAAATAATACAAGATGCTCCTGAGAAAGAAAGCAGTGTAATGAGACCATCTTAAATTAAAAATAGCTCTTCACTAATTTTTAGAATTTTCCAAAGAATGCAAGTAGTAAAATAATTTGTTGCTTTTCATCAGATTTTACCATAATGTACTTATTGTGTGAGAGTAAATATGCAATGACTCACCTTGTCTGCTATCCACTTCTTAGGCTGTACTTCTCGGAAGTGTTTAATTCCATAAGTTTCTTGTCCATATTTGCCTGACCTATGAATTGAAGGGTCATACTTCTCATTTTTATGATACGAAGAAAATGGCAGAAACCTGAAAACCAAGAATATTTTTAAATCGTTAACGCTTTATTCTAGATGCCACAGGGCTAATGTAAATCTTAGATACCAACACTACAAGAGGTCACTTGGACACATTCCTGCTATTTTTCACTACCTTCTTAATGTTGCCCCTCAGTATTTTGAGAGGATTACTGCAATTTTTCCTATAGCTGCTTTTACGTTAAATTTGAAGCAAAGAGGAGATAGAGTTTCAAAGGATAAAACGAAGACTTTCTGTACAAAGATATAACCTGCATGACTATATTATTACTTTGGCTCTATCTGCACTACCAACTGGTGTGGTGTGAAAAGAGAATGAGCAGGAGTCTGCACTTTGACACCTCAGGGCTTAGCAGGCGGAGCAGCCTGTGCCAGCTGTCGGTGGCAGGCACGCACCATGCACAGGTACAGAGCCCATTTCTGGAGAAATTGCATCCACTTTGCAAGTTGTGTAGGTCCCCAACACATGTCCTCAGCCCGATCATTCCATCAGAACAGAGACATTTCAAGCACATCAGCAGTGTAAGCAGAAACCAAGGCAAATCTACACCAGAAAGAATCCTCCCTGGTATGCATGTAAACGAATTACGCACATTTTTGTCTGTAATCCAAATCTAAATAAACCATAATCTCATTTATCAGATTAAAAAAATTATACAAATAGTACTGGTGACTTTCACAAAGCAAAGAAATTCTTTCTTCTGAATTCACAAACTCTGTGCTTTCTCTCAAGTTATAATTATGTCTTAACTAGAAATCTTTTGGAGTCTCATTCTTTTGCTTTTGGTCATGCTAATGGAAGACTCCCTGCTCACAGTGCCACTGAACCAGTGAAGATCCAGCTACCTGCTTTGGGCATGGAAGAGATTTTCAGATGGGTGTCCCTAATTTTCATGGAAAACTACAGGTTTTCTGGGTGGATTCCACAGCAAAATGTACAGAGGAAGGTGAAAAACATCTTAAATATAAAGGATCTTCAAGAGACCCTACCAAGATGTCTAAGTTCCATCCATTTCAGTTTGCAAGAGGGTTATAAGAGCAAACAGGCACATTTTAATATAAAGTAAAAATCTTTATTTTTACTTTAGCATTACTGTCATTACTAGTATTCTGAAAAAAACGCCAGTCTTAATTGTACAAGTGCAGGCAAAATTATTCTACAGGAAAATTAGAAATTATAAATATATGTTCAAAAGTATAAAACATCACTTTAACTGCCATGACAACAGGTGTAGTTAATCAAAACCTTTCTTAGTTGAAAGCTCTTCAGAATCCAGAGTCTCTAAAAAATTTCAACAGTCAAAAATGTTTTGGATAAAGTTGTGGATTAAAATACCTTTCTTTGTCTCTCAGCTGATACAGATTCAGAGAATTACTTATTCAGACTATCTGATCCACCAGCAACTGTTCGAGTGTGTTTTGATTTTTATAAATTACTCGTCTTACATGTACATGTCTTATTACATGTTTTAAATTACATTTCCAGTTCATAAAAAGAAACTATTTTAGAATTTTGCCAGCTATATCAATTTATTCTATCAAGTACCATAAAAAAACCCCCAAAAAACCCATGTAAAGTTAGCGAAGGAAAAACACTGAGCTAGCAGACTTTTAAATTATACAAACCTATAGTAGCATGTGTATACTCATGGGAAAGGACACTCTCACATAAGACAGATTATGGTACTTGTAATGCTAATTTGCACATGGGATGGACATCACACACACACAAAAATTAATGTGGCCCCAGTGTCCCAGAGAATACATCGAAGGTGCTGTGAGCCGGCTGCTCCACTTGCAGTTTTTATCACTTCTGAATTGCATTTTAATAGTACATTTTTCTTTTGTTCCGACATGAAAGAAAATTGGCTTTCTCGGGGGACTGGATAGCTGAGAAGACAAGGCTAGCAGTTTAGGGATTTGCCCATATATGCATAGAATTTAGTTGAGGCATAGCATTCATAATTCAATATGAATACTATGTCTGTAAAATTTATACACAAAATGGCAAAAATTAATTCTTGAGAAAAGTAGAAGATAGAGTAAATTATTATAGTTTTCCCTATAACATTTCCTACATAGAGGTTTTGATTGTACTGTGAATCAGTTAATCTTTGTCTTTTTGACAAATGAATAATTAGAGTAATCTATGTTCTACCATGATTCCAAACAAAAAATATATTGTAAATAAATATATTGTAACACTCTAAGATACACTTAACAGTATACTTAACAGTTTATTCTACATGTAGGTTAACACAAGTGTGATCTTCTGCATTATGCTGCATATCTCTTTTAAGATCATTAACTGGAGTATGTGCCATACAGCCTGGAATGTATGTCTATGGCCAAGTAAAAAAAAAAAATTAAATCAAACTATGAATTGTTAAGTAATATTGAACAATAAAAAAATATTAAAAATGTAAATGAAAGAACATTAAAAATACCATAAGGTTTTATAATTATAGTCTAAAGTAGAAACTTTCTTTTTTTCTTTTGTCTATAGTTCTGCTGTCAGAGTGGGCAGATCCTTATAGACCTTATATATATATAGATATCTCCTTATAGTCCATATATATATATTTATATATTTATATAATGATCTAACTGCAGGAAAGGATCATATATTCAACAGCTGTTTAAAGTAAGTAAGAATTTTCAATTTTTTATGTGAATAAGTAATTAAAAAGAACATTACAACAATTTTGTGTGTTAAGCAGTGTAACTAAATTAATGGGAGTCATACAAAAGTCATTATACACCCACAACCAATAATAATACTAAAAAGCAATAGCACTGCAAAACACTTCAGTAATGGTATTGTGTTCTGTAGCTCTCTATATACACCTGACACAGCTTTTCCCGAAATTAATGACAGTATGTGCTCCGAATGTGACAGAAAAGAGTGATGGAAGGAGAAGAAAATTAAATCCAGACAGTAGTATGATGCCATTATCAACTGCACAAGTTTAGACCTCAAGAGTAGGTTGGGTTTTTTTCTATAAAAAGCTCACTCACAGGATTCTTACATGTGCATTTCAGCTTTTCTTTGTGACTCAAGTGTAAATTAAGAAATTCTTAAAGGTTTTCAGTAAATATGTCAGAGACAGAAATAGCAGGATCAAAGAAGAATTAAATTCCATGTTGATGTTATATCATGCCATAAAGCAATCATTATAAAGTGACCCTTTCCAAAAGCTGATAATGTAATGTGAGGTGAACTTGCTCTAAAGAAATAAATTTTAAAATGAAAAATTATTTTGTTTCACCCACCACAAAATCTTGAATGAGAGATAGGCTAAAGAATACATTCAAGACAGGGGGAAAGAGCTGAAACCAAAAGTGGGAAACTATCTCAGGTTCTGCAAATAGTAGTATTACACATACACAACCTGGGGGAGGACCAGGACCAACACTGGCAGTATCACTGGTAATGAGAGCCAGTTGCAGTGCTGCCAGCACCACGCTATGTTGAACCTAATCAGTGTAAAAAAGACCTAGAAGCCTGGACTTAGTGGCCAGTCCTAAACCTAACAGCTGCTGGTTTTATGTATTTAAATTTCAGAAGATACCATAGATATCTGTTGTTAATAAAAGTAAAAATAACTTTCTCTCTCCCTTCACTCATCCTATCCTGCACCTCCCTGCTACTATTAATTTTATCTTTCTAACCTTTCTTTTCTCCAAATTTTTTCTTCCTCGTGGCCTTTCTTCCTGTATTCCTCACCTACCATTTCTTCCATCCATTTTTTCCTTTTACTGTAATATCTGTCACTATTGCAACAGGAGATGGAAGAGGCCTTTTTAGACACTGAAGGCTTTCCATTTGGATTGACTGAGACAATAGAAGCAGCAGTAGGTACATCACTGTGAGAGGAGACAGGAGCACCACAAACAGGAAGGAGGATTTTTCAGGTCCATCATTTATTGCTGGGTGGCAGCATCCCAATGCTATATGGCACCTACCAACAGAACACAGTTAAGAGGCTTTAACTTTTTCTTTAATTGAAATGGCAGCAAAAACCAGAGTGGCCCTTCAGCATGTTCTCTGGACCTGCCCAACAGGCAAAATCTCAGCAGACTAGCAGTTCAAGCCTGTAATCCTTGTACCAGAAATGCTTCAAACTTCACCCAGGTTTCTGAGAAAGAACGGGCAGTGGATCTACTGCTGGACTATCAATACATGCTGCACTACCAGGGAACAATCAGAAATATTGAGACCAGAGAACTAGAAGGAATATTCTGCTTACGTGCTTTTTCAAACTTTCATACTATTTATATACACTGTGCATTTTTGTAATTTAGTTGTAAAAATACTACCAAAATCTTAACTCTATGTGTGATAATGCTGTTAAATTTTTATCTGAAGTGGTTCTATGCAATAGCAATTCAATTCCTTGCTTTCTTTATTTAATTCAAATAAAACAATTTTATTTCACTTTGAAGAAGACATGAACAATTAGCTCCAAACTGAGCTTTTCTATCAGGAAGGTGTGAATCTTTCTCTTTTTTTCCTCATTCAAATAAAACATGAAATCATTTTTAAGCTTTCAAAATTTGGATTATACCTGAAGTAATGTCTTAATCAAATCCAACAGTGTTTATCTTTTCACTCAGGGAACAAAGGAAGAAGCACAATGGTTTTCCATATCAAAACAATTGCAGCAGTGCAGCCATTATTTAAGCCATAATGAGTGCACATTAAAATCAAAGTGTTATTTGCAAAACTAAAGAGAGACTATTTAAATTAACATATCTAGTCAGATTACCTTTGGAGCAGTATTTTCACTATAGGAAACTTATTTTGGGTGCCTTATTATAAAATGGTAATATACTCAATACTTACTTTTTCAATAAATTATCAATCACTTTTATCCTAATGGCAGTAAATCTAAGAAACCTCTGGCCATTTTTGTTTAACCCCTGTCTGTGATGAAGTGGCAAAGAAAAGCCTACTCCTTGTCGGAAGTAAAAGAGATCTCTTCTGCAGCAAATTCCGGAACTTCTTAATTATACAGACTTATTATCTGTATCCCCAGTGTTATAAAGTACCAGAACTTCATTAGAAAAATTAAGATGGAAAAATGAAGGAGCTACTTTGTAAATTTCCAGTGGAAATTAGCTGGAAGAAGCAGAGGAATACTGGATCAAAAGAGGGTAATCATGCTTAACTGTGCCCTAGAGCACCCGCATGTATAATACGATTTGCACAGTAACTACCTCTCCTATTACTGCTTGTTTGGAGTATTCTGTGTTAATGGGGTTAGCTAATTTAGTATTTTAACTTAAAAAGACTCTGCTGATTAATAAATGTTGCACACTGTGCTAGTAATTAAAATAAATGGAAGAGTTACAAATAGAAGTTGAATTGTTAAGAAAACATTATCTGAAAATATATGATAATCCCTGTTTATCATAATACAATAACAGTCCGTAAAATATGCAAATTGCTGAAGTTGCAAAGCATATGAAAAACTTATGTATAATTTGAAAAAAGTTTTCAGATGTGTTACATTTCTATGACAAATTTACCACCATTTTTGCTGCAGCTAAGTCAGAAATACAGTAAATTGTCTTATAAATTGGAAGATTTTTTTTTTTTAGATCTCAAATCTTAACAAAGCAACTTGCTTTTTAAAGTTTATTACCATTAATATCAGGCAGCTCATAACACTGAGTCTTTCCCAGTAGAGAGCTTATTTATGTCATTGATTTCTCTGTAAGCCTACCTTTCGTTGACAGCACTGTGTGGCATGGAAGAAGCTAAACTGGATCTAAAGGAAAGCATTATTTTGGTGAGAATAAGCCCGTGAAGAGCTTGGTGCTGCAACGTTCACAGGACACGTGTGATGCAGAGAGTGCAAACCTTGTACTCTGCTGCACACAAATGAACCAGTGTGTTCAGGACAAGCTTGGCAACCTCCACTATGGTCCTGAGCACAGACATAGCCAGAAGCCGAGATGCTTTGCTGATGTCACAGCAGAAGGCTCCAATAAACCAGGAAACCCCTTACACTATTGCTGGTTTATCCCTATTCTATCAGCACGTTGCAACTCATTCTGGTATATGTTGACTTTATAAAAATGTTTAATAAGATGCTTTGATGCATGAGGCGTATTACATGAGACAGATTTCAGCAAATAATTTACATTTTCGTTCTCTGGAAAATTACGCCAGCGTGAGGCTGTATGCAACTGAGTAAAGAACTTTTCATGCTTAGTGATCTAAATCTGTTGGATCGAGCAGTTGCTGTCTCAAACTAGACACTAGTTTATTAAGTGGCCATCCCAAAGGAGTCCAATTGTCATTCCTACCCAAGCAGAGGGGGAAATCGCTTCGTTTGTATGAAAAATAGCACAATAAGGCAGTAACGGCTTCAATTACATGAGAAAAAGGAATCATTCTTATTGGGCTAGATTACCCAGTTGCTCTTTCATTACAAAATAGGAAATTCCAGCAATTGCTTTAAGCAAGCACAACATTCTCTCTTGCTTTCATTTATGCTGCTTCTGCCTGCCTCAAACTCTCACACAGCTTTTTCAATTATTTCTGCATTTTATCAGACACAAAAACTTTCTTGGAACTTGGAACAGTTAGAGCAAACATATTCCCACATTAAAGAATCCTGATAATCAGAGGTAAATGGGAATTCTGAATGTTGTTGGAAATTGCAGGTATACACTGACAATTATTCTGTCTTAAGAGATATCACACAATACTTACTCAAGAACTCAGTTTGTTATTTATGCAAATACAAGCTTTCTCAACAAAAACCTCACACTTCTGCTGTTATTTCTCTCCTTATTTTCTAAAATAGAAGAATAATCAGCATAGGAAGCACTACCGGGAAGAAATACAGTCCCAAAGTACACAATTACGCAGAAAGAGATAGAAATTTGTCAATTCGTAATAGACACTGCTGAGAAAAATCTACTGTAGAATCCGAGTAACCCTTTGCAGACTCCTCCCTGGAGACCAGCATCCCACACAGCAGCTGCAGCATTACTAGTGAGCCTTAGTCCTGATGATGACCTGCAACTCTGTCATCACCCTTTCAAGGTTACAGATGTGACCCTTGCATGGTTGGTTGAATATGAAGCACAAACGGAATGATCACATCACGGCCTCAAAACGTATAACATACTATGCATTTAGTGTGCATGAAGCTGAGAATCATTGGTGTTAGGATATTGCTTCTGTGCATCAAGGATGGCACCAAATGCTTCCTTACCCAGCAGGTAAATAAAGACCCCATACCAATTAAGATCTGTCAACGTTGGAGACTCCAAGATTAAACTGTACAAGTCCAAAGCTTCAGAATTCTCTCACTGAAGAGAATCAGTGAAATATTTATTAAAAGATCTGACTTTCTGAAACTGTTTACATAGTGATGTCTGGGATAAACTTCATGAAATAAAGACTGGGCAATGTAGCCATACCTATAAGTGAATGATATCATCCATCCTGACTTGGCATGCATCAGTCAAGACCTACTCAGTGAAAACAACAAGTTAAATGAGACCTAGGATGTTAATTATTATCCCATGTTTTGTTTGGTCCTTTTTTTCTCTTCTTTTAAATTTCACCAGCAGAAGCTAGAACAAAAAAATATTTTAAAATATTTTTTAAAATGGCCCAGATTTAAGCTGAGATGTGAAATTTAAGCTTCTTTCCCTTCACTACAATTTATGAAAGAATACTGAGAGGCATAGAAAACTGAAGTACATTTTTACTTGTGACTTAACTCAGTTAGCATTGTTGGTGTGAAAGGAATAAGAAGTACTATATGTCATTTTGGCACCAAATATACAAAATAGTATTGTCTAAAAGTGAAAAAGTAGCCAAACTAAAATATATTTTTCTTTCAAAACTGTTTTTGACTATAATTTCCATATAAAGTCACTGTTAAATCAAGTAAAAGAAGAAAGCAATCCAACAATAAAAACACACACGCTAAACCATGCAAATGCAATTGATTGTCATATTCTTAAGTCCCAGTCCTGAACCTGACACATGGCAACATGGAGCTGATAGAAAAGCTTGAAACAGATCAAAGATAGCAACGCTTTTTTTCCCACTGGGTGACAGGCTGCTCATGAGGAATAGTGATTGCTTTCTGTCCTGAATTCTGGTATTAAAGTGTCAAAGGATTGCCAAGACCAGTGAATTCAAGAGAAAAGTTGACAAAACATCAATGTTTTTCTTGTTAAGTACAAAGCCAGAGCAGGTGAGTTAACAGGTTTTTATTATGATCGGAAAAAAGAGTTCCATCATGATAAGAAATGAATTGGAAATATTTGGCAGTAGCCTTAAATCATCTAGGACAGAAATGTTTTGGGATGGATTATGTCTGTATTTGGGATTGTATGGAAAAGAACTGGCCTGTCTGATAGTATTACAGATGCTGTGGCTTAGGAACCCAAACTGCTTCAAAGATGATTACAGTTTTTGCATCATGTTCTAACATGTGCAACAGATGCTTCCTTCCCTTCCAAGTGAGCTTTGGGAGTCTACTGGGAGAGAATGCAAGTTTCATTGGCATGCAACACCATTTTTTCTTCCCATAGTCTGTAAACTCCCCAAACACGAAGATTGAAACAGTATTTTTTCCTTGGCAAGGTGCATTGGGCAAAACAAAATTTGCATTTTTTTTCTTATTTCCCATTAAACCCATCTGTTGCATCACATATTGTTATTATAACAAGTTCTTTTACAGATTTGTAGGTATGGACGGCACATGTCACACAAGCACAAGATAGGGTCTCTAACCTGAACAGTTTATAGTCTAAGGACAGAGAATTTAGAAGTATGTACATAGAATGTTTGCTAGTAAGCTGTCAGATTTGACATTTCATTTTGTCAGGCATGAAAGGTTTCTGAAAGCAACGGGAAAAAGAAAACATTCTCATAACAATATAGGAAAAAACAAAGAACTTACTCATTGTCATGTATACAGTTTCTCCATTGTTCCTTTTTCATTTCGTCTCTGGCCTTCTCTAGTGGTGCATTGATTGATGCTGCCACTCGCAAGGTTGGTTCCAAAGGCTTGTAGCGCTGCTGCAATACTTCAGCAGCATCGCGGAAAGGCCCCTGGAAGGTATAGGATAATGTAAGTGTTTTATTGTGGGGTTACAGTTCTTCTCTTTCCTTCTTTTATTCATGACGCATCACTGATGGAAGAGGACACAGAGTGTCTGGGAAGCGTAGCAAGACTTTTCTTCCAAAATAATTAAAGCAGTTCATTTTGATAGAGAGCTGCAGATAACACAAAGGATGATAACATGCTCTAAAGCTCCAAAGAGAGAATGAGAAATGTGCACTCCAGATTTGTTTTACTACTAATAAATATTTATTATTTTAAACCGATACATTGTTAGAACAGATTAGGAAAACTTAATTTTCCCTTAGAAAAAAAATACTGGTGACATAAAATCTGATATGCAAGTATTAACTGTATCTAGATTCTGCTTAAGCAGAAAGCTTAAGCCTTTTTCTTTTCATAGGATAAATAATGTTTTACCTTAAAGAACATGGTGGGGTTTTTTTCAGTTTAACTATAAAGCTACCTGGAAGGGAACTTAATACATGACTTGACTTAAGATATAATTCTTCTAATGCATTTAAAACAAATGACTTCAATGATACAGGTGTATATACTATTTTTTAAAAGTCTAATTCCACATTAATATCAGAAAAATGAGAGCTCATAATTCTTTCACAAGACTATCTCTATGTACACATATATTTTTTTTTTCCAGACTACGTTGTTTAATAACTGAACATATCAGCATCTACCATTTAACAACACAGATAAATAGGAGCAGGAAGTCCTTTCCTGCACTGTCAAAGTGACATATCCTATGCCTTGCTTTTAGTACTAACTGGTAAGAGCTTACCTGGAGCATAATTAATGCCATATTACTATAGAACAGTTTTGGGGCAGTTCTGGATTTATAAGTGTTGCTAATTAAATTTTATTTTCTTTTCATTGTTGTTGATCCTGCAATGAACTAGTGAAACCTTCATGAAACTTTGAAAAGACAAAGAATCCTAATCACAGCCTTTATTCTTAAAGATATCCTTCTTTAAATAGGTTATCACTAACAAGTCACAGCTGGAGTTACTGCAAGCACTGAGTGAAGACTGTGGGGCTAATAAAAAGAAATGATTCACGCCTCATTTATGTTCACTTATGTTTTACATTAATAGAAACCAATAATAGGAACCAGTTACCATAAAAGTCATGGACCGTAAATAACACAAATGGCAAATAAGTATCATCTAGTACTTTTCACAGCTGGACAGGAGAATTGCTATATTTGAAAGTAGTTAATGGATTTTTATTGGAACTTTACTTTTAAAGGCACAGCACTGTGATTTGGAGATCTTTTTAAAGGTCCTAGAAAGCAAGTGAGCTTAATGACACTTTTTGCAGGTATTTTCTTGATTCAAAGTCTGCATAAAAATATTCCATTCATTTAATATGACCATAATAAGTCTTGAAAAACAGACTTAAAAGAGTTGTCCGTGACAGAACTGATACTAGAACAGATCATTAAAACTAGTACGCAATATTCTAGTAATGTATAATCTGATCATCAAGTTAGAAAAAAAATTAAATTTCTAATAAAAATGAATACTCTGTATTGCAAGATGTTTGTATGTAGTGGATATGTGGACCAAAGAGGAAAGAAATGTACTATTGTCAAACAATATCGAGATAAATATATTTGCTTTTAGAAGATAGTCTTTCAGAATACAGTATTTCTTTTTCATTGTAAAATATTGACTCATGTTCCACCAGTGTAAGGGTTAAATCAGATACCCAAGCAAGGATTTCTTTCCATCTGTAATTTCTAAAATCTAACTCTTTCTCAATCCATAGTTCAAATGAAATTAATAGAATCCAACTACTAACAGAAGGAGTGGGGAAAAGAGTGTAATGAAGCAAAGATTTCTCAAACAAGGCTGTGTCATCAGTAATGAAAGTGGGGTATATATGTTAGAATTTTATGATAATTCTAAACACTCCCTGCAGATTTTTCCACTCCTGTGAATCATGTATTTGAAGAAACTTACCTACCTACCTTGCCTTACAATAGGCACCTAAGGAGAATATCTATAATAACAAGACCTTTAAAAAATCCTTTTGCCCAGCAGGTGCTTGGACTAGGTGATCTCTAGAGGTCCTTTCCAACCCCTACCATTCTGTGGTTCTGTTATTCTGTAATTTCCATTTTACAAGATTAATTTTGTGGATTCTTGAGGTAGAACGGTGTTTACAGATGTTTTCAAATTGGGAGTGCCTGCAAACATTTTGGGAATCCTGCTTCAAAACAGAAATCTTCCTGGGGAGGTCAGGCTAGGAAAAGACGGGAGTGAGTAAACCAACAGTTTTCATCCTGAAAACAAATCACACAACTCTGTCTTCTATGTTTGGCATTGTTACTGCGTAGTGTAAATCTTCTCACTACTCACTGCTCTGTCAAATAAAGGTTAGCAGATCAGCATTCTTACTACTTTACCATAAAATCAGAAACTGATGATAAAAATTATGGTCAACATGAAATCATATGTTCTTCACTGCCCCCATTCCAGGAGAGCTAACAGCATGCAAAAAATCCCTTAAAAATGGCAATTTGCTTTCTTTTATTAATGCATTTTAATGAACAGATGACTAATTTTAGCATTATCTGTGTTTCCATCAAACTGTAATTCTAGTTAACTCAGTAATAAAAATGATAGATCTAACTGATGTATAAGTAACTTTTCTTTTAAATACACTACCTTACAGGCACAGAGCTTGCCTATAAAGTGCTAAATACCCATTTCCCTAAGAGAAAGCTGATAGATAGCTCATTTTTTGTTCTTTTAAACATATATAGTTGACATTCTCATATAAAATATCCAATCTTATGGGTGATACAAATTTTAGATACCTGAAAGAACAGTGAAATAACAAGTGACTCACAGTGGGCCATATAGATATTAAAAAAAGAAGCTTGGTGCCAAAAAGCATTACCACAGAGAACTAGGACACAAGTGTATCTAGTAATTAAATTGCTTATTGTCACACCAGACAACTTTTGGGATGGGGTTTCATTTCCAGCTGTTTCATCAGCTCAAACCAGTGTCCTTTTCTTAGACATACAACCCTAAATTGTCAAAGTGTTGTGCAGGGATTTAGCCGTGTGACTCCCATTAACATCAATAAGAGTCGCGCAGCTAAATCCACGCGCTGTGCTTTGAAAATTTACCCCACAGTGTACATCCCAGGGTGCTGAAAGGATTAAAGTATTATATAGTAAATTCCCTCTTTGAGGTGCAGAAAATAAACACAACTCTTCTGGTTTGTTCTAAAAGGCAATCTGTGCACGACTGCTGTGTGTACATCTGAACTTAGAAAGGTCTAAAAAATATTAGAAATCCCAACAGAAGCTTATAAAATACTTTGTATACAGTAAAGCAGTGTTGCAAGAGTAACTTAAAAAGAAAAGCTGAGTTCCCTCTTTATTTAAAAGCCCGAGCCCTACACCATGTCTAATAGGTAAAACCTTTCCCTCTATCCTCAGACACAGTGCATTTAGTCACATCCCACTGAAGGATCATCATAGCCCTTTTGGTCCCAGAAGGTAAAGCTATGTTATATTTATATCAACTCCAAATTCCATGATCACCCAAACTGTTTGCTGGATCACACTTTGTCTCAGTTGTAATATGAGTCAATGAGTTAATTCAATGGGAAAGCTCAAGTAGTCTCATTAGGGAGAATGTAAGGAGGGAAGGACAAAGGTGAAGAATTGACCTGAAATTGATCCTTACTGTTATAAGCAGTGTGAATCTCTGTGTGGCTCTCTGTGGCTCCCTTCTTCTTCTCCAGAGGAGTTCTAGTAGGCCTGCATGTTCTCCTCGTGCTCTAACCCAATTGCTTTTGCCTTCATGTTACACCACCGATACTGATACAGGCAAGTCAGTCATGACATAAGGAGGAGGAAAACCTCTTCTGTGTTCTTAGCCAGTGTGCCCATTAAAGAACAATGGGCTGTCCCCATTGGAGAACAGCATGGGTGCAATCAATAAACCACAAGTAAATTGTGGCAGATGGCACATGTGGCAGTTTGAAGCCAGCAGTAGTTCAAACTTAAGACTGTATTCAGATCATCTCCATGAAGGGATGTAATAATATAGTGAAAATAACCATATTGATTCAGAGGAGTAAAATACCAATAAAGATATATTATACATTGGTTATTGCTCATTATTATAATTATTTGTTTTCTGTAACTAAATGTTATCTTCAGTGAAAGTACTGAGAAGGATTCAGAATTCAGAAGACAATTCAGAAGCATTGTCTTTCTAAGCAAAATATGGGAGACAAAATTTAAA
Organism: Scolopax minor; assembly: GCA_028566535.1. Taxonomy (NCBI): domain Eukaryota; kingdom Metazoa; phylum Chordata; class Aves; order Charadriiformes; family Scolopacidae; genus Scolopax; species Scolopax minor. The sequence continues at coordinate 22,096,503 of JAOXNG010000021.1, forward strand.
TATAAGACAGAGTACAAAAAAAAATTTACAAGAGGTTCTTAAGACATTGTGGTCATTCAAGGTCAAACCAGCACTGAAAGTATATGTATGAGGCAAGTAGAAGGTTCAGTAGATTAGGCAAACTGAGAAATTCTTCAGAATAGAGGAACAGAGAGAATACTTTTATCCCAAAAGCACCTGTCCAGTCACTTACTGGCAAGAGCTATATGCCATTGTACTGTCATTCAGTGAGGAACATAAAGCTCTCAAAAGTCTATCTGCTGTGTATATTGCTGGTAGGTTTTGGTAATAAGGTGAAAAGCTGTTTTGCTATTTTGAGGGATTTTCACTCTGATGCATTATCTCAGAAATCTCCATTGCCTTATGGAAAAGAAAATAAAAGCTCTCTGCGACAGACGTTGACATCAACTGAAGTTACAATTGAGACCATGAGAGTCAATGGGAGCTGGGCAACTTGGCTGTGATGCAGAACAGAATTTTTTGTAATTAAAGTTGACATGCAGCTAGTGGACACAAAAGAGCAGGAACTGTCCTAACTGTCCTATACTGAGAGGATGTCAATTGGCCTTCATATGGAAAACAATTGCAAAAAGAGGAAAAAGTAATCATGGCTTGGTTAATTTGTCCCATTACCTTTAATTTCTCCTATTTTTTATTGTTTTAAAATTGGAAATTAAGTATTCTGTCTCTAATTAATCATAATATTGATATTCAATTATATCAGGTCTTCCCTTTGATATATCAGTAATGACATATTTTTCCCCAAAGAACTATTACAGACCATCTACGTTTCTTTTTCGTAAAGACAAATCTGTTTGAAAGACTTTATATCCTGAACGCAAGGACTAGACCTATACCTTAAAATCAAATCTACAAAAGGGATTTTTGGACTCGACGGTCCAACTCTAGATATTCAATGGTCTATGACAAAAGCTATGAACAAAAGCTGCCTTGGAGACACTGCAAAATGTTACCTGGGGTTTCTGTCTGCCAATAGGTGGCAGAGGCTGCGCCGAGGAGAAATTTGGAGGCCTTTTACAAGTTGGCCAGTCATAGAGATCACAGGAGAAGGGGCTCTTCATTTGCTGCCGTCTGTGGCTCAATGGCTTTGACTTCCGTAACAGCAGTTCCATTGGATCTGGGGATTTTCTGAATGGTGAATTGTAGATCCCTGCAATCTGAGCAGACGATGGGGTTATGTTTGACCTCAGCTGACTTAGAAATGAATTCTTGCACTTATTCTGTAAATCAAACCAACTAGAAAACCTTGTATAATAAATAGTTCTACACAAAGTTTCTGATGACTACTGACATAGGATAGATCTACAGTTTAAGTGCATCTCTGGGAATTGCATTACAGAGACAAAAGAATTTAAGTAGGGTAATGTAATGTATAAGCTTGGTTTCAGCCCTTCAAATGAGGGTAACTTCCATTTTTATGGAAGGGTTTCCTGTATCTCAAACCCATGTTTTCTTTCACTCACATTCAGTCTTCCACCTTTCAAAGCAGTAGTCAAACAGACG
>JAOXNG010000021.1:22101630-22114971 GCA_028566535.1 Scolopax minor
GGTTGTATAGGGCTTTGAGCAACCTGGTCTGGCGGGAGGTGTCCCTGCCCACAGCACAGGGGTTGGAACTCCATGATCTTTAAGGTCCCTTCCAACCCTAAGCATTCTATGACTCAAAAAAATGGTATTGGTTCTGTTAGTCATATATGCAATTATAAATGGCTCCATGACTATAATGGCTTTCTGAAACTACATTTTGCAATCTATATTGAGATAATATGTACATTCTGCTTGACTTTTCTTTGTTTAAATGTTTGACAGTAGAAGAAGCTCTAGTTCACAAAGGGTTCAAACACCTTGAAATCCTGCTGAATATCTAAGGGTGTACAAATAGGATTTGCTTCTAGCACTTTAATGACAACAAAATGAGGAGGTATAATGGGTGTGTGAATACATTGATTCAGTGTCTTTTGAATTATTATTGCTGAAAAAGTGTTTATTACAAAGAGCCATCTTTTTTTGTTCTTTTTTACATACTATCATGTTAAATATACAGATAGTGTATGAATTATGAAAATGAATTTGGAGTTTTAGTGAGGACAGCTGGGCACTTTAAAAATTATTCAAACTCATTGTAAGATCAGGGTAAAAAGTGATTATGAAATGCATTTTTAATAGTATTTTTTCAACCAATCCTTGTCAATTACTTTACATTTTAATCATATGCGTTCAAGTATTCAAACAGACAGATAGCATAGCAAACATCAGAGTTAGTATCCAAATAGATAAAATTAATACTAATTTATTCTAAATTCCCCAAGGTTTCTGGTGAAGTTTTAGGCCCAGATTTAAAATTGGAAAAATTTGGTAGGACAGAAGAAGGAACAAATTCAATTCTACTTTCCAGTTCAGACCAATCTCTCACATAATTGCATCCATTCATTTTTAAATATCTCTGCAAATCAGTGTCTTTTTTTTGGAATTTCTTGCACATGTGCTGTGTGTGACGGATGCCCTATTCTCTCTATCCTCTGCAGGGAGGTGTCACTCTGCAGAAATCTAAGAATCTGGAGGATCAAAGACTCTGATACTTAATAAATTTGCATACCTTTTTGAGACCAGTATCATGTTTTAAAAATGTTACTTCATCTTTTCCTTACTTTAATACAATGTTCTCTCAACTACATTGTAGTTAATATTGCCTTTTCAATGGTAGAAAAGTACCTGTCTTGAGATATTACCTTATACTTTGATTCCACTATTTTCCCCACCTTTAGTCCATACCAAAATATGGTACTCTCCAAAATATTATGATAGGTTACAAAAAGTACCTCTTGTCTTTAGGGAGAATGACACATTTTTCTGTACCCGTGTTCTTCACAACTAAGAAGGGCCTCTGTCAAAGCCAGCTTTCTGGGACTTCATTTCCAGGAACAATTTTCTAAAGTGACAAACACTATGGGGAAATCTGTGCTAACTGTTAAAAAACCTACAACTGAGTTATTTGCAGTACTGTCATGCTAACTTCCACCTCAATAAGACCAAAGAAATCTCAGGAGGGGACTCTGCTAATAGCTTCTCACTGACCTCCTTGCATCAGGCCCTTCTGGTGAATGGTGGCCCAGTAGTGAATATGGCAAATGAGGTGTGAAAGCACAGATTTATTTTTTTTTAAGACTATGGTTCTGACTCGTCAGGGAAAATAAAAAAAAAAAAAAAAAAAAAGAGAGAAATGAGTTATACAATAGATATATTTTTTCCCCTAGAATTCTCTGCCTCAGACCTTCCATCATGGAAACTCAAGCACGACCTGGAATATTAATTGTGTCAGGTCAAGCATACTGGCAAATGTACCATTTGTTACCCAGTCATCCTTAGCATTACATTAATATTTTGAATCATTTTGCATTTCAAACACTCTATCATTTAGTTTCCTCCCAATCATTTTCTTATCTTTATAATTAATGGTGGCATACAAAAAAAGAAATAAATAAAAAGAAAACAAATATTAATTTAATGAACATTAGCAAAGAAAATATTTGATGGGTTTTTTTCATACTCTGTACTGCTTCCTCTAATCCTATATTTAGTCTATCCTGTAGAATATCTACTTTTGTCTTTTCCTGTTTACCATTTCCACATGGAGAGAAAGACTTAACTGGTTTTTTCCAGAATTCAACACAGAAATGATTTAGGAGCTTGCCTTGAAAGCTAAATTATGAAGGAAGAGAGCAGCAAAAGAAATAGAAAAAAGGAATGAAGAAAGGAAAGAAAAAGATGCGGGTAGAAAGGGAAAGACAAGGCTGTGTAGATTTTGCTGGATAGTTCCTCAGAAAAAATTGGTGATCCCAAGGGGTATAATAAAATGAACAGTTTTAGATGCTGCAGGTTTTTATTTATGTATGAAGTATTTCTTATTTTTCTGTCTTATTTCTTGACTGAGCTTTTAAAGTCTACATATAAAATGAAAAAAAAAAATGCCCTAATAGATACAGTGCAGGTACTGCACTCCAAATAATTACACATATGCGAAACTAAAAATCTATGAAGTTGAGCTGAAGATAAAATGTAAGCATGAAGTCAGCAGCAAGTGTATCCTCTAATCTTTAAAATCTTTTTTACTGTAATTTAACTAAAAATAATTAAGGTATGCTTTATTTCAGTTACTTTTCTATATCAACTCTGAAAGTCTGAAATAATCACCATATATCATGAATACAACTGTTTCATTAAACACTAATTAAATCTTGAAAAAATATATTTGAAGGAGGAAGACTTTGCAAGTGATTGTCACAATAAGAACCTAAATAAAATCCTACTTTCTCTTTCTGGTCTTCTAAGGAGGAGTTAAGCAAGAAGGAAAAGGCTTCAACAATATAGGGATTTAACTTCAATATCCTTTTTTGCTCCATTGTAATTTGCAAAAAAACTAGGCAAGCTGAGAGGAGAGGTAAGAGATCTTTAAAAGCCTTAAAAGTAAAAGCATGAAGGAGAGCTGTGAATGAAATATTTGCTAGAGATGGGATTGCTGAATCAACACTGACCAGTGCACTTCATCATAATTATCAGGACATACTACTGCCAAGGGATTTATAAAAATCCCACTCAGCAAATAATTGCCCTGCTGTTAGGAGATAGTTGGAGTGTTAACACACTGTCACAGTCCAGAGTTTAGTAAGATATTCAACATTCAATTACTCTTGCTGAGAACTAAAAGGAAGCATGATCATTTCTCAGCTGCTGCAGTTATGCTTCCACATGAATTCCAGTGAACAATCTTGTTAATCCCCAGATATGGTTTCTCTAGGAGGTAAAAGAAATACCTTAAAACATTAATGATTCACAAGGAAAAAAATGTGTTTAGATGCTGCTGTTATCATGTTTGTAAAAGATATGGAATGTAAACCTTCTAAATACCTATTTTATTACAGGCTGACAGAATATCCCATGTGTAGTGAAAATAAAAGGATAATATTTTTCATATGAAATTTACTGGGGAAAGGGCCATCTATAAATATTCTGTAATTACTGTTCTAGCAACAAGTATAAGAAAAATGTGTCCATTAATTCAAATTTGAAACATCAAAATATTTAAGCCACATCAGAATGTATTCTACTAGGAATAATCTGTGATTTTTAAACTAATATGAACACATTTGTGTATTAACAATTAAGAAATACAGTGTAAAGTTTATCCACATACTAGAAAAATACCAAAGTGTAGTTCAACATTCCAAGTTGAGATAAAATTTTCTTACCGTGGCTGACAATAGGAAAAACATCACCCAGCTTCATAAACGTAGGTTCAGTTCTCACTGAGTTAATGCTACTCCTTAGGCCTGATCCTGTAATCCTTTATAAAATATATTCTCAGGAAATTCATCTAAATATGAATTGGAGGACCTAGCCTGTTACTGAACCTGAGGTATTTTAGCTTTGTTGAGATACTGTTTTTATGCAGAGACTAAAAAATTCATAAATGACTGATGAGTAGCGTGCATTCTTTCAAGTGGGATTAATTACCTGTCTTCTGCTTAATATATATTCTGTTTAAACAGAGTAATAGAAGCATTAATTATTGTTATTCTGCTTCAGATTGTAAAGTTTGGTTCAGTCCTTTTCATCTGTGAAATGTTTGATTGATATCAAAATAATAGCGCAATAATGTTTTAAATAAGTAAGTAAACCAGGCTGCAATTTTATGGGCTATACAATGAGGTGTTAAGGAAACATTCAAGTCCAGTATCCTGGCCACAGACCATAAAATCAACCTCTAAACCTGCACAGGCACTAAGTTAAATTGCAGGAAACAAAACTGTAATTGAGCCTCTAAACAGGTACCAACTGCTGGGCCGTTTAGGCAACAAGACAAAAGAGAAACAGATTCTTAAGTTAATGCATGGATCATTGTGGCACAATACCCAAAACACAGCAGCCCACCAAATGCAGAGGTATCCCAAAAATGTATCCACCTTTCATTGATTCTCTCTCTGACTGAGGCTTACTCTGTCAAATCGAATTCTTATGCAGGGTCTTGATGACATGAGGAGATGAGGGATAATAACTAACTCGAATGAGTGAGGGCATGGGAAACAATATTCTTAGCATGAAGACACCAAAGAGAGTTCTCCTACTGACTTCTCATTTGACTTCTAATGGATTTCAAAACATGCAAAAAATACATTCAAACTTGATTAACAAACTTATTTTAAAAATAGGAATAGGAAATTCCATTACTGTTATTTTTTCCTAAAAAGTGCTGGCATGAGTATGGGATCATGTACAAATACTAGAAATCTCTGAAAACCAACCTGTTTTTAAAACCACCCTGTATAAATGGGAATTAAAGAGCTTACTCTGAAGAATATTCTCTGAGGGTGATTTTATTCTTCTGTGTCTCAATAACTGCATGTGAACACACAGACTATTTATATATATATATTTATATTTATGAGGCTATTTATGCTTGTGAGAAGTTTTCAGAGCCATAGAGCATTTATTTAAATGTTTGATATTATTTACATCTTTAAAAGTACAATTCCGTCTACTGTCATTGTCGTAATGGAAAATAACAGCTTTTTAAGAAAAAAAAAAAAACTCAAAAATCACTCATTTTCTTACTGGATTGAGAAAAGTCTGTTTAATTATACCATTTAATATATTTGAATTTTTAGCACCAGAAGTTACCTACCACAATACATCAGAAGACAGGAAAAGCTCTTCTTAACAGATAGAGATTAAAATCATGCAGAAATTTTCCTTGTTAATGAAATAATTGCTAAAGAGAGAATTTGTTCACTTCAAAAATGCATATATGCAACTAAACAATGTAACATGTCACTTATTTTAATTGTTTCTAATGTCTGTTGCTTTGTGCTTACATGTGAATCTTCCCTTGCAGATGCATATTCTGACAGATTTATTAAACAATTTGCTGTAGGAGACCTATAGGATTAGACAATGACTAAAGACTCAAAAATTGGCAGTATGTTTAACAAAGCAGTCTTCAATGAGACCAATTAACAATGAAGTTGAATGTTTAATGGTCATATTATTGTATATAGGAAAGAATAAAGAGGGAGCTGAGCCATATTAGTCAGATTAGTAAAGGTTGTCAGCAATGTGTAGAAAAGAGTGATGTAATGAGAGAAAAATGAAAAGAGGGAGATTTTATTAAAAGATTGTTGCAAAATTTAAAATGGAAGCAAAGAAAAAAATTGAAAATAAAGTTAAATAAAACAATAAATGGGGGAAGATATACAGTTTTCATCACATCCATTGCAGAACAGACACAATTCCCAAATTAACAGTATATATTAGATACTAAACAAAAGCATTAAATATTTAATAAACTGGGTAACTTAATGAAAGAACTTTACCATTATACTATTCACTTGCCCAAGACCTGAAAAACAAAAGAATTGGTGTGTACATCACTCATCTTGAAGTCTCATTAAAGCAAGGATACCATCAGTGCCACTTCTTAATCAACAGGAAGGTTTGATGTTGAGAAATGTACTGCATTTTATCTTCATGACTTTTCCCATGTCACTCCTAACCTCCCTCTTCTTATGCATTTATCTTATTAAGCATGTACTTCTTCTGATATAATAGTTTCAAAAATTACCTGAGCAAGACTGTGCATCACATCAAGCTTGTATAAACACCAGATGGACTATTACGAATCAGCCCAATTTATCCCAGTAACAATTTCAGGAATGTCAGTGGATTTCCACTCTATGTAAGTGTTTGTGAATGTGGCTCTGTGTGTGAGCTATTTATTCAATTTTTGTACTACATTGTCATTTCCTAGGAATAGAGATTCCTTCTTAAATGGAAGGATACCACTTCATACACTAAGCCAACATTCAATAGATAACCCACTCCTACCAGTTTTCTGACTCTGCAGCAATCCAGCCCTTCTGCCACCCCAATTGACAGTAATACACAAAATGTGGTCATGTTTTTCTAAGATCTCAGCATGTACACTTTTGATAGATCACACAGCTTGTCCCTTAAACTCTGCCATTAATCCTACCCACAGGAGTTGAGCAAGAAGTTTGTTGTCTAGAAAAAATCCACACAAATAGAGATTATGCAATTCAGATGCTGAAAAAGACAGCTACCTTGTGGCTAGTGGATTTTTAAATGACTAATGCTAGATGCAGACATGCTAAATGCTATAATAAATGGTAGATATAGCAGAGATGCCACTGTGCTATAATAACATATGCTTAGTATAAGTGACTTGGCTAGTAACAAGCTATTTAGAGGAAGTTCTGAGAAATACTGCCATGTTTTTAATGACAGATGACTTTTCAGTGTAAAGTCTTTCTCATTTCTTTGCAGTTATCCATTTACCAAACAAATTGAAATGATTTTATAAGAAGCAGCCTTTAGGAAAAGTAGACTTTGCAATACTGTCACAGAACACGGTTAAAATTATTAAACTTGATCTATTTTTAAGTTCATTCAGTCACTATCTTTAAAAAATAGAATGTGAATACCTTGTTTCTGGGAAGTGTGGCAAAGGGAGAAATTATTGATTTCTGTTGGAAGCACTTTCTCTTACCACTTATGCTACAATGAGACCTGTGAGAAGAGTGAATAAGAAGGAAGTACTTTTTGGAGAAATACATCTGAAATGGTGCGTAGCCATCTACTTCTTATAGGAAGTAGGTCAACAGACAGTACTTCCCCATCCTCTTTCCATTGCTCCCTCACCTATGGAGTTACCCTTTTCTGGGTATGAAAAGCACCACGGTTGTTATGTTAGTTTTGTCTTTGATTGTACTTGCCCTCTCTGGAGAGATATCCATCCATTCTTAGAGAAAAAGAAAGGCTGATTGAAAAAGATACCAGCTAACCTGGAAAATCTATGGGAATTGTAAACTTTGTTACTCAATGATTTTGGCAGAGCGCGCACTAGATTGTGGAGGTATATGTTGGCTTCCAGCAATGGCCTTCTTTTTACATGACCATGACACTTTTGAGTAACAGAATTACTCAGAAACAGTCCCGATTGTTCCTGGAATGAATAATCCCAAAGGGCAAGACCTGGACTCAAATTTTAAGAGAACTAAAGACTTTTGAGTGTGTGTGCAAATCACTTAAAGGTCATTTTTGAAATTCAGACCTAGTGGAACTAACCTTCTAGACATAAACATTTTAATTTGTTCAGGTAGAATGTCTTCCAGAATTAGAAACAGCTCAGTTACTGGCTGCTTTCAGTTTACTTTGCTTTGTCTTGCTTTTTGACAGAAACATTAAGCAACATTAACTGAGATTCCTTTCAAGTGAACTGAGACTGGGCGTATAGTGCCCCATGAGGCACAAGAGTTGAACGACTTTCCTATAGTGAATACCTGTGAGTAGACTGATATATCTGGCTTCCAGTGTGGAAGTGAATACATAAAGAAGGCTTGCTGATCAAACATACCTGTCACAAGTAATGTAAGAAGGATTTAATGTAAATTGAGAATCCTTTGAAAATACTATTATATAAAAACAGAACACTATAGCATGAAGTGCTTTATATACTAATGCCATTTAAGTATAGCTGCAAGCCTGCCTGAGAGCTAGGAAAGCTCACACTCTCCTCTTTAATTTGAATGGGATTTTTTATGGTACAAACTTTGGGAAGTACTCAGAAATATGTGACTTCTTGGCAGAGAAGTGATGAGTGGATATTAAACACCCATGGATGGGTAGGGATGTTCAGTGATTGGGGCACCTACATGTAAAACAACCATTTTAGTTCATCTTCAGGAAGTATTAGTACTTATAATGAATGATAATTTCATCCCCTCAATGTTTTAGAGGTAGGATAGTAAAATTACAACAGTAAAGAGGGAGGAAATAAAATGTAAAAGGTAAGAGATAATTCATTCCTTATGCTAGCTCAGTCCTTGGCCTGTCTTGAACAGACACTGCCAATAGTAACAAATTATGTATAATCATTTTGTGATGTGGATTGTTCACTCGGGGCTAAGTTGAAATGACCAAACTTGCAGCCTTGTCGCTTAAACTGTGGATCTGAAGATCAAAGGCCAGAGCTTTATCCACAGAGTCTTCACCTTTATAAGAATAAAACTGCCAGATGTCCAGAGACAGAGTGGGTGTCAAACAGTGTCATTTTAGACCAATTGTTTTCCAGGCTCTTACAGGACAGCACATTAGGTTAGAAGCATATTAATCATTTGTGTCTTCTGAATATTCATTAGTCTGCTCCAAGAAGGATTTTGTGGCTTTTTTTTATGGTTTGAGAAAACCCATAACAATTTATTTTCATTGAGTCAATTATTCTATCACCCGATTATCCCTTCCCACCTGGAAAGGAGAATGAGGGAACACAAAGAAACAACAGGGTCAAAATATAAATAGATTTAATAGGATAAGGCTAAATACTTAACAATAGTACTAAAGAACCAGTATTAATCCCAATATCAATATAAGATATACAAGACTTAGACTTACCCAATTCTATCAGTAGGAAGCTGTGGACTCCCAGCAGTGGACAATAAATGTCAGACACTATGAGTGCAATGGCTTCGGGAGGAAGGGAAGGCCTTAGGGGTCCAGCATGGGGCAAGGAGTTCTCTGAACCTTCTCCATCAAGGGAGAGATTGCTATGCAGCACACTTTTCTAATTTATATTGAATGTGACATTCATGGTATGAAAGAATCCTGTGGGCCTAGATGGGTAAAACGTCCAGGCCTTGCTCCTCTTCATCCCTGCACCTGGCGTGGCTTAAAAACACTGAGACCTTAAATCCCACATAGCCTAACTGGCTATAAAGTAAATATTTTCACAAATTCAGACACTAGAGTCTTCTAAAAGTGCAGTTTTCCCCAGCATTAGAAGAAAAGTTAGTCCTGTGTCGCTCAACCCAGGACATTTTTTTTTATTCCCCACTTAAAACATTTACACCTGATGTAAGTGTAGTAACTTCAATAGAATTAAATCATGACTTCCAGTGGTGTAAAAAGGGGACAAACACAGTCAGTGTAACATTTATGGAGTGCCATCTCTGTTGACAGAAAAAATGTAATTAAAAAATACTTTAGCATTGAATAAAATTTGAATTTAAAATATTTCAATCTGTGAATTGACAAACATGAAATAATGACCGATACCATTGATAAAAGTGATATAATTTTGAGTTCTACAATAACTGCAGAAAAGCAAAATGAAATTGGTCAAAAAAACAGAAGCTGAAAAGCTACCCGGGGCATATTTTTGCTATCTTTTTACACAAAAGCCCTAATCCACGGTCTCCAGAAGTTTACTGAATGATTGCAATTACCCTGAAGTGGAATTGCTCATAGAGTATGGGTGTTACACAGGGAGAGTAAGAATGGAAAAGCTTGGTTCTGATTGCTGAAATTCGAACTTTTCACTGTTACTCACCTTTTGCTAACATTTCCTTCTTCCTCACAGAACATTATTCTTACATATTTTTTTAATTGTTTTCTATAGTGCTAAAATATTAAAGAGTTATTGTCTCACATGTTTACATCTCCCTGGAAAGGATTACCTCAGTCAAGACTAGTTCCATCAAAAGTCCTTATTTTATAGCACCAGCTAGTACGCCCCTACAAGTGATACTTTCCAATGCCTTAGTTTAATGGGAATAAATATTGGCAAATTCTAGTCACATGTCTGAACACATAAGTCTTGACTCAACAAAGAGATGGTGACATACTCAAGCAGGCACTGAAAACTGAAGGATACTGCCTTGTTACTGACAGTTACTAAAATAAATGTCATAGATTTTGTAAGAAGGTCCATTTTTACACATGGGTTTTGTTCTTCTCTTGCAACTCAAAATTACCTGTTCATGAGCAATATCTGTTCACAAACTGCCAAAGGATATCAGGAGAAATTGTCACCCTGCCAAAGAGGGATGGACTTTTGCCTGGTATAGGAGGGGCAATCCACAGAACCTCACCTGATCATGAAGGTGAATAAGGCACTTTGCAGTTGCATATTCTCTTGGTGGAATACCAGAAACAGTACGTGCTTTAACATGAGCATGCTGCAAAACAATACTGCAAGGAAAATGTGTGAACTTGGTCTTCCAAGGAAGCTCAATTTGAGAGCTGGTGTTGAAGGCCTAGATCTCGTACCCCACTCTCTCTGTTTAGATCATTCCTTCTCTGAGAGAGGCAGGAATTGGAGGAATACAAGACAAAAATTGAACAACTTAAAAATCCAAAAATGAAAAGCTCTACAACAAAAAACTACAAGTCCTTCAACTACCAATTGCTTGAAACTGGGGGAGTATTCAAGTATTCTTGGCATGTCATTATATTGCCCCATTGCCCCATTTTATTCCTCTATCCTAGGCACATGCTGCTGGCCACTGTCAAAGGGCCAGGGGAACCTTCAGTTTGACTCAGTCAGATCTAATTGATCGGGACCCAACAGAAAGAAGATTCTGTACAAAAATCAAGAGTAGGCGTACACACAGAACTAACTGCATGATTCATTTCTCTCAAGGTCTCAACAGTTCAAGCACTCAACACAACAGAAGATCCCACAGAACAGAGGACCAGTATTAGCTCATCTAATCTCAGCATGATTTATCACAGAGCCGGTAGTCAAAGTATGGATATGAGGCTGAGACTGAGTCCACCAACCAGAGCAAGGATAAGCTTAACAAGGATGTGTATAACATCACATTCTGATAATGTCAAAATACATTTTGCAATTGTGTGACAACTAAAAAAGGGTTTATTACCAGTAGTGGAAATAGCATACGGTGATTATGGACTAGTAAGAAAAATTTAATTATTATAAGCTTCATATCTCAATAGGAAATTACAATGCAGTTCATGATAAAACAGATAAAAACAATGAAAAAATACATCTGCACTGTATATTGTCTCTCTCTATATATATGTGTATATATATGATAAATATACACAATATAATAAGATGAATAAAAATTACAAGAAATACCCTTAACGAAGGCAAACGTTTGTTAAATATGTACTGTAATTTTTGTCATGTTCATCATGAAGTTAGAATTTATCAGACTGTTAGGGTAAAAACAGACAAGGAAAACATTGTTATATATACAAATAAATTTAAAAATCTGAGCATCTTAGTTTTAGAACAGAATTTAGTTTGGAAACCCTGCAGTTGCCATTTCATATTTATTTCTTGCTGTGCTTTACACTGGGATCTCTTGTAACAAACAACCAGTAGGCAGAGCAGATAATATAACACATGATAAGAAGGGCATGGACTTGTCTGTTGGGTTTTTTTCATAACTAAGGGAACCATGTAGGAAAAATTTCCTTCAAATAAAAGAAGCTTATGTGTGGAAGATGTTACTTGACTAGTTGTTGATACTACTGGCATATATAGCAAGTAGATGAAAAGCTCAATATTCTATTACCATGAAATTTTAGAGTTCATGCTTTATTTCTACAGATATTATTTGGCAACTAACTTAATTTAAATCAAATAAAAAGGTACTTCCTTTCTTCAAGCATGCTCTTAAGCCTCCCAATAGGGTTATGGTTTTGTTGCATGGATATTACCGGCACTACAGAAAAAAATACCTAGCTGGTTTTTAGTAAAGCAAAACGCTGTGTTTTGAAGTTGGCAGAATGCACAACATTGTACTTTCACAGTCAGTCAGTCAATAATTATATTATTAATATAATTCTATTCTATTATTAATAGAAATTATTAATATATTATTAATAACAGCAAATCAACGTTACTACTGCTAGTAATTATTGTTATGCATATATCATTACTTGTTTAACTTTTTTTTCTTTAAACTTGTTTGCTAAAATACTAACATTCTTTTATTCAAATGAACAGCTTAGTTCTTAAGAAGACTAAAATGGTTGTGTAAGTATAATATATTTCTGCAAGGAGAAATGGGAAATAGTTGTACTTGGGTAAGTTTCGATGGCAAAATACGCTCTGTAAACAGCTTGCAAAAATACAGGAAAATTGTAAAGTATAGTATAATACCATACATTTTTTATCATCCAGTGATTTCCCTGAATGTCAGTTTCATTGCAGTGGTACTCAATACACACAGCTTCCTCCAAGAAAGGTGGGGAACTGCAGACAAAACAGCTTAAATGTAGGTATGCCTATATAGTATTGTGTTGGCGAATCAAACTCCTTGTTCCTGAGTTTACAGCATGTTTAAAAGTTTAAAAGCACTTATTTTGCCTATATTGTGAGCTGACTAGGAGTTGTGTAACTGCATTAATTCTTGAGCTAATATATCATGGCTCTCAACAGGACTAATTAGTTTGGGTTCAGTCTCATGTTATAGCTCCAGATTGGCTTGGAAAGTAATGAAAGCAAGCTCACATCTCTCTATATAAGACTATGTGTATATACCTGGTACCAGTAACAATTAATAATAAACAATTAAAAATAAACAATTAAAAATAAACACCAATTCAGAGTTTGATATCCATTTCTTTCTCTTATTTTTTTTCCTTTATAGAGGTGACAGTTTATGGAAGAAATAAATGTTTGAATAGCAAGTTAATTCACGAGAAAGACAATACATGTTGACTTAATCATAGGCCATACTACTATATACAAACTAGATACCTCCATGATACTAGCACTTTTAAGCTTTACTTTTTGAAATGTGAAATAATGCTAGTGATTAGCAATGGGCAAAACCTTATATACATACATATAAACTACAGAATAAGAAGAGCAAATACTGAAATCAATGAAGGTTTCATAGACTTTAAGTCCAGGAAGGATAACTCTATCATCTGCTACATTGTGCAATGGGCTGCATCAAAAGAAGTGTGTCCAGCAGGTCGAGGGAGGGGATTCTCCCCCTCTAATCCACTCTGATGAGACCATATCTGGAGTACTGCGTCCAGCTCTTGAGCCCTCAGCAC
>JAOXNG010000021.1:22117688-22128206 GCA_028566535.1 Scolopax minor
GGAGTACTGCGTCCAGCTCTTGAGCCCTCAGCACAGGAAAGACATGGACCTGTTGGAGTAGGTCCAGAGGAGGGCCACAAAAAAGATCAGAGGGATGGAACACCTCTCTTATGAGGACAGGCTGCGAGAGTTGGTGCTGTTCAGGGAAAGAGAAGACTCAAAGGAGACCTTATTGCGGCCTTTCAGTACTGCAAGGGGGCCCACAGGAGAGATGGGGACAAAATTTTTAGTAGGGCCTGTTGCAATAGGACAGTGGTAATGATTTTAAACTGGAAGAGGGTAGATTCAGGCTAGATAGAAGGAAGAAATTTTTTACAATGAGGGTGATGAAACAATTCAACAGGTTTCCCAGAGAGGTGGTAGATACACCATCCCTGGAAACATTCAAGGTCAGGTTGGACAAGGCTCTGAGCAACTTGATCGATTTGAAGATGTCCCTAATCATTATAGGGAAGGTTGGACTAGATGACCTTTAAAGTTACCTTCCAATCTAAATATTCTATGATTCTATATTAATGTTTATGCATTTGTTTATGTAAATTGTTCTGTTCAAAACAAGAATTGCCCATTTTCTACTGTTTCAAGCAAAACAGAAACACTGCACAGATTATTCTTAATATTCTATATCTACATCTAGAATATATAAATCAATTATTGTGAGCTAATTTCAGTTATTAACTAGCTCCCATGTCTAAAAGCCACTCAGAAAATTTTTAATGTTAGTTATTTACTAATATTTTACTATGCTGGGTTTTTTTGCAAATAAATTTTATTTACAAACTGAGATTTCTTAAGTGACAGCCACTGAATTAAACTATTTCTATTTATTGGATAGATCACAAACAATTTCCTAACAGAGAGAACTATTAAATATTCTGTCACTAAGTGTCACAGTATTTTTCCTGCTTTCTTTAGGATTAACAGTTCTTACACAGAAACTATAATTTACAACCTACAAAAACCAAGCACTTAGTTCTTACCCTTATTGCAAATTAATTCCATATGAAGAAAAACAAACACAAAAAATGTATGAACACAAAATCTTTTTTTTTTACAAAATTTCACATAAGGTGACTAAAAAAAGGCAAACCCACAATCTTTACCAATTCTATCAATTTCGTATAAAATGTATCTATTGCTATATTGACCTGTCTGTAAAGCAGGTTACATAAGAAAGCTTGAAAAAATAGACAACTTTCATCAATACAAAACAATTTAGACAGTAAATATTTAAAATTTATGAGGCATTTCTATGTGAACAACCACAGTAAATAAGATGATTCAGGCAGTTTTAGGAAAAGTTCTAGCCAAAAACCTGCATTTACAATCTGTCCTAAAACTAAACAGAACACAGCACCAATCCAAGCATTAACTCAATTAAAAAAAAAAAAAAAAAAAAGGGAAAAAAATGAAATCCCTTCTCAGCTTAATAACTTGTTAGTTCTTGACAAGTGCAACAACACAACAATAAGCCAGTCAAAATGAGTTTTTAAAGCGAGGTTATGCCCTTCGTGTTGTGTTATCACAGTGGCAGATCAAACTGCTGACTTGGACTCTTTTTGCCAGCAGTGCTGATGCTGCCTCTATGAAGCTGCTGTCACAGAATAGTCATGGTACCTGCTCTTGCCTATAGAAAAGCACTAAATTGAACTCGAAGTAGTGTCTTTGTGATATCTTTTCAACAAGTCATGTCCCATTCAGCCTGCTAGTTTATCTCTGTCAGTCTGGGGGCCCAAGTGGTTTGCATGAGCTGTCAGGGACAGGTAGACCAACCTGTTCAGTGCTAAGGAGGTAATGCATCTTTCGGGCTTGGTATTTCTTTTCCTTTTCTTTCTTTTCTAGCTCTTTCCTTTTCTCTTCATCTTCCTTCATTTCTATGTACTCTTGGAGTTCGTTCCTGTAATAAAATAAGTCTGCTAATTACACTACAACAATAAAAAATGTGCTAATATTTTATTTTACTTTAACCCTTATACAGCTTCACAGTGTTCTGCTATTATGTATTACCAGTATACTGACAACACTGCTGGAAGGCAAAATTCCAGTTCATTCAGTTCCATAGCAGCAGGATTCTATATGGATATAACTGTGAAGAAATAGGATTAAAGTGATAAAAACTATGAATAGTATATTAGTTCATATCAGAATATGTCAACCTATGTATTTTTATAGCTTGATAAAATAGCATTCAGAGATGTCCCCTTTTTCTCTTTTTTTTTCTTTTTTAAGAGAAAACTCATTTTAGTTTGAATTTCGCTAAGCAGAAGTTATTATGATCTAGTGATTTTCCTTCAAATTGTTTCAAAACTTAAGCTGTTCACTTATGTTTCAGCTAGTGCCTTGCAGCACCTCCTTCTGATCTGCAAATAGAGGAAACCTATGGAATAAGAGAGAAAAATAGACACAAGGTAAGAGTCGACATTAAGTCCTAGATATTTGAGCCTTTTGCAAGGTTCAGAATGTAGGCATAGAGGAGAAGTGGATGTAAACCTTTTATTCATGCAGTGTCCTTAAGAGGGATTTGCATAGCATCAGGTTTCTTGCACAGGTCACTTTCTACTCTGGTCTGAGAGCAATGGTGCAGGACACAAGAAGTAGGAACGTGACTTCCTCAAGAGCCACTGCATGGCAGAGGTTAGTCTCATCTAAATTGTTGGGTCTGTGTATACAATAGGTCTTAAAATAAATAAGGAACTGTCCCTAATACCAGCTCTTGAAGAACAAAGAAAACTCATTATTTTAACTGAATGTTTAGAAGAAAACTTTACCAAAAAATGGGCATAGATTTTCTCCTCAATGGCTTTTTCCATAGACCCAGGCTTGCCATAAATTATGCAAATGGTGGAGTGAATTAGTGGTCTATAAGAAACAAAATCCATGCTGTTGTGTATTGTGCATGTGTGTGGAATTTTTTTGACCCAGTTAAAAAAGGTTAGTTTGATTAACATTTGTTATTTTTGTTATTAAGAAATAGCTAGTTCAAATTAACCTGTGTGCCAAAGACACCAAGCATATTCAGTCAAGCGTTTAGATTGTTTAAAAGTTAATTAAGTGAGTAAATTCTAGTCTTCATTTTTTTAAGCACGCGGGTATACGATAAAATAAAAAGCAAAGAAAAATACACTGTTCACATGTCTGGATAATTCAAATATTCCAGCAAAACAAATTATTTAGAGAGGTCCACATTAATATTCTCAGTTGCTTCAATGCGTACCAAATAAGACACTTGAAGACAGGGGTCAAATCCTGTCCAAATATTTACATGAATAAGTTTGCTGATATGAAAAATCCCATGGGAAAGTCATGCTGTTCCTGAAAGTTGTTTTAATATTGTGACTTAGACTTATTCCTAATATTTTAATTATCATAATGTTAAATTAGTTTATCAAAATATGTAAAAGGACCAATAATTGCTTTATATATATGAACACTATGGAATCACACTCTTAAATACGAGTTGCAATGTAGAATTTTTATTTTTTTCAGCCTATCTTTCAAGTTTTTATCAACTAAAATGACGCAAATACTAAGTAATTAAATATGATTTTTTTTAAATGTAAAAGCAAAAAAATGGAATGAAAAGAAAATAAATAAAAGATTGGAAAAGATGTATGGGTCTGTTTCAATCTCTGGAAATATTTTTTGTTGCAGCTTACTGTTAAAGGCTGCTAATACAATATTTCATACAAGGTTACTTATGAAGCACACTGACGTTTAAAAATCACCATGCTATGCTTTTGCAGCAGTGTAATTTTTTTCCAACATAAGATTAAATTGCAAAATAAATGAATTACTTAGTGTGGCATGGCCCCCATTTTGCCACCCTTCTCTTGAAAATTGCTTATTAATATGAAAAAAGAAGTTGGAAAATAGCCTGTTTTGCTTTATGCATAGCGTTTCGGGGCCTCAAAGCCTGCAGAGCTGGACTAGCTGCACATTTTAGATTGTGTTGGCAAGCAGGAACGATGACCTTTCTGACCTGCATCTCAAGGCTATTATTAATCGCTAAGTAACCTGGTAAAGCCAAAGAAATTTGTTTCCATTGAAAGGATCTCTATCTGTGTCTGAGAATTTGTGCTGTACCAAACAAACCTCATTAACTGTGTCCATTTTTGACAAAGAACTAGGAGTTGGAGAGATTGGCGACCTTTCTTTGTCCTTAAGGTACAGATTTCAGAGTCACTGCATGTAGGCACATAAGCATTTTTACTTGGAAACTCTTTGTTCTGTATCAATCAATCATAAACAAATGAATAAATACACAATGCATATAGTATCAACTTTGCTCTTTTATGCCAACTTATCTTCAATATCAGAGTGTATGATCCATGTTTTCTATATTTAATATTATTTCTTTTACCTTTTTGAATAAAGTTTTCTATTCAGCTTTAGTATCCCTATCTATAACTGATGAAATATCTACCAACGTATTACTTCAGTTTATTCATGTTCTTGTATACTCATGTACTTTCTTCATAGATATGGAAACTTTGTTATTTAGAACACAACTAGTGTTGAAAAATTCTAAATAATTATAAAAATATAAATTTGTATGACAGATGTAATGATAATGGGATGCAAAATGTTTCCTCTTGTCTTCAATCTGAATTTATCAGGTTACTTTGAATACGTGATTAATAGTCATTATTTGCTGTAATTAAATGAAGTCTAAAATACTTGTTGAAGTTCAAGGTAATTCATGATCTTTTTAGACAGAACTATAATCCAAATTATCACGATCCTTCCTGATTATCACACATCCTCACTAATGCTGTACCATAATCCATTTAAAAGTTTAGGTTTCTTTTGTGGCCTACACATTTTGTCAGTTGTGCTAAAATATGCCTGTCATGCATTATACTGCTTTGTACAGTTGCACAGAACATGCAAACAGTTACGTCTCAGGGATAACAGCTACCAAGATGATTCTCTCTTTAGAGACAGTACGAAATTAGGAGTATGTAGTAGTCCAAACCTTTCTTGACTGGAAAGCACAGAACTTTTAGCACACATATAAATTGTATTCAAAAGCTGTTTGAACTTGAAACTTTAATCTCTTTTACCATATTTTCAATAATTTGGATAGGAGCAACAAAAGCACAGAATCTAAAAGTAGTTGGATATGAATATACTGTTTCACACATTAGCGGATTAATACTGTTATGCACTTTGTAGGGGGTTGCACTGTTACCATATAGAAAAATGTGTATAATCATAAGTGATATTAAAGACAGAAACTTGGACTTCCAAATAGAGTTAGTCTTCCAGACAGCTTACATGTAAAGTGTTTATTGAGAAGTTTCATGCTTGTGACCTTCTACATTTAGAAATTTACCAGAGAAAATAAGTCCAAATTCCATTAAAGTCAATTGAAAATCTGTTGAAATTAAATGATCTTTGGACAAAACACTTACTGCCAGCCTTCACTTTGAGTACTAGTAAGCAATCTTTTCTTGGGACTATTTGAAATTTTGAATACTAGTTTATGATACATGATATTCTGTAGATTCTGGACCAAATTTGTTTCAGGATGAACATTTCGTGGTTCAGTGTTAAGTCAGATAATTGAATATGGGCAAATTGCTCAGCCTGCATTTTTAAGCTTCACCAAGATTTTGGGAGAAAAAGAGTTCTGTAGATACAAAACATGTTTTAGGTTAATTAATAGTCTTATTTTTATAAGTGATGTTTATTGCATGGCTCATAGTTGGAATAGTACTGCTTATTAAATTGTTATGACTAAAAAAAAGGTGGAGTTTTTTTTTTAGCACATAATCTTTTCATTATCTTGAGGCTTATCTCAGTATATTAACAGCATGTACTATATCTTCCTACAAACTTGGCTTCACGTATAAGCTTAGTCCAATCAGAATTTCTCCCACATGGATTTTTATGAATATCTTTGTAGATACAACTTGTAGATACAACATGTAAAGTTTTAATAATTGTAGTGTCTTACAATGATCTGAAAATTGTTCAACAAATCAGAAGAATATAAATTTTTATTAGTGCAAATTCAAGATGCATCCTATTGTTAAAAAAGTGAATACACTGGGTAACACAAAGTGTGTCTTCTGTGTCATAGGGAACGTTTCATGTAATTGAAAATAGGCATAAGATCATCGATGTATGTGCTCAAAGCCCACAATTTAAAATGATCTTGTGTAACTAATTTGTGAAGTAGCTATTGATTTGTTAATGGTAAAATAATTTGCTTTATACTGTTTGAAAAAAAAACATTTTCATATGACAAGGGAACTTATTGTTATTCTGATACCTCATTATGCAGTAGGCAGTGGTGTTGGTTCCAGCTATGAGATGCAAATTCAGTTGACAGTGCTCCTGCTGTCTGTATAAAGGTTAAAAATACACATATAATATTGCTCCTGGCACTTTTGGAAAGGTCTTCAAGTGATGATTTCAGCAATATACAGATTTTAATAATTCTGCACAGAATTGCATCATTTTAAAAATCCATGCTGATGTACATTTGTTGAACTTTATCAAACTATGGTGTTCTGTTTGCATTTTCATGGGCACTATGTGTTCCTTTGACCAGATAACCATAGAATTATAATACTAACTAAAGTAAAAGGCACTTGAGAAAATCAATAATTAGTATAGTTGCCTAGAGTACCCAGAAAGACTACAAAGTTATCGTAATTTTAAACAGTTTAGACCCCAAATCATAAAATTCCTGCAGCATAGGCAGTAGGCAACCTTAGCATAAAAGGAGATAACCTAAATCAATTTTACCTTCCTGACTATATATCATCCTTCCTGCTCAAATACAGAATATGGAAGTAAAAATTAAATTAGTGGGACAATACTTTTGGTCCACCACCGCATGCCACTTGATTTCGCATTACATTGGTGTAGGCGAAAATGGAATGTGACCTGCCATCATAATATCATTTGACTTAATCTATTATATTTTGGAAAAAATGAAATACACTTATAGACTAGCCTAGGATGTAAAAATAAGTTTAGAGATCTCTGCACTTTAAAGGCAAAGTTTTAACAGAATACACAAACTGCATACTTATGTTAGCTATGTACCTTCAGACAGCTTGATCATCCTCAACACTTTTCTGATTTTTTGAATGAACCTGTTCAGATTTACTGAGCAGAATAGTGAAGCTCTGTAAGCCCCTTACTCCTCTCTACCATTATGTATACTCAGAACTCCCTGATGAAAATATTTGATCTCAAGTTGCAGTGAAACAGATGCTCAAAGCGGCAGTCAGTTATTAGTGGTACGAAGTATCTTTTCCTGCCTAGGAGACCTATCACAAATGGATGCCCAAAATTCTTACTTATTTTAAATGTGAATATTTACATCAATCCATTTGACAAATAAATCTGGAGGAATGGTAGTGCTTTGTCATTGCAGCGCAGTGAACAGGAAACTAATATGACTCCTTTGGATGAAAAAAATTAAAATAAATAAAGCTAATGTGTAGGTATCCAAACCTATCATTAATTTTACAGAAAGAATTTGAAATCCCATTATATTTAGTGCGTAGTAGAACATACCCTGCCCATGTTTCCTTAGTCTGACAGTGTACACTGCCAATGGAAGTACATGACATACCAGTTCAACTGTCAAGGTCCCAATGTGATCAATATACAACGTAAGAAGTGTGATGAACATAGCAGTGAAGGGCAAACAGTGAATTAATAGCTTGTGCAGATCAGATCAGGACACAGCATGTAGCAGACGATAGGAAAGAACAGACTGATGTATCCTTCTTATCCTTCCAATTTCCACTAGTGCACAGTTACTCAAGAGTGCAACAGCTTTTCAAAACACTGATTGCAGAGCCAGTTTATAAGTAAAAAGGGAGTATTTCCTCTAATCCATTATACAGAATCTTCAAATTAAGGCTTCAATAAAAATTCATGCAGATTTTTTCTTCACAACTATTTAAAACTTACTTTTGGGGCAATATATAACGTTTTCAAATTATTCTATTTTCTGGAAACACGCACACTTACTGCTCCAAATGTTTTCCCTTTCCCTTATGTATATAAATCTTTAAGCTGAATTCACTTCATACTGATTGGCAGCACAAAACGCTGTGAAGTTAAAAAAATTTTTGTAAAAGGTTTGACTTAAATGATGGTGTTTTGTTAGCTTAAATATTTTGATTTAATTAAACTGTAAAACCTACCCATTATGGATACGTAGCATAAGAATGATTACAACAATGAAGCTTCTTTTGGCCGAGGAACTGGATCCAAGTATACTGGATCCAGTATACTGGATATTTCTAGTGGGAGGTGTCCCTGCCCATGGCAGGGGGGTTGGAACTAGGTGATCTTTAAGGTCCCTTCCAACCCAAACTATTCTATGATTCTAGGATTCTAGGATTCTATGGTTCTATGATACTGGTTCAACTTTATTTACACTCAGGTCTATACTAATATACCTAACCATAGCAGGCAAAATGTTTTCATTCCATGTCTGTTTGCTATTGACCTTTTCATGGAAAATCAGCCTGATTGATTAGCTTAAACAGTGGAATTATTATTTGGGGGTAACAAAGCTGATCTGGCCCAGAAGGGATAACAGAACCCTAACATAAATTAATTCTGATAGCAGTTTAGTAGCAGTGGTCATTTCTAGCCCAGTGTCAGAGCTAAGCTGCTAACAGAGCAGTGATGTTCTTAATTTTTCCAGCAAGATGTAAGAGGATGTCTAACCACAGCCAAATACTATCAAAAGTTTTCTAGTGAATGTCATGTGAAAGTATCTGTTATCTTTTGGCACCGCAATTCCCAGAAGACTATATATGCTACCATCTGCACAGTAATAACTAGAGAAAAGCACACTGCTATGTTTTGCCACAGTTAAGCTGTTCCCAGTACTAGAATGAACTCATTTAAGCTGTTATCTCTCTGCTGCAGTGCAGGACAATGTAGACATATCTGTATTCCTTTTACTTTAATATATGGTACTTGGCAACATTTACAATATTCAACATTATGTGATTTAGAAAGCAAACACGATGTTATAACTTCTAAAGGTCATCAGCTAAGTTGATTTTCTTTCTCAGGGTATTATTATACAATTTGACTAAGGTCTACTGCCTGACTCACATTTTTCACTTACTTTCATAGAAAAATCTGCATATGTTTGCAAATAAAATGGTACACTTTGTTCACATTAAAGAGATTTTACAGTGACAAGGCAGGTAGAGCTTTTAGGTATTGGCCCATTACATAGAGCAGAGCAGTAATGCCAAATCTCACAACTTCATAGTGATTTTCACAGTACTTGATGGTTTTCTCATATTCCATATTTATGAAATGCTGTTACCACTTGAACATCTATGATATAATTTTTAATGAAGCATAAAACATTATGGAAGACATGGCAAAACAGTATAAATTTTATATATCAAATGCAGTTATTTTAGGAGAGGTCTGACACATTTTTAAATGCTGCAGTGCTACTTGTAAGTATGTGATTTCATAGCAGTGACTAGTTACCAAACGGAAATCATCAACTAGATCCTAGTTTTCAGAAGTGTCAGGAAACCTTATCTCTAATTGTCTTGAAAACCTTGAAGCAATCAACCTTCAAAAAAAAATCAGGCATTTCTGGTATGGCATGCAAGAAATTATATTCAAAATTAAAATCTGCGCTCTGAAATTTATGTTCTACTCCCAGCACCAAGAACAGGTAGGCTAATGAGTGCTGCATCACATTGTGTACCGTGCAGCTCTCATTTGAAAGATCAAATTCATGTGCTAGATGATGTTGTAAACATTGGTAGAAAACGTTGCTTTTTTGAAATGCTGTGTCATCTCGATTTGGTTGGAGGGCAGTAGAAACAAAGTTGTTCAAGGTAAAACACTGGGATTTAGTTTCACCACAAAAGATAAACAACTTAATGGATTCATGTAATTACGCTTACAAAGTGAAGAGTCTGAAGAATTTGAAAGGGGGATAATAATAAGTAGTTTCGCATAGCTTAAAAAAAATCATGCTTGCAGTACAAGGAAGTACAGCTTTTAAAGGGGTTATTCTGAGCAGAGTTCATAGAGGTGAAGCTCTTTTTTTGATATTGAGATGAAAAGGAATTATAAATCAATACACAAGCTGACAATACAACATAAGGAAAAAAGCATTATTTTTTAACTTTTTATGAACCATAACTGTACTGAGTTCTGATGCTGATAATATTTTAAAAGATCTTTGAAAGTGGGACCAAAATGGACAGAAAGTTCTATTTATACTAATCTAGAAAATACAAAAATAATTAACAGAGACCTAATTATTTTTTTAAATCCCTTTTTTATTTCAGACATTTTTCTTTTAAGACAATAAAAAAGTGATTATAAGAGACTTTATACTGCTTTGTGTCTCATGCAATTCTATGATACTTTGTGGGATGTTACAGGATATACCAATATAAAGGGAAGGACCATAATTTTCCATCATAAAAAAATCTGAAATGTCAAAGAAAGATTAATAAGTCTTCATATACTCTGTCAAAAATCAGATCATGA
>JAOXNG010000021.1:22175134-22186807 GCA_028566535.1 Scolopax minor
GTTCCAACCTCCCTGTTATGGGCAGGGACACCTCCCACCAGACCAGGTTGCTCAAAGCCCCATCCAGCCTGGCCTTGAACACCTCCTTCTCTGAGCAACCTGCTCCAATGTCTCACCACCCTCACAGTAAAGAATTTCTTCCCCATATCTAATATAAATCTCCTCTCTTACAATTTAAAACCATTACCCAGAGTTCTATCACTCCACTCCTTGATAAAGATCCATTCTCCATCTGTCCTATAGGCCCCTTTTAGGTATTGGAAGGCTGCCATAAGGTCTCCTTCCACTTCTATTTTCCCCTTCTTCCATCTAAAAGTTCCTATTCTCTAGCCTCTTCTAATTTTGCTCTTAGTAATGATCACTAAATATGTAAAGATCATGTTTCACCAGAAAGTGATCAGTAAGGGGTGTTAATTATTCTATTTTTCTTGAAGTACTTTTCCTGGTGAATGTTTACAGCCATTTTCACTTCTGCATGCTCTTGAGGTATTCTTTTCATTGAAAAAATTTGTTTGGAGAGTGTTGAATTTTATTTTTCCTCAAATTTTGACTTGTGTTTTCATTCTTTGTATTTTCCCATTGTGGGCTTGAGTGGCAATGAAACTTTACACAAATGGTTTTTGTTCTTGAAGATTGTGTCTAATAAATCTTGCATGTGTGTTTTCTTAGTTCTGCCTAATTAAAAATTGAAATGCCAAACAAATAATTTATATGCAGAAATAGTGAGGCATGTTTTTGATACTTTGAATTAGAATTAAAACATACAATGCTGTCCTGGTTTCATCTGGGACAGAGTAATTCTCTTTTCAGTAGCTGATGTGTTTTGGATTTAGTGTCAGAATAATGTTGGTAACACGTATTGGTTTAGTTGTTGCTAAGTTATGTTTATATTGTCAGGGACTATTTCAACTTCCCATAGAAGCTGAGAGGCACCTTAGACAGGACAAGCTAGCCAAAGGAATATTCCATACCATAGATGTCATGCTCAGTATATAAAAGGGGGTTGGTCTGGGAGCACAGATCCATGATTACTGCTCAGGACAGGCTGGACAATCAGTCATCCAGTGTTGAGAGCAAGTGTATTGCATCACTTCATTTTGTCTATTCTTTTAGCATTATTATATTTTTCTCTTCCATTACTATTCTGTTAAACTGTTTTTATCTCAATTCATGAGTTTTGGAGTTTTTTGATGCTTCTTCTGTGTACCATATCAGGGTTGGGGGGGAGAAAGGAAATTTTCCATATCTTAAGAATATATTTTCTGATCTTCTGTAAACTACTTAGTCTGTATCAAAGAACATGTTTCAGAACAGCATAACAACTTATCTTCACACCAGTGTGTTTATGAGCTAAGTTTAAGATCAGATTGTCAGTCTTGTCTTACTTCTGACTTTAAATCCAGGTATTTAAATACTACATCTATAAATATTGTCAGCAAAAATGATCAGCTTTGTGGTATAATGCAGTATAATTCTCAGTTGCATGATACTGTCAGTTTTCATTTAAAATCAACTTTTTCAAAACTTATTTCTAAATGAACTTAATCAGATTAACTTCATTTAGTCACATCTGTTCATGATTGTTTTCCCCTTTTACTAGCCATACAAATCATGAAATTAAGCTAATTATATACCATTATCAGTTGCAAAGAACTAGTTTCACAGTTTTATACCTTCTAATACCCTGCAGGAGATTAAGGCTTGTTTTTTGTTAATATGTAAAGTGCAGTAACTTAAATGGATTTCCCTGCAGTTATTGCCAAAAGATTAACTAGTTTATTATTGTTTTTCCACTATTGTAAATTGGTTTTAAAACATTACGTTTTATGTGGTTTCATTGATGGCAATGCTTGTCATGCTACTGAGAAACATTTTCCAAATAGAACTGCTATATACAAGTAATTGTTATATAGCTATAAAGCAAAAGAAATAATTGTCCTGTCAGAGTGTTTATTGATGGTAACAACTGATTTTTATCTTTTCTGTTCCTCCCTCTCTTTTGGGGGGGATACTGCACTCACACAGGTGATGATGAGCAGAGTGATTGGTTCCATGAAAATGAATCTGGTGGAGCATGTGGAATTACAGGGGCCATTCCGTGGTGGGAACAAGAAGACCCGACAGAACTGGAGAGAGAATTGCCTGATCCAGTCTTTGAAAGTATCCTAACTGGTACTTTCCCTCTTATGTCCCGTTCAGGGAGGAGAGGTAAGTAGCAATGCAAACTGTAGAGTCACTTGAGTACAGGAAAAAGATACTGTGGCTTATACAAAACATGTAAAATGTTGACAAGATCTTGGACTTACCAGTTTGTTTCCTTGAACTATTTCATTTTTAAGGTATCATTAGAGAGAAGTAACTTTTTAAAAAGTCAATGACTAGAAAAGTCAGAAAGTGGCTTGCTTTGATAACCTACTCTTTCATTTATTGTTTCAGTGTTTGCATTGAGAATGAAGTGGTATTTAAAGTGAATCTTTATGTTGCATTTATTTCCTGGCTTCTGTTATGAAGTTTAGAAGTAGAAGTTCATTAATTCAAAGGCTGGAAAGACTAGCGTGACCGTCTGTTTTGGTTTATGGTTGGGCTATATTTTTTGTAGAGAAGAAGAAAGGGTTCCTTTAGAGTGAGGATTGAAGTTCTCACTGAGAAAATATCTTTTATCTTCTCTTTTTCTGCTTTAACATACGTTAGAGATCTTGTAGGTCTGGTGTCTCCAGTGGAAAGTTGTACCAGTGTTAGATTGCATTTGCAGCTAGGAACCCACTCCTGTCTAAAGATTGAAGAAGTCAGACCTCAGCTTGCTGCCAAATAATTTTGTTGTACTTTCCCTCTGCCACACGGATCTCCTTTCACATTCAAATACAGATCTTTTACATGAACTGTGGTCAAATAACTTTCCAACTACTCTGCACGCTGAATGTATAGAATACTTTTGTGAGGCTTGTTTTGCAGATGCTTGGAATTATTTCTGAGAGCTCAGTCTCTGCATATTCACCAGATTTAACATTTTATAGTACTAATGAAGTTGTAAGTGATTCAAAAATCACTTTCCTACTGTAGTTCAGTATGCTCTACTTATGCAGCCAACTGTGCATAGAACCAGAACGGCAGTAAGACTATCTACAGAAATGTTCATTTTCATGCCAACTTAGCCTTTCTCTCATTCTTTCTATTCTGTACTCTTTGTTTCCACTGGTACAGTGTTTGACAACATTATGATGTTTTTATTTGACTGAAGTCAAATTGGTGTGTAATGGTGAATTTTATTGGCTATATGGTATAGAAAATATTCTTAAATCAGTTTGTATTTCTTTCTTGTAGGTTTCCAGAGTAGATTTAGTCATCTTCATGGAATGCCAGCACGAAACATAAAAAAGGCTTCAGGAAACCAGAACACATTGGTAGGTGCTTTTATTATGTTAGGCTCATGTGCACTGTTCTTAGAGGGTTTTTTTTAAAAAAACATATTCTTGTCATGCTTGTTTCTTACTGTTGTAGATAAGCAATGGAATGGTGAGGCTCCGGTGCCCCTGCTGCCTAATACTGTGTGTTTGCTTCTTTTAATAAATAGACTCTTCCTACTGCAATCCTATTGTGATGGAATATTTGTGTGTACTTGAATGCCAGAAACAGTCTGATACTATTTCTTGGTACTTATTTTGAGTCAAGTGTAAGAAAGGGTTTGGGGGAGGGAGGAGGCATTTAACATTATCTGTATATATCATGCATCTATATGGAAACATGTTTCTCTCCTCTCATAATGAAAGTTAAACTAAAGTTATTCTAACTTCTGATACTGAAAACATTCTAGCATGGACTGTTGTACAGTTGTGATGATTTATTTCATTATTCTGTTTTTTCCCAAAAGTCTGGTTTATAAAATCTGTCTTTTTTTTTTTTTGTTGTTGGTTGGGTGGTTGACTTTTGTCATACAAAAAATGTAAAGTGAGCTAGTGATGCACCTATCACAGATACCATGCATTCCTTTGGACTGAGTTTATTCTAAGGCTGTGACCACAAATGAGAGATGTTTGTGGTATTTTAGTGCCTTCAGCTTTAGGAGCAAGATTTGTAAGTCAAGGGAAAAAAAATCCAACTGCCCTTGCATTTTTATACAATCTAATAATTGGATTTTCCTACAGCATTTTTCCAAAGTAAGACTCTAATGAATTTTTAAGAATCTGTTCATTGGAGGAGGGCATAAGGAGAAGAGTAACTTGAATTAAAATCTTAAAGTATATTCACTATAGTATATTCTATTCCTTTCTTATCAAAATAGCTCTTGGAAGAGAAGGAAAATGTGGGAGACTTTTTTATAAGAGTGTAATAATCATATCCCAGCATGATAAATACTGCAAGATCAATGTTCTTTATTATTTGAGAACATTAAACGTTTTCAAATTTTAATTTGCCTAAACAAAAATAAGGTGCTTCTTAGAAATGTAAGGGCTATTACATGTGGAGAGAATAGAAAGGAATTGTTAGAAATTTAACTCATTTCGAAAAGGGAAGGTTTTTATAATTGAAGTCCCTGTCCAATAATTGCTATTTGGAGCTGAATAAGATGCTTTAAAACCTTGGCCTGTGATCTCTGCTGTTAGTGGTTGTGAATTAGATGAATGCTATCTAGTTCTTAGTTTCCTATCTACCTATTTTTATTTTTGGTTCAGTGCTTGCTTGAGCATAGCTGGGATTTGTAGCCCATTTTCTAGGCTTATTGCAATTTCACTCTGGTATTTTATAGGAGCTATTATAACTGATAGGTTAGCTTCATGGTATTGATGATACATGGCTTAACTACCCTAAAAACTGCCTTTTCCTCTAAATTGTAAAAAGGTGATTAAATTTCAGTTGATGAAGATATACTGCCAATGCATATATATAATAAAAAATCCTAATGTTTATTTTCTGCTACACTTTCTTGATTGTCCTTAGGAGCCCATTTTATCTTCCAGTCATGATATCTCATATATAAAGATGGTATCATAGTTGCCTTTATAACAAAAATACAAGCAAATCTGTTAGAGACTGATAATTCAGTTACCTCCAGTTATGAAATATATCATTTACATAGTGGTGTGAAACAAGGCTGACATGTGAACGTACCTTCTAAGGCACTGTGTTTAGGTGGAGTGCATAGGTAGAATAGATGTGCAGTTAGCTGTGCAGGGGCAGTTTTGTGACCATCTTAATGACTATTTATGTTTGTGGGCACATCTGCTGGATCTGCCTTTGCAAATGTAGCAATACAAGGCAGAGCTCATGTGCTTCCTTTTGTCAGTGATTGCTTCTCAAAGAAAATCTTTTTTAGATACTTCAATCCAATGACCAAAAAAAGTCATTTAATACTTGTGACATCTGATAAGACAGAACAAGAAGTAATTACTGCTGTTAGATGGTAACAGTGAAGAATAGCAAGAATGCTTTTAGAAAGATTAATATGCTGAGGAAAGAACACTGCAGACTAAACTCATCAAACAGAATTGTGGTGTGACTTAATACTTTTCTAACAGTGAGGAGTCTGATGTCTGTGTCGCTGCCTTTACACAGACTTTTAAGGGAGACAAAGTAAAAAATGGATTTTCCTACACTACTTAAAAGACACACATTATTCAGTCTAAGGGTGTGTAGTTTGTATCTAGGGAATGTAAGCATATAGATAGCCTTTTGCAAATAATCAATGTATTTAAAAAGTTTAAAATTTTTTGGAAAGCTTATTTGAAGGTTCGCAATTATAGCAGTTAGCAAAGCTTTGAAGAGATTGCAGGTTTAGGGAAGGCAGAATAAATAACAATGTTAATACCTCGATACATCATTATCCTCTGTCAATAAGTGTTTAATACCCAGCTGTTTATCTGTTATCATGTAAAAGAAACATCACATTAAGAGTGTGATTATTACTTGCTATATAATGAAGAAATGGCCAGCTCTTCATACCATGGTTTCTAGAAGCAGTTGGAGCTGAGAATCAGAGGAAGAATGCTACTTGCTCTTTATAGACCAGTTAGTGAACTTTAATTTGGAGTAACCACAGCTGGCACTCGGATTCAGTCCAGATGCTCTTCCTGCATTTCAGTGAGTTGCTTAATTTGAACAAACTCATGGGTCTTTCTGTCATCAAGTGTATTGCCTTTGAGTCAAAACACTTTTCTAATGATCACACAACACTGGACAAGCAAGAGAGAAGTAAAAACTTGGCATGCAAATACTATGAAAATCCTCAGCAGTGATACAGCAGATGACAACTGAAAAATCTGAGCAAGAAAATGAAGAAAAAATAAATCAGAACCGGCTTATATCCTTTGGCTTGTCCAATTTACTTAAGATAGGCACTTTTTACAGAATTCATAATTAAATTATGTCAGACATATTTTCATATAAAATATAATGCTGGCTCTTCATGTCTTTCTTGCTTAGTTTGTGGCGGCATCATTTGTAAAAACTTTATTTGAAAAGAAATAGAAAAGCTTGTGGCTTTTCTGACACACTATGGTTTTGATCCCTCCTGTGTCAAGTTACTAGTAGCAACTTTGTAATTACAATCAGAAACATGATACATGTACTTTTATACCATATCAGTATTTAATGTACTCTTTTAGTAAGGTACATTGCATGAAATCTTATCCTGTTTGGTTGAATTCTGGGATATATATGACCTGATCAACTATTCCCAACCCATGCATTCTTTTATATTAGGCAAAAGTTCCACAACTTAAAAGTAGTGTTCTATGAATGACACACTGATTTCTTAAAAGGATGCTTTTTTCATCCCATCTTTTTTTCTAGGTGTATTTATAGACTTGCATGTCATTGAAACTTTGGTATTTAGTAGAAAATCTTAACGTCTTAGATGCATTGAAGATGTGAAGGTTCATTTCTGTGATGCAGAACTCTAGATGAACTCTTTAGCTTTAATGGTTAAGGCTGACATGCTTTTCTCAGATGGATTCATGGAGAAATCACAAAGGCCCTAGTTAAAGTAAGAGTTAGTAATTATAATTAGTGAACATAAAATATGACTACTTTTTCATTTTAAAAGTTTTCTCTAAGTACTCAGTGACTGAAAAATTTCACTTCTGTTCACAACTTCTCCATACAAATAATTGAAGGGTCTAAAAACCAGTGCTGCTGTCCTAGCTGTTCCTTGTGTGGTTCTAGATGCAATTCCTTGCCTTGGACAGGGAGAGACATTGTAGGGTTTTTGTTTGAGGACTCCTATATGTTGTCCCTTCGTGCCTGGATTCTCTGTCTGGGCTGGAAGCTGGGAAGTGACTTCACTGGGCTAAAAAGAGCAAAATACATGACCAATGAAATTGACGCTTTCTTTTGACTCTGCCAATTTTTCTATCCATCAGCTTTATGTCATAGGTTTTGATCTCATTATATAAAAACCAGGCTATGTTAAGTCTTGCAGTCCTAGGATTGAGGTGGTGGGGTTTTTTTTATTTGTTTTTCACAGCTTACTATTGAGCTTGACTATATCTAATTATAATTATTAAAAAATAAATAAGGAATGAAAGCTACGTTTTAGAGACTTGTTATCTGAAGGTGTTTGGATAGTTCTGTCAAATCCTGTGACTTCTTTGAAAGTTCCAAGGTAAAAGAGCTTTTCTCAAAAAAATTGTTATCAGATAACTACTTCTCTGATGTGAGAAGAAAAGATGTATTGAGCACTTATGTGTTTTGTTAACTGCTTTCAAAATGTAAAACCAATTCAAATATTTCTGCTTCTAAGTTCATTCTGAAGAGGAACTGAAGAAACAGCCAGGTGTTTTCAGGATTTTTTTTCTTGTAGAAATATTTTGGAAACTAAGTGAAATGGTATTGGATAAGAAACCTTATAACAAATCTAAAGAATTCTTCCTTAAAGAGTAAGTTGAGTGGTTTTATTACAGTATTGGTAAGAAGCCTCTTTATGGATGCTCTTCAGCTTTTGGAAAATACTACTTCTGGAGCTGAAATAGATTTGGTGTTATGGAGAATTCTTTTACTCTGGATGTGTGACATAGATAAAACAGAATTCAGTTCTGTGAGGTGCACATAATAACTGGGGGTTTTAATTATTTTCTTTAGTTAATGGCTTTTGTCATTTGGAGCGAGTCTCTAGGTCAAAATCTGTTGAAATGTCAGTGGTATTAGACGATGTCTGATAACAAAACTAAATTCTTTTGGATTCCAGACATTTTCTTGTTTAGGATCAGGATTATTAGGCCTCTGAGGATGACATTTTGAAACCTTGCACTGCTAAAGCCACAAATGAATTTTCCTTTAAGTGGGTAGGAGGTTAGGAGCTTTTGGGTTTTGTAATGGATGTTTTAAGATTTCCTGTCATCAAACATATTTTCAGCTATCTAAAGCATTTCTCGCTTTTTCTTTTATATTTTTCAATTTTTCCGTGTTTGCAATTGTCTTAAATTTATATCTGCATTTATATTTATACGTAGCAAATAAGTTGTGCTCTTTTAATCCTTGCTTTTTAGCTAACTCATTACCTTACTTTTACAACATAAAGGAAAAAACTTCTTTGAAGAGAGTGGATGGTTTTCTGCACTTATCCTTCCTGATGATACATTTTTTTAAGACAGAAAAAATTATGTTCTTTGCAGAGGAGGTGCTGCTGTGATGGCAGTTTAAGCCCCACCTTTGATTCTTCTAGTGTTTAGTCGTTATTGGCAAATATGCTACAGTTTTCCAAAAGAATGAATCAAATGACACTCTTCTACACTTCAGAACTTAAATCATGCTGAAATAGCTTTATTTTATGAGAAAACAAAAGGGGAAAAAAAAGATTGTCAGATTTCAAAACCCCGTCATAAATAAAGGTACTAACTGGTGAAGGTGAGCATGTGTTGGTTTTATTCTTCTGTATCACTTACCTTGTAAATGAGAATGTATAGTCTTGAATTGTGTCTTGGTTTCATTCTTATGAAAATTTATGCCTATCAAGAAAAAAAAATAGTTTAAATGCATCAGGCAATTAATAGCTTCTAGAGGTGACAACTGTACTGTATCAACAAAATGAAAATCTTGTCTAGGTATAACTACTGAAACAGATTTTCTGTTTGTGCAACAGAGCTTGCAGTGGTTTTTCTTGGTATTTTTCTCCTGCTGTGATAATCAAAGCATACCCTTACAACATCAAAGATTAATTTTGTCTAGCTAAAGTGAATGTGGTGATTTAGTCTCTTTTCTTGGACTCTTACTTCAAGTATAGTGTCAAAATCAGGATCCCACTTCAGCAAAATAGTTGCCTCCAGCATTAGTCTCAGAAATGCCAACTGCGCTGCTTATTTTTTAAATGCATCTTGTAGTTTATTCGTGATAAGTGCTATGAACTGTTAGTCTGAGTAATATTTCTTGTAATTCACCTTAATCCAACTGCTGAAATGATAGTCATTTACAATTTCAGTTAAGTTTATTTATAAACCAGGGAAAACAGCAGAATGATATCCCTTTTATTCTTCAGTTAGTGTCTGTTTTGAAAACGCGTTTAACGATGCACAAGTCTACAGCACTTCTTACAGACAATAATGAATTAAAAAACCTCTGACTTCAAAATATGAGGCACCATAATTACTCCTCTTTTCTGCTGCTTATCTCAAAGAAATACCCCTTTTCTGGTGTCTGGCTGCATGAAACGTGTCCTCTGCAGACATTTTGAATCTGCTTGTTCTGACTTCCGAAATCTGTATTGTTTTTTTAATGTTTTATGGGTTAGTGCAATTCTAATGGAAGGAATTTGTCTTTAAATATATTTGGAGTTAGTATCTTTCCTGCAAAGAATTCACTCAATTGTGTTTCTTCTAGAAACTTCTTGATGCCTCGATAGCAGCGTTTTGAAGAATTAATGGTAAAACAACAGCATCTTGTATCCAGAATCAAGTTAGGAGTTGTATTTCCTTGTATTGAGCTTCTTGGGGAGTTGATCATTTAATGCTAAAAATAGACAGAAAATCATATGTGTAACAGGAAAGGAACGCATGCACAGATACCTGATAAGCAAAATGGCATTTATGCTGTAATAACATCATAAATGTGAAGTAAATCAGGACAGTGATTTCAGCTAACACATTGTTTATCTTTTTTTTTATCTGAAAGCAAATGCAAGATCAGACACAACTCCTAAACTGTTGAAAGTTTCTTGCTAATTCAATCTATAACTCATTAAAGTGAGTTGATTTCCCACTCAAAGGAAACTTTGTCTTTTTGCCTAAAATAAGTGGCGAGGGAGAATGAGGCCTACCAACCCGCAAAATAACTTGAAAGCAGTCCATCTATTTTTTAAGTTGTGTTTCATATGGTGGCCATCTATTGGCAAAACAATGCCACTTTAGATCTGTAATAAAAGTACTCTGCCTATCTCTAGACATCTAGATTTAACCTATTAATAGTGACCTTCTAGATTTGTTCTGAGACACACAAGTTGTACTTGGATGCAGTCATTTGTTTTGCTTGCGTGCTCATTTCTAGCTTTACTTTGTGTAATACATATTTGAAAAAATTCTTGTCTGATCAATATAATGTAGCAGCTTATCTTTCAAATCATTACTGTAAGGCAAAGATGGGGAATTAAAATGTTGGATGTTTGTTTGATTTATAACAAAAGCAAAAATACAAACTTCAACTTCAAATGTTGGGGTTTCTTTCTGTATACAATCTGAGTTCATAGGGTTTGTAAGAGTAAGAAGCAGCTTAAAAATAGTGCATTAAACTGCACTATTCTTTAGTGCCCTCTCCAGCAATTTGTCATAGAGATGCATATGTCAAATAACTTGAAAATACAGCACAGAAAATAAAGTAGCAAACACACTTGATGCATTGTGTTGAAATTGAATTGCCCAAGAAAATTATTTTGCAATGTGAGGTACCACAGAAATGAAGAGGTACTCTTCTGCCATTCTGTTTGATTATTGTGATTTTAGTTAGTCAGATGTAAAGACAATGTTCTATAACCTGTTAAAAATAACCATAAAGAAGTGGAGCAAACCACGGTTGTTTTAGCTTAACTTACCTGTCACTTAGCTGGAAAATGAAATTTTTTTTATCATTTTGTTTCTTGAAATAAGAAAATCAAATATGCATGTTGAGAGCATAGTTTTCAGGAGGGAAGCAAATGCTCAGAACTTCTCAGGGACTGCGTCTTCTCATAGATATCATGTGGTATTTACAGCAAATAATAAACTTGTCACTGAATGCAGAACAGACCCTTTTCTGTATAGAACTGTAGGCTTTGTTGATGTTTCTGAGACATCTTCAAATTGAATGAGCTACAGAAGTAAATACTTTTTTTAAACATGTTTATCCATTATCAGAGCCTGCCATTATAACTTTAAATAAATAGTAATAAGCAGCCATAGAATGGAAAGGTCATTTCCTGAAGGTAATCAGTAAATTATAACATGAGTGGTGAGGTGGGTCACAGGAAAACTTGAAGTTTCTCTGTTCAGTGGTTTCTTGATGTTGTGGAAAACCCTACATAAAATGTTGGTATGCTCATTTCAAAAGCATAGTTATCTTTTCTGGGTTTTGTGTACTTAAACTGTTTTTCTGATTGCCAAACTGCACATCGTATATCAGAATAAAGAGGACAACAAAAAAAAGGTTTTGAGGCACTGGAATAGGTTACCCAGGGAAGCTGTGGCCGCCCCATCCCTGGAGGAGGTGTTCAAGGCC
>JAOXNG010000021.1:22208328-22218888 GCA_028566535.1 Scolopax minor
AAAACAGTGGGAATTTTACTTCTTAAACAAATACCCTCAGACAAAAAGATGTAAACTTATTACGGAGGAAGGGTGAAAGCTGTATAGACGGGTTCATGAAAAATGTTCTGTGCACAAGAGACAGGAAGAAGTCAAAGAATTGCTAATGCTAGGAGCATTAAAAAAAACCCCACAAACAAACAAAACCAAAAAAAGAACCTGCAGAAGAATTGCAGAAGAATTGCAGAATCTGGCCTCTGTGACAGAGGAAGAGGAGATTACCTGAGAGAAAATGGAAATGTTTGTGGGGCATGAAAAATTATGGAAGGCTGGAATTAGATTTTTGTGATATTTGTGCTGGAATTCAAATAATCCTATAAACTTGAGTCGGAAACCTGAACTTCCACGTAGGATGAGAATAGCAGGCAAAGAGAAAGACTGGGTCATTAACATCACTACTGGTCACAGTTTTCTAGGGTTATTAAAAGGTTTTGGGAATAGGATCAAGGAACAGGTCATTTGTGTTTTGTTTTATTCTTTTAGAACTTTATTATTTATTAAAGTGGCTCTGAAGTGTATGAGTGAGGTTTCAGGGAAGGAGCTGGGTTCTGGGTTAGATGAAAGCTAACAAATAGAAGATATGCATATTTGATAACAATCAACACTGATATTTTGCACTGCAGAAACTCATCTACCTCTTAGTTATTCAGGCTGCAGAGCTAAACATCCTCTAAGTATACACCTAGTTTGGTGTAAACCCAGCAGATGCTTTGAGTAGTTGCTGAAGGAGGAGCCCCTCCATTAGATTCTGCTGCAACAGAAATGGGCTGAAATACTAAAGAGAATTCTGAGGGTGTTGTTGAAATTACTTCCCATTTCAATCAGGCAGAGCCCAGCACACAGGAAGACTCCAAGGATTTCTACATCAGAGAAAGTTCAAGGAGAATGGGTGTTTAGAGCTCTCTGTCATAGTGAAGTCCAGATTCTTGTATGATGTGCACAGCCATGCTTTATTAATTGCATTGGAGATGGTGACTAACAGTGGTGAAGGAGCTGATTCTATGGAAGTTATTTCATAGGGTCTAACTTTTAAGAATTTACTTTTGGAGCTTTCACTCTTAATTTAAGCACTTGTGTAGACAGTGGGACTTTTAAAGAGTGATCCAGAGCACTAATGTTAGCTGTATGTTTCATCAATTTCCTTTCCCTTCTCCTGTTGCTATTCTAACCCTAACGGACTTCTCTCTGTTGGTAGAGGTTCCGCATTCTGCATACGAGTATTCTGAGTAAGGATATAAAATAGAACCCATGTGTAGTAAAACAATACCATTTGTTTAACATATTAAGATACCAGCATGACTAAGCCAGTTTAATTTTCAATGTACTTTCTTCAGTTATTGTAGTAAAAGAAACCGAAGTTTCTGTGAAGTTGAGCCTCTTATCAAGTGAGTTTTGGAGCTCACTTCACTTCTTTGCTTGCTTGAACTTCAATTCCATATTTCCTTCAGAAATTCCTATCTCTGCTTTCATGCTGTCACAACACTATTCCGTTTTCAAGCCTGATTTTTATGGTGGTATAATTAACAGACAGAGTATGTTGATACAAAAAAAGACATCTACTGGTTTTGACACTGAGAATTAATTATGAAATAAAAGGCAGATTTGTGCTCAGGCTAGAATTAGCCTAGCAGTTCAAAATATAAACAGTCACCTTGGAATCATGTAACAAAAAGTGACACCCTTTCTTTTACTATAGGCTAAATATATCTTATGAACTTTAGTTAGATAAATCATCTTTACATCAGTTCTATCTGTTATTCTATTTAATTAATTTGGAAAATATTTGTTGCTTTCCTTTGACAAGCACAGAATTCATGTTTGTTAAATACTTTAAAAAAATGTTACGCTTTTTGAAGTGGTTTAGATTATTATCAGAGGGATTGTTCTTTCTTACTAGAAAAAGGTGACATTCAGCACATCGTTGGTAGCCAATTTTAAATGAAGCAAAGTTTCAAAAGAGTATCTATAATACTGGTTTTCAAACCCTTTAATTAGTTTTTGCATGGCATATCCTATACAAAGTGCTAGCACAGTATTTTGCTCTTGTTCCTTGCAAGTGAACACAATTTGAATGCCTTTAATGCAACTTTCCTTATTTTATGGCAACAAAGACTGCTCCAAGTATCTCATGCTGGTTAATGCAGAAAAACATTGTGTTAGCACGTTAATCTTGAGTGCACAAAGAACTACTGGAGGGTAAGAGGAGGGCATCTGTTGGATAAGCTTTCAATATGATGGGAATGATAACAGACCTACAACTGGTGCAAAAACAGCTCATCTTTTACAGTGTGTGATTAAAACTTATGCATATCTTCTTTTAAAAATTTGTTTGTTGATGCAGGGGGGAATATTTCCTAAGTAGACAAAGAGTGAATCTACTCTTGAGAAACCTGGCTGTTCTGAGCTGGTACAATCTATACTATCTGCAGTGACCACTTCAAGTTTCTAGGCCTTTGTGTTCTGGGTGGGTTATTTTTGTGATGGATTGTCACATTAGATGAACAATCCTCTGCTACCTCTTCTTTTATATATTTGGCAGCATGATAGTAGTTGTAGTAGTTCTTAGACTTATGGTATGGGAAGATCAAGAAGTTATAAGTCATCTTGGAGTTTTGTATAACTAATGAAAAAGCTTTTATTACAGTGAAGGAGCGATTATGAGGAAGAAGATGAAGATGCTGAGAAATTGGCTTTGGAAATCAGTAATTAATTTTGTCATTTCTAGCTGAATAACAGAACAGATAGGACTCGCGCATTTTCAACTTCCAGTGTAATTGAAATTCCAGTGCAGATTGAACCTTCCTTTAAAAGATGGGATTTTTTAAAGATTTAAAAAAGACTTGAAACTATTGATGTTGGTTTCAGAAAAGGCTTTAGGAATTGTGTACATTATAGTGATGTCTAGCAATTAAAATATTTACAAAACAGTAAATAATGGGATAGTATGTAAACACTTTACTAGGCCACAAAATATGGTAATTTTCAGACATTTATGCTTAGCTGGCTGTGAAGCCACCAGCAGGTGACTGTTGTTTATTCTTCATATTTAGGAAAACTACATGTAGAGCTAGCTGATTGCTGCCAAGAAGGGTAGTTTTAGGTTTTGTACACAAATGTTTAGTACATGCACTAAGGAGCTCTTCAGAGCTCTACTCAAACATTAAATATTTCTATGAGCTGGCAAGCATTAAGGTGAGACTACAAGTTTTAAGTTAGCATACATCCAAGTTTGTGGGAAGTTAATTCTCAGTTACAGTCCCTTGCTTAGTATCATTTGAGAAGTTGCATGCCTAAAAACATAATAATCCTGTGTGTGCATGTTTTCTGGACATTAACAGGCAGATGTGACGATCTGGGTTTAAGTCTTTGGGTCTCAGTTTTATGCACAAACTTGTTCTATTTAATACTGCTTCCGTTAAGCAACTTGTATCACTTTTTTAGTTACCAATGCTGGTGAAGTTTCATTTAGATTTGTAGTAGTTACATGTATATTCGTATATTTTTTTCATAAAACAAAGGAAATTGCAGCTTTTGATGTCAACTGAAGGAATGAAATGAATGGGCTATAGAATCAGTTCCTTGCTCATTAAATCCAAAAACACCTGCTGTATTATTATTTGGCTGTACCCCCCAAAAAAAAAGGTTTAGTTAAAACTGGGGATGGGGGGAGATTGTTTAATCAAATTTATACAGCTTTCTGAAAGTTACTGTAGCTAAAGTAGTTGGTGATGTAATGTATGAAGTCAAAGAGTATTTTGCTGTGCTGGAGAAAACTAATGGAAACATTCACTTGGGGTAAGACAAATGGTATTAAATGAGAAAACACACCATGAATTGCAAATGGAGCTGAGTTAATTTGTTGCTACAGTAGTGTTGCCCTACTGTTAAATGAAGGCTGTGTAATTATCTTGCTGGCAGAGATAATGTCAAAACCTCATTTCTCCTTACATGCCTCATTTTTACATGAGGGCTAATTGAGCTGCAAGGTGACAACTGATTATATATGGCTATCATCAGGTCCTCTTGCTCAATTTGCAAATAATGTTATCTTTTTTTAAGTGATGATTTTTATCACATGTCAAATTAAGACATTAAAAAAAACTTTTAAATGCTATTTTAGTAATTTGTAGCATTGCATTTGTCACCATTTTATTTCTATTTTTCAGCATTAATTAATTTTTCCTCTAAGATTCTTGACGTCCATTTACTTGCCATCCTTTTACTGAATGCACAGACACATGGATTAGTCAATTTGCTTCATGCCTCGTAATAATTATGAATGAAAGAGCACTTTATAACCCAAAATATATTAAGTTTTCTTTAACTTTTCTGTTGAGTTTCTTGTTTATTGGAAATGCCTCTGGATGATTGTTGTTAAGAGATATTTGATTTAATAAATACCTAGACTAAAAGCTGTTCCTTATGCACAAGGAAGCCCAAGGGTGCTGTGTCAAATAAAAGCATTCGCTTTATACCTGTTGATTTCACAAATATGAAGGGACCACTTTTATTAATGCAGAACTAAAGGCTAATTGACCTGATGCTTTTTCTTGGTCTATTTGGTCTCCACTTTACTCATTGATGCAGTGCAGTCTCTTTCGAAGATCTCCAAGTTTCTTGAATCTAGCTACATTCACAGAAACTAAACTAAAAACAGTTAATTTTACATTTGGCTACGTTCCACTAATGTAAAGGACAACCTGGATTTCCATATTCTTGCCCAAGATTATGGAGATACAAAAGTAACGCTTGACACAAGAACATGCTTGGAAAAAGAAGTTTTAAAGTCTGGCAATAAACCTGAAAAAAGCAATTTTCACAACTCTTCATAAGTTTCCTAAGCTATTTGTGAATACTATTCATGAAGTATACGCAATATATTTGACACAGAATCTATTCTGAAATCATTTTAATATATAGACTACATTTTCCCCTTGCAGTTACAAATTGAATTTGAGTGGAACCTGGGAAGTTTGATACCTTTGTAATAATTGTTTTGTGTTTCATAATACTTGGACTCTTACCAGGGGGTTGATTGCAACCTAAATGGCATTTTAAAAAACCAAATTTAAAATAGGAAAATATTTTTAATTTTAAAATGAAGAAATAGTCTCAGCCCAGTTCATGTTGCATTAAATGCATTTCAAACACAAACCATCATGACCTGTAACTGATTGAAGTTTAATAACATCAGACCCTCTTGTTTGCTAAACCCCTGTACTTATTCAGAAGCAAATATACGCTTTCATTCTCAGATCTTCTATTAAATTTAAGTATGTATTTCTATATTTTTAAGTAGATTTGCTTCTTCATTGAACATGGTAGAGTTCAGCCCTGACTTGGACTTTTAAATAAGTGAAATAATGATGCAAGACTGTTTAAGTAAACAGTCTCCTATTTTACTTTTCATTAGGCAATATCAGAATAAAGGTTTGCTTTGAGGTGAAAAACCTGAAAGGTGCTTCAATATTTTCTTATACTGATACACCTTTCCTTACTGTTTGTATCTTGCAGTGTATCAAAGATACCTGTCTTTATTGGAAACCTCATGACCGTGACCTTAAATCTTTCTATTTTATTAGATAATTCTGCATTTGGAAATTAAATGATGCTGCTTTAAAAAAGAAATTACTCCAAGACAATTTTCTGTCTCTTGCTTGTCTGACATGGGGGGTGGAATATCAGAGAGCTTCTCCTGGATGAAAGGAGTTACTTGAAAGTGAAATGTGCAAATCTGCCAGTGATATTTTAATAATGCTGGGTCATGTTGAGTTCTGAATAATTTAATCATTTGCTGTATGTTTGCACTTCTGTATGAGACTTTGTTGGAAAATACCTTTTTAATGACTGACTTGAATCCTGAACTATTTTTTTAATAACCTCGGTGTTCATGTGATAGTTCTATTAATCTAAGAGTGTGTATAGTAAGTTTTATGCTTATTAAATTCTTCATAAATACAACACAATTCTCCCTCATGCAATACAGCTAACATAGGAACTGAAAGGTTACTGCTGATCTGGCAATACCGGAAAAGTTTTTTTCTAGGGTTTAAGCAGCATATGTAACCATTAACCAGATCAGACTTAGATTTTATTATTATTTTTTGAAAGCTGCACCTATTGAATGACTTATAGATAGAAGCATTTCTATGTTGACTTAGTACTTAGTGTGAGGTCCTAGTTAACCCTCTTTACTGATGACCTTCAGCCCAGCTTAAGCCTGAACAGAATTTTAATTTTTTTTCCTTCATCAAGCCACTTGACAAAAACCTTGACTTGTTCCTTTCTGTTTTAAATGACTGCCTGTAATGAACAACAGAAGTATTACTCTGTTTTCATATACTGAGTTTTAGGGGGTTTAGGATATTGTGGATGTTAGAGAAATTAGCAGGTTTTCTTAATAATATGTCCTCAATTGCTAATAGAAGATTAATCCATGCTTCCAAGATTTTCACTTTAGATAATGGTAATTGTTCTAATAATGACAAAAGAAGTGAGTATGGAGAGTATTATGGTAACACCAGAAGATATTTCAGTAAGTAGTGGGAATAGAGGAGCTGACAAGGAATCAGTGTTGTTCTTTCAAGACAGCATTTATCTCGTTGAATATTTACAAATACTAAGGAAACATTCAGCAATGAATAACCAATTTCCACTTTTAAAATATTTATGCAGTAAGAAACCCATGGTAAAAGTACATGATTCTTTGCATGGAATTATTTTCTTAGGCTACTTTTTTTTTTATTTGTTTAACATTAGCACATTGCACGTTATGTTGTTTTGCACCCTTAAGAAATCCTGTCAGAAAAGTATGCTCCCATTGCACTTAAGGTAACATTAATTCTTTATAGATACATAAAATA
Organism: Scolopax minor; assembly: GCA_028566535.1. Taxonomy (NCBI): domain Eukaryota; kingdom Metazoa; phylum Chordata; class Aves; order Charadriiformes; family Scolopacidae; genus Scolopax; species Scolopax minor. The sequence continues at coordinate 22,215,231 of JAOXNG010000021.1, forward strand.
AATATTAGTGTACAAATACAAAAGAGTTACAACATCTGCTCACCGGATTCTGGTGCAGGTGTAAAATTTTATTATGATGTTAAAGAACTAGAACTTCAGGGATGCTCTGAAGAATGTATTTACCATAACTACAAACAAAATCTGGCATTCAAAAACATCCAAGATAGTGTTTCCAAACATACCAGGAGTAACATCAGTACTATTTGCTATAGGTGCTCATAAGGACTTGCAGAGCTCTGTGGATGTTGAGCTGCCCTAGCTGGTGACCTCATAATTTCCAAAAGCAGGTGTAGGTGGCAATTATAGCTATGGCCACTATCGTGAACCTTCCGTAGTAGGTGATGAATTGTAAATGGCTAGACCTGGTGCACAACAATAAACTCAAATAAATCTTCAGGGTGTAATAATGACAAGACTGAAAGACTGGCAGTTATAACAAGGCTGCCGTTGTCACCCACTTTACTGTAGCCTTGATATCCATCATTATCAGCTGGAGCTAGCTCAAGAGTCCGACAAGAAGGTCTGAAGAAGGATGAGTTGTTTGCGCTGAAGCGTCCAGTAGGTCCCATCTGGCAGAGAGTAAATGGGATTTTTTTGCCTGTTCACTGGGCCAGAGCTGTCCATCATTTTGGGCAGATATCTGATCACTTCATGCTGTGGGACAATATGGCTTTGTGCTGTTTGGTACAGCAATGGCAATTAAAATAACTAAATTTTTCATTTATTTCAAGCTTCTGTTTTATCTTAGCCAAAGGTGGTCCTAAGAAGTAATCTTTACGTTAAGAGATTTTTATTTCTTTGAGTCAGGAAGTCAAGTTAGACCAGTCAGTGCTAAGTTACTGAAAACTTGAAGGTTGTAACACAAAAAGATTTAAAAATACATGCACAATGGAGAGTGTTTGTCTGTGACTTCCCACTACCATTCTTTAGACTATCTGAAAATACCAAAATAAACAGAGAAATTGGCAAAAACGTCATAAATGCTACTACAGAAGTAGAAGGGTTGCATTGCCCCTAGCAAATTTCTTGTAATTGCTATAAATCCTAATTGCCTTAATGCATCTTAACTTGATACTTTTCGCTGTTAAGTTTGACTCTTCTGGGTTTACATCACATGTGTAGCTTTCAAATGTATTTATCAGACAAGCATGAAGGATTTTTCCAAAAAATGTTGTAGACCAGAAATACAAACGGGAAAACTGAATATGCTTAGTTTAACATGGCAGCTTATCTAATATTCGTTTGATCTTTAGACTTTTCAATGAGATCACAGGATTAATCAACATAACGTGTTAATCAGCGAATCCCAGGTTGATTCCCCCCCTTAGAGGTATATCACTTCTTCAAGAAGACAATTGAGTTTATTGAATATTAATTTATAAAGTCAATATAATTGCACTTTGTAAATTTGTTTTGTACTTCTGTTTTGAGATACTTATTAGAAGAAAAAAAAAATCCCGTCACATGTCATCATTTTGAAATGAAGGTGATTTTATTAGAGGTTAGAATTTTATAGTGTCTAAATAACAAGCTGCTTAACAGCAATTTCTTCTGTAAAGCTGTCTTATTTCGTATTCAGGGTGGATTCTTACAAAGTGTAATCCTGGCTTTAAAAGATTCAAAGTTGTGAAGTGATGCATTATAGATATGTTAGTCAGGTCTTCTTTTAATTTTAAGAGTATTAAGTGCAATGGGAGAATATTATTCTATATTGTATGTTCTTTTGTTTATATTTCAAAAGTGTTACATTTTATACATGCCTCAGCTGTGTGATAATAGTTGTTTTGCAAACATTTTAATGTCTATGATGATTAAAAGTCTTTTGAGATTTCCTTTCTTCCATAATGCAGGTTCAATAGCTGATGTCCAGGCTAACTGACATACCATCATTCATTTTTTCTTTATTTCATAATAAATCATGAAGCCTGAAGGCATCAGACCCATGCAGATTTCTCTGCATTTTAGTGTCTTGATGGAATAATAACTTCAAAATTTAAAATAGCGGTGTATTGTATTCTATCTCTATAGACTTCACTTGAAACAGCAGTAGCCACATGAAAATATGTCAAGAACACTGTTTTCTCACATTGGAATTTAGGCAATTTGTTTTCAGCCAGAAACTCTTTCTAACCTATTTTTGGAGCCCCTCTGTGGCCTGACCATACGTTCTAACATAATTTATGGTGGCACGGTAACATATGGACTTTTCATCATTGTCCAGCTGAAATCCTCTGTTGGACATGGATGCTACCCCATATGTAAGCTCCCAAGGCAGGTGTTTTGGAGTACTATTTAGTTTTGTCTAAGCTGAATTTGTCAGTGCATCCAGCATGGTGTCAGAGTTGTTCTGTGCTTTTTCTTTTTAGCAGTAGTAAGATTTTTTTTTCGTTTGTTTCTAGTCTATCTGCAAATCATCCATTAAATTTGGATACTTTTTTTTTAACAAATAAGCTAAATGATGATTATCATGTTGGAATGGATCTTAAGATCACCTAACAAACCATGGAGCTTCTGGTTCTCATTGGGCTGAGCAATGCACAAATATAAAGTAAGAGTAATCATAGACCCAGCAAAAATTACAGTTTTAAATACCTCGAACTGTAGAAGCAGGAAGCAAAAAGATTATCTCACAAGTATTGATACCTTTTGACTGAAACAATACTGGGTTTGTAAGGGGTATGGTTCTTTCTATTAATTTTTGTAGGATTTTTTTGGATTTGAGGGCATGAGTTAGAGGAGGAGGGAAGACAGCAAGGGACTAGTGTGGAAAAAAACAAAGGAAGGGTTGTAGGAAGGGAAGAATTTGGAGTTGAGTCACTGAATATAAGTTGGAAGAAAAAGGAAAAAATTTAGAAGCTTTTCTTCCCTATTAGAACTGCTGTAGCAAATAGTATGCAGGTAGTGGTAAGAATTTTGTGATAGCAACTAGGAACTGTGAAATGATATAAATATTAATAGTTACATCATGTTATTAATGTGGTCTAACATTAAAAAAGTTATAAAAATGCTTTCTCCTTATGCCTGTGTTTCCTTAAGTCTGTATCTGACCAAACTGAAGCACTGAAAGATATTAAAAATAATTTGTATTTGAAGAGAGTTCTCTTCATTCCCTTTTTTTCGTTTCGATGTCTTAATTTTCTATACCTTCTAAAACTTAATTGCAATACTTAGAAGATGAAGTAGAATTTTTTTCATCAGTCTCTTTCCAAAGATAGCTTTCTTTTTGTTGAGTATTGACTGACCCCTTTACTACTAAGAAGATAGCAGAACTCAGAAGATGTAAAATTCTACAAACTATATGTCCATAAATATTCTGTTGGTTTCTGATTGCTAGAGAAAAATAGAAAATATTTTTTAAATACTTGAAAATACTATTTAATTATTTAAAGTAACAATTAAAAAAAAGAAAAATTCATTTCCCTAGTGTCATACTCAGCGCATGTGCATTTCAACATCAGGCCAAAAGTTGCACACAGAAATGCACAGAATTAGCAAATATAGAGATATGACTGAAACCCAGTTTTCCTTGCAGAGCTTAGGCATTTGAGACAGGGTTGTAGGCAGGTTCGTTTCCTGACACAAAATTTAAATTTCAGAGCTTTCTTATGGTGAAGGGTGCCTAAAGCTGCATAGGCATCCTGGGAAACAATGCTGGTGG
>JAOXNG010000021.1:22247402-22262688 GCA_028566535.1 Scolopax minor
TATACCAGCACCAAATCTATAGCTTTGTGTGAACAATTTGGGATTGCCTAGAGATGACAGAAGTAAAAATCTGACACGTTTCTAAACAGTTTTTTATTCTGTGTTTACTTCAATATAGTTTCGTTTTAAGAAATATTTTTATATTTATGCTGTCTAGTTTTAATGTGTTTAGTGTAAGATTTTGACAGGAATTTTTTACTGTTATTTTCGCTTTACTCATTCTGACAAATATCATTATGCTGGAAATAGACTTCTGAATATTAGAGAGAACCTGAATGAAAAGTCTTCCTTTATTTCTCTAAAAATAGAGTAGATCAGAGCATGTTCCAGAAGCTGAGTCACTGTTTCAGTTAAATGAATCATTCATTATTCCCACTTCCCCACTATTATGGGAACCTTTAATACCATGTTTTTGTTGATTCTGCAACTTTCAAATTACAAAAGCTCCTGGGGCTTAGAAGAGTTTGTAACTGATTCATAACTGCTTAGATACAAGTGCCAACCTAAATACTTTTTTGTTATACAATTTTGAAAATTTAAATTGAAATTGTGGCAATTGTAAAAATTTTATGGATACATTGATTGTGACATTGTGAATTGCATGGCCTTCTAATATGCTTTGAGAATGATTTAATTTTACATTTTTAATTATTTGGGAATTTTAAAATTTGTGGATATATCTTGAAATATTAGCTATTATTGTAAAAGTCTATTACATATCCATCTCTTTTTAGAGGCTTGGTTGAAAACTATTGAAAGATTACTCAAGACAGGAAAGAATGGCATTATCAGTGTAACATTTCTAAAAAGCAAATAAAGGCATTACTTGTGAGACTGTTCTGAGACTGTTCTGAACATTATTTTTAATAGCTTCAACTCTTGCGAGACAACCGATCAGAGAGAGGACACAAGAAGAATAGCTCTGTAAAAACAGCTAGCAGGTAAGTTAATGCTCCAGCTGTCATTAATCTTGTTTATGAAATTGTTGATTTATTAACTATTGAATTTTTATATAAGAAATGACACCATCCTTTTGGGGTGTTTTCAGAATTCTTCTGGTTTTTTTGATTCACTTTCAAGGATTTTTTTATATATGGCATAGTCTTTGCCTAAAATATAGGTATTAGACTTTATTGATGACTGTATCCAACTTTACTTCCTGAACTTTTATTTACTAAACATCAGAATTAAATGTATGCAAAAGGAAGGTTTGTGCTTCTGGCATGTAAGTTAAGTGCTGAAAATGTATAAAGTTACCATTATGTATACATGCTTTTGAAATCACAAAGATAACTCAAATACTGTAACACTTAAATTGTTTTTATATTGCATTTCGATAATAAAAATTTCATTGTGAAGACTTGATAACAGCAAATTTAGTTGTATCCTCTGGCTTCTTTCCTCCCCCTCAAAATAAACCCAAACATTCAACACTGAAGTGATGGCCGCTGGTCTAGGAGTCTTCCTAGAGGATTTTTTTATATACATTACATGCTGAATTTGCTCTGCATTATTATTATTATTATTTTAATCCTAGTATTTTTTTTAAATGAGGAACTACCGAAATGTTTCCCTTGCTAGGCACAACATCTTACACATTTTTTGCCTTGTTCTGTACAGTTGACAATATGCTATCAAATTACTTTTTTCAAACAGTTATACTAGATGTATATCATCATGTAATAATATGGTTGACATGAGACATATTGAGACAGTTGTCTTTCAGGCACTGAAATAAGTTACTCACATTGTTAAATACTTGATGAATACCTGGAAAGGGACACCAAAACTTCTTTCAAAAATGGGCATATTACATATGAATCTATTGTATACACATTCTAGTTACAGACTATAAAACATTGGTTATGCAAGTGTTGGTCATTCAGCTTCAGTAATTGTGGTTATCTTTGTCTATTAAACCTTTTATATTAAGTAAAAAATTTTTGAAAATTTCTGCATACATTTTCTGGCAAGCACACTTGACAAGTCATGTTTTTGCTTAGAATATTAGAATTAGTTCACTTTAGTTAAGCATTTTCACCATAAATACACTCTTACTGTTTGTCTCCTTACATGAAACTGAGAGTATAAAGAGGATATAAAGTGAGCAGTAATAAACAGATTATATTTAAAGTCATTTTAGGAAGTGTTTTATGCTGTAGCAGTATAAAATGGTATCTGAGGAATTCAGAATCATAACTTATGTATTTGTTGTTCCTACCAATAAAGCTCTTTTAAATAAAGCAATCAAAAAAAGTGATTGCTACCAACACAAGCAGTTAAACAGTGATTTTTTTTTTTTTTTTTTTAATGGCATTAAATACCTGAAGTTATCGTAAGCCTCTCTTCATGTCCAATCAGCAGTACGTTAGTAGATTGTTATCCTAGTAAACATCTGGCAGGCTTCTGTAGAAGCAACAGGTGGCAAATCTAAGAGTGAAGACTAGTATTTTCCATAAAATATCTGTAATATTAAAACAGGACTTACATAAACTATTATTATGATCTACGTAAAACCACATAAAATACTGTAATACCCTTAAAATTAGCAAGGTCACCTGCTAACATGTCATGGTACCACCATGTCTATTTTCAAAGGCTTTTTCCTCCAGATGGAGTCATGTTATTTCAAATTAGTTGTTTGTGCTTTTTCAGAAAACCACCACTTTCTCTGCTTACCACAGAAACTTTTAGTGTTAGTTTTTTAAGTTGACTTGAAAAGAAATTCTTAAACTTCTATGAAAATTATATTTTTAGCAGGCCATCTGCTGTCTTAGAGTATCAAGTCACATATGTCTTATTTACCAGATGTATATTGAACAAATTTTTACATTCTTTCTACATTTTAGCTGCTAAAAATAAGAACTTAATTTGCCCAATGTGCAAACATTTTTTCTCTCAGGCCAATAGTATGTCTGGTGAGTACTTTCTTCCTGTAGCTTAAATGTTCTATAACCTAATACTTTGCTTTTTATCAAAAGCTATTGCAACCAAAACAGAGATTGATTTCTACATATATAGGAACAACACCTGACAAATACATAGTTCATATCCTATTCATAAGTTGTTCTCATTCAATTCAAGACAATTCCTTTGGTATTCTGCTCCATGCAAATTAAATTCACAGTGCATAGTAACATATGTCAGATTTATCTGTGATTAATATTGAAGACTGGTTTTTTTATGTCTTAATTTTAAATTATCACTTCTGCCAAAAGGGTTAATCTTAGATTCACCAGGCAATACAGAGAAGGAAGATGGCAATACAGAGAACTTACCAAGTTGCCTACAGAAATTACTGTTCTAGTACCAAATATTGTTCACAGAGTTAATAAATTTAACATTGCCTTAGTTGCAAATGTGCATTCACTACTGTGTATGAAATCTTAAGATGGAAATCTGTCACTTAGATTTTTCCATGTGCCCAAATACTTTAAAAAACACGAAACTACAATGATACCAATCAAACATCACAAAGTTAAGTTATAGAATTAAGTAACATTGTGGTAAATCTTTAATTGTTTGTGTACTGCACACATATTGCAGTTAAACCTTCTGTTAAATGTGTTTACTCACACATGAAAGTTTGAAGTTTTCTGAAATTGACTCTGAATTAGTTCTTGCACAATTTCTTGCATTCTTGTATTAAACTATTACAGTTGACACATCAAGGTAATTCAAATGAGTAACCCCCTTAAAAAGAGGCATACAAAAAGTAATAGCTGTGACCTTATATTGTCTTAATGTTTGTTGCTAAATGTGGTGATAGAAGAGCAGTAGTGAGTAGGCATTGGAAATTCTATAAAATTATTGTACTTATCCAGAATACAGTTTAATCTGCTTTTATTGCAAGACTGAATTTCTCTGGGTTGGTTTTTATATTTTTCACACCACTGTATTTCTTGCTGTGGGACTATCTTTTTGGTTGGCTTTTCTGGAAAACCTTTTTTCTGGGTTTTGTGTACATACAGATTTTTCTGTGCTTGCCTTGAGTTTTCTTACCCCTTTTGGATGACTGAACACAGTTCTTGTCTCAGCATGTCGACAATATGTAAATACCCATATTACATTAGATCAGTGACTTGTGGAATAATTTGCTCTGTAAATACATCAGGAAGGCGTGGAGCTCTAAGCATGGCAGTGGTCTGCAGCTGTCTCTTCGTGGTGGTGTAATACTGATACTTTCTGGGTGAGCTTTACTGTACTGGGTTGCTTGTATTAGGTTTCTTCTGTCAAAACTAATAATAATGAGCCAAGCCTGCATAAACTAACACAAACTTTTATTAGTGGCAAGATAATTAGATTGTTGAGAACTATTGATATGGCTGCTGGTGAACCAAATGTTAGGGAGGGGGACAGTTCTGCACCACAAAACTTGGAATGTGGATAGATTGTATAATGCTGGTAGAGTTCAACATGTGATCTTCTGAATTAAACACATTTAAAAATATATACAAATTTATGCTACCTTTACCATTAAGCTTTAATTTATAAATATGTAGTTTTTCCATTAATTATTTGAATCATATAAACAGTAATAAATAATAGTGGTTTAGAAGCTGCATTTATTTCTCCTGTATAGCCTTGAAAGTTCCCTGTTTTCTTTATCTTTCTGCATTAGGATAGGAACAGTCCCCTCCCCAGTCCAGCTACACTGCTCAAAGTTGTTAATTTTTCCAGCTGCTTCTTTTCAGCCTCTACTTTTTTTGCCAGTAAGGAAGGTTGGTTTTGTCTTCATTTTTTAATATCCTTCAGGGAAAACCAGCCTGGTTAGCTAAACTCACCTATTTAAATTAAATTGGCTGGTTTTGTACAAACCATATTAGGGAGCGCTCACATGATTTCTTCCTCCGGCAGAGCTGTGGAGATGATAATCTCCAGCAGATGTGTGATAACAAATAGCTCGGGATAGTAATGTCTTCATCTGGCACAGTTGTTAGCAGACCAAATGTCTGTCTGTAGCCCCAGGCTGTGGGCAAACAATTGAACATGATTGAGTTATGGCGAGTTAACAAGTTGCTGCTTGGCAGCTGAACTGCCATAGCTGATCATCCGTTCAATGTTTGCCTGCTCCCAGTATAAGGTAAAACACATTTTCTTAAATCACCTTTGTAAAACTTTATTTTAAAAAAAAAAGTCCCACCTAAAGGAGATCCCCAGAGCTAAGAGATTCATTTGGTCAGCTATGGAAATGGCACTGAACGATATTTTGCTGAGCTGCTATAACATGATTTTGAACGTGTGATCATAATGTTAAATATCACAAACTGTCTGCCTGTCTCTTAATATTTAATGTGTTTATCCCTTCAATGCCTTATGGCACTTAGGAAGTACTTTTATCCTCTTTTGATGGAATAACCAGAGTACTTAAGAAATGTGAAATTTTGCCTTTGGTCTAACAGTTGGTGCCATAACAAGTTAATTTATATTGTAATCTAGAAACAACTGCAGATTGAGAAAACAGCAGACTACTAAATAAGTTAAACTTATATAATTATTTTCTTTGCTATACATAATGGTCTTGTATCATATTTCTTTTACAGTTTATCTATATGCTTACTTTTATTGTACTCTAAGTAGCATTTGACACATGCATGATTGAGAAACTGAAAAGCAAGCAGTGCCAGAATTTTGCTGCTTACCAAATTTTTTTGGTCATATCTTGATAATTCCGAGTTGGCTTTCCACTCTCAAATGCTCTCTCAGAGATCTTTAGAGGAAAAATAAAGCTATTTGTAATTCTTATGCATTTCAGTCCTGGCTTGAGAGAAGGCTAAGCCATACTCATAAAAGTGATTTCCAGTTTGTGTGGAATTACAGAAATTTGGTTTCGACTAGCTAACTGGCTAGCAGCAGCTTAGTATGAAGTAGTTCACCACATCTTGTGGCTGTAAAATAGACCATACCCTGAGGGTAGAACCTTGATATTTTCTTTAAAATCAGCAGGAGCAACCTACTCAGCCATTATTACAGTGTGAAAGGAGGATTGCTTGCCAGTCGTCCAACGATCACCTCTTGCTGTTTTCTTTTGATCTGGCAAGAAGACTTTGAAGTCTTCTCCTGCAGTGGTGAAGAGCACAGACTGAAATACAGGTCTCTGGGCATGTGAAGGAGACACTCAGGAAAGCAGACTCTGGAAGTAGTATGGGAAGGGTTACATAAAGGAAATGTGCCAGATGCTACTAGATGGTGATGTGTCAATAAAACCCCAGAACATAACTGACTTCCCCATGCTTTCTACAACTGTCTCTTTCCCTCCTTTCCCTAGTTGTTCTCAATCCAATTTAAATATGTGCCTTGTGTTGGCACAAGAGAGATGGTACTCTCAAGTAGTTTTACGTTTTAGTATTAACAGTATTCTCTTTGAATTAGTATTTTAATAAAGCTCTTAAGAGAAAAGTGACAAAACCCAAGGAGCGGTTTTCAAAAGTGTATTATTATTGCTTTGGTTAGAAATAGGACTTGCTGTCTTTCCCAGTTTGGAATGGAAACCCCTATTTGTACATTTGTACAGCACTTACTCATTTTCTTCTGATGATACAGATCATGGCACTTTTTTACACAGATGTGACAAATAGCATTACAGCTGCTCTTTATTTGATCTTCTAAAGAGACAAAGATGTGCAAGGATTCTGCCGGCTCCCTCTTTCCCACCGTGTCATCTGTTGTTTGGGAAAGAGTCCTAATTTGCAGCAGATACAAAACTATTTGTCGAGTTGCAGGTTTGCCAAAAATAAATGAAACCATTAATTACTACATTTTTTGAGCAGCTGTTAATGGATTGGGATAAGAAAACTGTACATTAGACTACTGGTTAATTACAAGAACTGTAATTGTTTAATGTGGCTTTTGTGGAATGAAATTACAATACCAGAGGAGGTAAATTCAGCCAATTTTTGAGAATTATACATGAAAACGTGCACACACTTACACTGCAGTGACGCTAAGGAATGCATAGTTGTTGCACTCGGTGATTGACTTCTGCCATCACATGAACACATGTTCCCAATCAAAATACTTTAAAAGGAAGTAATATTTAAACACGCCTTTTAATTCAAGTGTAAAATTATTAAGGTAGTAAGTTAATATCTTGTAACCCCAGAGCTAATAATGCAGAAGATTCAGATATAATATTAAAATCCAAATGTGTTTACATCATTAGAAATTAACAACTAAGCAGTTTTATCTCCTCTTTGGAGTGCCATGAAGCAGTAACTGTACTGTTATGAATGGTGCTTAATAATATTTGCAGTTCCAGATTAAATTACGTGAATGTTTGAGGACACATTGCTTTCCTCCCTTGCTGTCACCCTCGGGGAGAACATTATTCCGTCAGTTTGGTATTTTTCTTCTCTGGAAGAGTAAAAGGTAGTGCCATTATGGAAAAAGGCAATTCCTGATTGTGTTTTCCATACTACAGTCTTATTTTTAAGGTCCCAAAAAGTTTTAATTTTCAAGAGCAGGACTGTATGACACCAGTTTGATTTTTATTTCAAAATGCAGCCACTATGTGATACTTTAAACCTCAGTATTGGCTCATGGATAGATTTAAAGTATCTATTGATTAAATGCACCTTAGTCACTAAGTGTCTTAAAAATATAATTTTTTAACTCAATGCATGAGAACATTTGCAAAAGTAGCGGAAGTTTTGAAGAGTCCATGCTCTATTTGGAAAATACTTTTTTCTGTATCATCTGAGCAGTTTCATTGCACCTGTACTGGGTGGGTGGTGAGGCACTGGAACAGGTTGCCCAGGGAAGTTGTGGCTGCCCCATCCCTGGAGGTGTTCAAGGCCAGGCTGGATGGCCTTTGAACAACCTGGTCTAGTGAGAGGTGTCCATGCCCATGGCAGGGAGGTTGGAACTCGATGGTCTTTAAGGTCCCTTCCAACTCAAACGATTCTATGATTCTTTGTGTGCTAAATGTGTATATATATATACTTTTTGAATATTCTTTTCTTTTCCTTCTTGCTTTATGTTCATTTAGTGGCCGCATAGATGGTGTCTGGATTGAAGTTTGAAGGGCAGGAGAAGCTGAAAAAAGAGAAGTTAGTTCTCAGCAAAGTTTGGAAGTGGAAGAGCAAGTTTTCATTTTGGGGCTGAACAGGAAAAGCCGGAGATGGGCTAGTTAGAGAGGGAGAAAAGGGATGCATGATAGTTGCAAATTCACCGAATACAGTTAGCAAGTTATTTATAGTAGTGGAGTTGAGGAAGAGGAGATTGACTGTGCTCAGTTCAGTTGCCTACAGGGGCCACTGGTATTGGAGAGTCTGCAGATGCTAGGAGCCTGGCTGCCAGCAGCTCCTGGCTGTCAGTAGAAGGGCATGGGTCTCCTGTAGGTCCTGTGACACAGAGACACCAGGCCCATGTGGATTTTCATATACCAATCATGGTTGGCTGCTGTTCTTATGCAACTTCAAGAAAAAAAGACAGGGTCACATTTTCTTGAATACATCACAATAGATACATTCTAGGCATCTGCATCTGTGCTAGCTACTTTAAATACTCTTTATAATTAATGTAGATAGAAAGCACTTCTAGGTGTGAAGAATCTTTTCCAGTAATGGAGCTCTGAAAGAAGTCAGATGACTAGGTCTTATATATATGACTATTTTTCTCCATTGTCTGTAAAACAAGCATAGGCTGAGAGGTAGGCATCAACACTTAGAATGTCAGGATTTTTCTGAACGTTCAGAGTGGAGTATCAGGCATTACATCATTACACATTACACATTACATCAGGAGTGTGAGGAAGGCACTGGCATATCAGTATAAGGGTCTAAAGAGAGTCAAATGACATGATAAATTAATTTTAACAGCAGAAATTGAAAGGATAGATTTTGATGAGACAACAAAGAAGAAAATGTTGATAAGGAAACCAGAGGAAGATATCTCAATTGCACGAGTTAAGAACTTTTGCCACTCATAAAGAAATCTTTATTCTTGGACTGAGAACAAAAGAGTTCTCATACTGTCTCTGCCACTAGTTTAGTGGTTGGCAATCTCTATTTTAGGTACTGTTGCCTCTATTTCCTCTGATCAGAGCAGGAAATTATTACAGTTTAAATAATATTGCAACATATTAATGTGAAATATTACAGAAATCTTCTACCTCTACAGACTACTTTTTGTCACATATTTGTCAGTTAAAATCTGGAAAAGGCTAGTCTGAATAGTGTTAAAAACTACAGTACTATAAAACTACAGGAAAAGACTATTTGAATTACTAAGAGAAGTAACTAGTAATAATTAAAAAAAAAAAGTTATAGTAACTGACTAAGCCTGTTTTAAAATTATTGAAAATCCAGTTTGAGGAAATAATCACACATACAGAGGCTGCTGTTGTGGCTTTTTAATCCAGTAGGTGTAAAATTTAAATCCTTATATTACTATGAGAGAACTATTTTAAGTAATTAGGGCAAAGCCTGTGTAAGATGTGCTAGACATTAAACATCCAGGATAAAGAATTAAACTGTGATCAAAATAGGATGTTATAAACTTTGGAAAATACAAGATGATTTTCAGTGGTGAACTACATTAGTTTTGAGCAGTTCTACGTTATGATTTATATGTTTTCTCTAGCAGTTCTCTAGCATTTGTAGCCAATATTGTGTGCTTTTTCGACTTTCCCACTAGCTCTTTCAGACATGGGTGAAGTATTGAGCAACTTCTTGCAGAAACCATCCGTGCAGCATCCCTGCTACCAAAACTGTGCTATGGAAACCCAATACAGACCTTTAAGATGATCAAGTGCAACTGTAAACCTAACACTGCCAAATCCACCACTAAACCATGTCTTTACATCTACAGGCATCTTAAATATCTCCAAGGATGGTGACTTAATCACTTCCCTGGGCAGTCTATTCCAATGTCTGACAACCCTTTCAGGAAGAAATATTTCATAATATCCAAAGTAAACCTCCCCTGGTTAAATACCATCAGCAATAGTCCTATGTGATAACAGTGGAAATGTATTTGAATCTTGGTTTGCTCTCCTGATACATCTAGAAACTAAATTTTGCTGCTGGCTATTGACAAAATTTTGAGCTGATAACTTCATTGTGTACATATAAATAGTGTAAGGGTTGAATCTCATTCTTAAGCAGCTTTTCCTTGTAGTTGGGAACTGGATTCAGTTCTCAAATTGTAGATTGTAGATGTTGATTATAAATAATTAAATCTAGTTGTCTCAATGCATAATTCTACATCTATCTAGATGTTTATGTTATCATTACAGTCAATGAAGATCTAGTAATAATTAGTGAAGGAAGTTTAGAGAGCATTTCAGTTTGCTCAAAAATATTGTTATTTTTGTTCATCTAAAGTTTTCTGGTCTCCATTAATTAACCCACCCAAATGCCTAAAATTCGGTATCTAAATTTAGTTGCACAAGATCTTTGTCTGTGGTACCCAGAATTAGCTGCTTCTTTCATTTTTCTTTGTGGAAAAGCATCAGGTATTTTCTGCAGGAAAAAACGTATGTGAATGGTGAGATTCTAAATTAGGTAGATTTCACTCTTGCTACTGCAGCACTGTGGGACAGCTTACTTAATAAAAACATATAGTGGGAGTACTAGAGATGGATGAAAAGTGCTATTGTCATGGCAAAAACTAACTGTTGCACATATTACAGGTAATTACATTTAATGGATCTAAAGTGACAGTTATCATGTAGTTAGAAGTTGGTAGAAGAAGAAAACTTGTTTTCCACCAACAGAGGAGATTATTGAAGGTCACTCTCTCTAGAATTGCTGATTCTTTGTTTTTGAGATCCTGGATACCATTAAGACTGCATACAGACACTGTAAAAAGGAGAACTTGGGTAATTCACTCCAAAGGTAACGGTCAAGAGGAAAAGAGTACCAGTACCATCTCTAGTTAGATTAAGTTTCTGGATTGATTTTGAGTTTTTTGAGTAATGCAGTAGCAAGATGACCCCATCTTGAAGAAGTATTCTGAGAACATATTCAGAGAGCTCAGAAGTTGTGAGGGTATATGAGTCAAAAAGGTGCAATTTAGGGAGAAACAGAAAAGAAATATATATAAAAGAGTTTAATGACAGTATGAAGGTCAGTAGAGAGAGGACAATGATTGCCTAGCAATAGAAAGGAATATGCAGCCCTCTCTGATAACATTGGACCAGATATTCATGCCCTCCTCTTTGTATAAGTTGTTGTTCAGCTATTCAAGGATAGGTGTATGTAGGCATCTCTGAGTATTTGACCTTTCCTACTAGGAAAATTTCACAGGGACAGAAGTCTGAGTTTGCTAATGTAAAAATTCTCAGTACTGGTATTGAATAGATATTCTTCAGTTTTCATAGAAGCACTTACAGTTTGGTATCAGAAATAATTTTTAATAGGGTTTTTGAAGGATTTTTTCAAAGCATAGTTTTAAACTCAGTTAGCACAGGCATATGACATGCTACAATGTTTTGATTCTTGTGTATGTATTGTTTCAAAGCTAATTTTAACTATATGAAATACTCAAACTTGTCAAATCATGTTTAAGAGTGAAAATGCTTACTGTTAAGTTCTAGGATCTGACCATCACTTTCACAGACAGTTCATTTGCAGAACATTTTATTACTGATCAACAAAATTATGTGTATTATACAAAACATTTTCAGCACTTAAATCTTAAAAATTCAGAAATATTAGTAATTTTTACATAAAAGTTTTCCATACATTATTTCTTTATGGCTTATCTCAAATAGTAGTTAATTTCATAAAATATTCCTTGATTTCTCTGAACTTAGAGGAGAAGTGAGGTCATGACGTTGCTGTGAGATATTGCAGCTCATGAACAGATCAAATTTTTTTTAATAATCTGTTTCTGCTTTACGGATTATTTAGTCTCTAGTTTATTGATTAGTAGAGAGAAATTAGTAGGTGTTAATAAGCAAATTATGTAGGAAGATTTGTATGAACACAAATGGTGTTGTGCTTTCAAGTGTGTTCTGTTAGCTGAAAGGTAGAAAATTTAAAGTTATAAATAATAAAATAATAATAAAAAAAATATAACTGAAAAAGGAATATTTGTGCCGTAGAACTCACTGCCAAGACACTCAAATCAGTCTGATGAAGAACAGTAGATTTCAGTCTTCCAGGTTAATTTATTTGTTTTTGTGGCATTTTGAACAGAATCTGTATGACTAGTTGTTACAGATGTACTCAACCACTAAACCAAACTAGCTGTAGTTTAGTTCAGTCTTCAAAGGAGCTAAAGACCTGAGACATAAACAGGCCAAGAACTCCCCTAGTTTCAATCTGTTCTCTGAAACCCCACAAAGAAGCAGAGTGACACAGTGAACATCGATGCATATGAACTTGGAACACCAGTCACTAGCACATGACTAGTGCGTTGCTTTTCCAAGACTCATTTATCAAACAACAAAGAAAGTTGTTGGTACAAGAAGTTTCATTCATACCAAATTGCATGTAATTTCACAAGCCAACCATTTAATTCCATAAATATGGCAGCCTAAGTGGCCATTCTTTGAGTTTCCTGCCTAAGCTGCCTGCGTGCATGGTGGTGATCTCCCTTTGAGCTGAGATGCCTCTCAGGGTTGATCCTTGAGGCAGAGAGAACTTTGACCATTGGAAAATCTTTGGTAAGTAACAATCTTATGGTATCACACATAACCTTGTAGTATGGTAACTTTTATTTTGTTTTGGTAACTTTGACTTTGTCTTGATAACTTTGAATCATTGTTCAAATGTTTGTGCCGTAGAGTAATAGAGTGAACCTTGTAGTCGAACTTTGTTAAGTTGTTCTTTTATAACTTCATATTGAAACCACTTTTGCTAATTCTTTTGACAATGGTTCTTTAAGTGATTTGAATCACTTATTTACAACACTAGTTTTATTTACTTTATACTGATCTTTCTAAAGTTATGTTCAGAGAGTATGAAAGCAGCCTTTCTTTCAGGAATGCAGGAAGACTGTTTTTCTTTGAATTACCATAGTCAAAGCACTGAGACAGTTCGCTCTTATGGAAGGGTTAAAGCAAAACAGAGTTCCACTCTATTTGCAACAATATTCCAAAATAATAGTAATAATAATAAGAAGAATACATGCACATACATATATGCCCACAGAGTGTAAATTTCTCCTCAAATTGAACTGTAGCTGAATATACAGGAAGGGAACTTTATGTAATGAGGGTAATTACATACAATAAGGATATATCACCAAGGCCAAGAGCTTGGCAAGATTCAAAAAGTAATCTGTCACTAATGAGAACATCCATAGGATTAAAAGTAAAACGTAGTAATTTAGACAAAAAGCAAACTTGTTTGCCTCCAGCCTCTTGTAAGACAGTTAAGAAGAGACATTGCTAGGAACAAAGAATCGAAGAATTCTCTATTTCATTGCTCGGGCAAATGTGGAAATTAAAATATTCTGATGTGTTATTGTGCTGTGCTTCTTGTCATCCTTGGAAACATTCAAAGTCAGCTTGGATGGGGCTCTGAGCAACCTGATCTAGTTGAAGGTGTCTCTGCTCATTACAAAGAAGATTGGACTAGATGCCCTTTAAAGGTTCCTTATAACCCAAACTATTTTATGATTGTGAGTGACACAGTGACCACAGCAAACACAGATTTTCCACACTTCTTTGGCAAGAATGCAGCTCCATGGGGTCTTCAGAAGCTAACAGCTCATATATCAGTGTCTGTTGACAAAGCACAACACAATATTAGTCTTTGAAGTACTTTTTCAAACACTATGATCAGTGACATCAAGAGAAACTCACTCTTACTGCATAAATGAAAAAAAATGTAACAATAGAGGTATAAGCATTTCAAAGTTTACTGGAGAAGGAAAAAAATCTCTCAAAATTCTGAAGTCCTCAGAACAAAATGAAATATGAAAGAATCAAAAATCATAGACATTGTCTAAAGCAAAGACCAATACAATACAATAATAGTCGAAGTGCACTAAAGGTAGCAGAACCTGGGTTTTGGAATTTACAATAGGAATCTTTGTTCCATCTAGCTTTTCTGCTCTGATAAACAGAATTCTTTTAATACTTGGGCTTACGTCTTCCAATGCTACATTTTTTTGAGGTAGAGAAACACCAGGGCAACAGAGATAAACAATAGGAGGCAGTAGCACTCACAAGAGACAGTGACAAGGTGTGGGTGTTGCAGAATAAATATGGCACTACCCCACCCCTCCCCCTGTTTAAACCCCTGTTTAAAAAGCAGCCTGGGGAGCACAGTAAGGGCACCTCTTTGAAAGAGGGGCATTCCAATGGCCAAGTGGTACACCTGAAAGGCACATAACATTGCAGCTGGGTAGTTTCATGACCATCTGCACAGGTCAAGGGCACCCATCTTAGGAACCTGAAGGTACATAAGTCCATGGGACTTGATGAGACTCATCTGGACATCCTGAGGGAACTGGGGGGTGAAGTTGGTAAGCCACTTCCCATCATATTTGACAAGTCTAATGAAGTTCCTGCTGACTGGAAAAGGGGAAACATAATCCCCGTTTTTAAAAAGGACAAAAGAAGGAAGACTTGGGGAACTACAGCCCAGTCAGTCTCACCTCTATGCCCAGAAAAAAACGTGGAGCAGATCCTCCTGGAAGGCATGGAAAAGAAGGAGGTGATTAATGACAGCCAACATAGCTTCACTAAGGACAAATCATAACTGTCAAATTTGGTGGCCTTCTACAATGGGTTTTTACATCATTGATGGATAAAGGAAGAGAAACTGTCATCATTCACCTGGAGTTGTGCAAAGCATTTGAAAGTGTCTTGCACAAAATCCTTGTCTCTAAACTGGAGAGGCATGGGTTTGATGGATGGAAGACTTAATGGATAAGGAACTGGCCGGATGCTTGCACTCAAAGAGTTGAGGTCAATGTCTCAATATCAAAGTGGAAGTCAGTAATGAGCAGAGTTCCTCGGGGTTCGGTACTGGGACTGCTACTGTTTAACATTGTCAACTACACAGACAGTGGGAATGAATGCACTCTCAGAAGTTTGATGATGACACCAAGCTGTGTGAAGCAGTCAACACTCTGGAGGGAAGGGATGCTGTCCTATCCTGTACAGGTCTGAGCACTGGGCTCATGTAAACCTCATGAAGTTCAAACACATCAAGGGCAAGGTCCTGCACCTGGGTCATGGCAATCCCAAGCACAAACACAGACTGGGTGGAGAATGAATTGAGAGCAGCCATAAAGACAAGGACTTGGAGTGTTCATTGATGAGCTCGACACGATCCAGCAATATGCCCTTGCAGGCCAGAACAACAGCCATATCCTGGGCTGCATC
>JAOXNG010000021.1:22269386-22281034 GCA_028566535.1 Scolopax minor
GGTTTTTTGCATTTTGGTGGAGGGGTTGGGGTTTGGTTTTGTTTGGGTTTTTTTTAACACATGGGATGATAGTTATTGCAGAAGCATGTGATAAACCAGAGAGCTAGAACTCACGTTCAAGAGTATCTGCTGTCCTACACCCTTTTTATTGTATTATCTTTCTCGGTGATAGGACTGGTGAAGTTAGAACCCCAGTAATAGCAAAGGTGATAACTACTAATGAAAGAGCTAAAAAGTGCTTGCTCAGAAGCTGGACTGCAATTAAAGCAGTGCAGCTGTAGGTTCCCCCACAGAAGAGACCTTTATTTGAGGAATATAACTAAATGGTCCGTTAACAGCAAAGGTGAGGGTAGATAAAAATCTGACATAGCCTGTTACAAATGTCTTGGAGAGGAAAATAAGTGTAACTGCAGCAATGGCACTCATCAAAAATATTTGCATATTGAACTATGAAAATTACAGAAAAAGAGGTTGAGTTGTGTAGGCATGCATAGAAATGTTTTGGAACTTTAAAGAGACAACTCTAGGCACATTACCATAGCCAATTATCTTGAAAGAAAGAAATGGCAGGGAGACTGCAACTATTTAAGAAGGGGGTAACAAAATTTCTGTCTGAGTGAATGTTTGCCACAGGAATGCATAGATGCTTGTGAATTGCTTTAAACATCATTGCGTCTCTAAAAGTATTTGCTCACCAAAACAACTTTTTATTGTGTTTATTATTATATTATTTCAACAGCTTTTTTGTTGTTAGTGCCTTTCCCAGTCTGTCTTCACTTCTGTTGCTCTTATTTAGCACATAGAAAGGAGAATCTAAACACTGTGCGCAGGACGAAAAATGAATTCAAATTGACAGTGGCTTTTCCAGTGGTTTTGTTTAATACGCTGAGGCATGACACAACAACAACCAAAAAATTCTTGGCGTGCTAGTGTAAGTTCACACCAGCCTGGCTTTTGCAGCCCTTTTATTTCCCTCTGCCGCAACTTTGCCGCTGCTGTGACACTTGCAGGCCCGCTCGGCCGCGGTGCAGCTGATGCCCTGTCCATGCTCATATTTTTCTTATTGACAGTGAGTGTTCTTGCCAAACGCCAGGGACCATAGTCACATCTGTTTGTCTCCCAAGCTCGTCTGAGGCTGCTTGGGAGCACTTTTTATCCAGAGGGCAGCTTTAACTAGGCCTAATACTCTGAAAAGCTTCTATTTGTAAATGCATACAATGAGGCGACAAGTTCCTGTTGTCTTTCCTTAAAAATTATTCCATTTGACACTGCTTGCTCCAGTCCCTGTCACCAGCACGTCAAAAGCCAAGTTTTCAGGCAAGGTGGTCTTAACAAGTTTTATTTTTTCCCTAATAAAATGCCTAGCTTCCCTCCAGAGCACTATTTATAAATGATAGCTGGAAGCAAGCTAGGGGTAAGTAGAGAGAAGTCAGGCAAATAGCTTTCTTCCCTTCTGTAATCCACGCTCTTCTGATTTAATGCTAAGAAACATAATGCTGAACTTAGCCTGATTGAGGGTCAGAGTTCTCCCTACTTTATAATACCCCCATTATAGGCATTTCAAAACCTACTGTGCAGCTTCAGAATAATACTTCATTTCGTATAACCTGCCAGTTCCAGAGCAGTGATACTTCTTGTCTGTTCTCCCTAAAAAAAAAAAAAAAAAGTTGTTTTTGTTTTTTTTTTTTTTTTTATTTTGCTGTGATCTCCATTGACAGTGTATATCAAATGTTAAGACCTGCTTGAAAGTAAATGCCACTTCAGAATCGCAAGTTAGCTTTGTGCTTGATCTTGGTGGCCATAAACGTGGGTTTGACAGAGCTTAATTGGTGCTCTAACATATTGTTATTTATTTGTAGCGTGCAGAATTTTTCCACGACAACAAAGAAATACCCACTCTCACCTTGGCTGGTGATCGTGGAGTTGTGCTCGGCAAAGGCGAATGATTCATTTATGCTGAAGGAACAAGGCTGCCTTTCAGACGTTCATTGATTTTAAATTAAAAAGTAACTGCTATGTTCTACATGAAGGGTGACAACAATAACAAAGTAGTCCTTACTTAGTGTTATTTGTTGCAACTCCATTCGATGTGCCTGGAGGAAAAGTGGGGAGACCCGAGTACCATAATCTTACAGATCAATAATCTAGATATCTCAATGTAGTGTAACAGATAATCAATTCTGGGTAAAATAACTCAAACACTGCTAGCTGCTGCTGCTGGAGCTCAGGTCTTCAGGTTCAATTGCCTGACTTTATTCATTTTTATCTTTCATCCTACTTGTATTCCTGGAGCCTTTCTCTCTTTTTCATTCGGAAGAGAAAACAGAGACTTACTTGCTGTTTAACATATAATTTACCACAGAACTTATCCTGCATATTTAATATCAATACTTCTCTTAAATATTTTTTCTCTAATAATTGTTTCACCATATTGTATCTAAATATAAATTTTATTTATTGTACAATCAATTATTAAAGGATTATACTTCTTGAATTTTTTTTTTTTTTTTTTGCTCAATTTATCACCATTTTAATATACTAGTTGAACTGTGTTCAGTTTCTGGATGTTAGAGTACGATGCAATTTCAACCTAGAAGAACTACAAGGAAACTGTTTTAAAATAAAGAGAATTAAATAAGTGTTGAACTAGGGGTTCGCTAGGTGAGGTTAGAGTGCACTTCTGTGTGAAACAATTTTTTTTGAATATTTTACTATTTATATAAAAGCATTATTGTACTTGTCAATTTGCTGTAACTTTTTGAAAGGATTATGTAGGGGATTGTACGTTGTCATCAAGGCATTGTTGTCACTACTTTACATTATTCAGCAGACCTGAGATTTCTCAATGTTATATGACCATTTGTTATTCATTTAGAAGCAGCACAGTTTTAAAATGTTTATAAATGCAGTAAAGGATAAGTCATATATCCACACTGAAACCAGATCCCGTGAATGACAGAGTGTTACTGTGCTTCAGTAGAGTGTCAGATGCAATTCTCAGCTTGTAATTTTATCAAAATTCACTACACTTCTGTGGTAAGAATCACAGTTTTCAGTAATACTTATCAAGAAATACTAAAATTGTGGTGTTTAGGAATTACTGCATTTTCTGACCTTCTGTTCTAGTTCTTTCCAAAAAAATGCCAGTTACATATATTCCATTCTACAGGCACTGTCCATTACTTTAAGAAAAATAATAATTGTCCTTTAAGATTATATTCTAAAATTCAGTCATTGGAAGTTCCAAATACAGCCTTATCTGTGGTACCTGAACTTCTAATAGCTGGCTTTAAAGATAAGATAAAGATAAAAATAAGATTTGTTTGTTTGCCATCTTCTGCAGCTCCACCCAGTCTCCAGTCTCCAAGTGTAAGCTCATAATTGTTTAATGAGTGTACCAGATACTGTGCTTCCATGTTATCATTCTTGCAACTTGCCAGTGAATTAGAAAAGGACAAATTGCTATGCTACAAGTTTATTTCATGCACCTTCAAAGAGTTTACTGTTTCATGTTTTCTCATTCATTCTTCATCTTACCTTAAAAAAATTGATAATACTTTCCATGTAATAAATGTTGTTCTGACAGTCAGGCGTTACCAGCCAATTGATAACCTACTAACAGTATTGTGATGTCTTTAGATAATTAATCTTGGCCATTTTCCTGTCAGGAGCAACAGTGTTTTTGTTTTACGTTGAGCTAGAAAGATTGCCAGTTTTGAAAATTAAAAAGCATTCCCTTTATATTATTCATTCCAGTAACAATTTATGATGCTGCATTTAGATACTGAGTGCTTGTCAACAAACATAATTATGCTTCAATATAAACAAGATTGGTGGCTTGACTGTGCAGCTTCATCTTGGTTGAGAATGTTTTGATATAGGTTCAGATTATACAAGCTGTGTGTTTATGTGGCGATTTTCTTCTTCCGTTAATAGTTTTCTCCTATAATTACTTGCAGGCAAACCAGTGTACATTTAGGATCATTGTGCATGGGAGACATCAAACGGAGAAGGAAAGCTGCTCCCCTGCCAGGACCCACAGGTAACCAATTTCCCTGGGACAGAACACAAAACACAAGATGTTAAATCTCTAAATACAAAGGAGTAGGTCAGTGACCTGGGGAAATGCTTGAGAAATTCACTAACTTCCCATATAACTTCAGATATATCCTATTCTTATATATTAATAGAGATTAATAAACAGGGTCTCTTAATTCTCCCTCAAACATTTCCAATTTCTAGTCCTTTGTAGCATGGCACTTCCTTAAAGAGAATAAATCTCTTTTCATATACTGAGAATCATAGACAGTAAAGATTACTGCTTATGTCTGTTCAAGCATTACAAGGTAGAAGACATGAGCTACCTTTTTTCTGTGAGGTTTGCATATGAATACTATAAATGTCTTGCAAAATAAAGATAAGATGTGACTTCTTGGGCAAACAATCGAAAATATGAAGATATGGCTGTGAAACATAGCTTAAAAATTAGTGCTGTAGATTAAATAGAAAGCACTTTCAAGCACATTTCTGAAAGATTTTTACAGATGCGAGGTCACAACCGTTGGATGCATTTTGCTGATGTCACAGCTGTGAAATGACTTTTTCAATACTTAGCTGTGATTTATAGGACTCTCATCAGTTTGTTGTATTAATTATATATGTGCATACTGGAAGGATTAGATTGTGTGTGCATGCCTGTGTGAGGCTTTTTATATATTGCTAATATGAAAATCTCAATTGCATGTCATAGTCATATATCAATTACTATAGCAACATATGCAATATATACAGTTCTTAAAATATATTCTAAATATATGTCTTTAGAGAAGCCTAATATTTTTATTCCACCTGAATTACCCTTCCTGAAACTTCTTTGTTTCAAACCTCAGTGGCAGAAACAGACCAAGAATAATATTAAAAATGTTTTTAAAGCACCTTAGCGGCAGCAGTATGGAAAAAGAGAATGTATGGGTCAACTTCTAAGACTCTGAACATATGTGAAGTGAGAAAGAAAAATACTTAATGGCTGAAGAGAGAATAATATAATTATTTCTACAAGGTGATTTTCACTTCATGACTTTCAAGTACTAGAGGATGTCATTTTGTACTGAGTGTGAAGTATCATGGAGTTCATTTTATTATTCATTTTACCTTGGGCTTTCAGTGTTTCAGTATTTTATAATATAAGCTGGCTCCTCTGCGTAACTTTGCAAAGCCAATATTTTGATACTAAAGCAAATATATTATTTGATCATTCAATGTTATATATCATATATATTCAAAATTTTAGAGATTGTTTTGCCCCACAAATTTGCCTTTACATGGAGAGCAAGACAGAATAATGGGGTTTCATATGAGGTGCCTTTTAACTAATGTGTGGGTTCTTTCTCGTCAAGTTCAAGGTAGTCTTTTCGATTTTGTTCTGGGCAGGAGGACTGGAAATTTTTGTCTTTGGTCTTATAAAGATTTTTTTTTCTGCATTTCATCATTGTAAAGTTTTAAACAAATAGAAACTTTGGTAGACTTTGAATAAGCTTGTACATATGTGTAGGTAATGTACAACATTTTATATATTATTACCATTTTCTTAAAGGTTAACCTTCTCACAGCTAAATTATTATCCATCACAGGCTTTGTTTATTTGTCTTCATCAGTGTTTCATACCATTTGAAGAAAGAAACAGAATGGAAATACATTTTGAAATTTGAATTAAAATGAAAGATTGCTATTTGAGTAGTATTCTTTCGGTAGTTTTAGGTAGCTAAGATATAGGAACAGAAGGATGAGACCTTATTTTTTTGAATTTTGAAACTGTTTCCTTGGAAGAAAGAAAAGACAAAAGTTGTATATTTACATGAACAAAAGTTGGAAATTAAAAGAAGCATTCTGCTAATAATTGTCCGTGTTTTACAACATAGTGAAACCTAAAAGGCTCTCTGTAAAAGGGTCATTAACTGCAAAACATTTTCTTGAGCTACAAATTAGCAAAGTTTCACATAATATGAGCCAATCCATTGAAAACAGTATTTTCAAAATTCTTGTGTTTTTTGAATAAATTGCATTGATAAATTAACCGGTCATTTATATGTTTAGATTCTTTACTACTGAAGAGAATGGCTGGTGATTCTAATGAAGTATTGAAACATGGTCTCTGGTTTTGAGTCTCACAAGGGTAGCACCTGCTACTTTCAGAGATCTTACAAAGCCATAGAATTCTGTAGCAAGCAGTGTTATTGGTTAAACATTTATTAATTGTGACAAGAACACCCAATTTATTTCAGTACTCCAGCTTATTTACTGCTCTTTCACCTTTGTATTTTGTATTGAAAAAGTAAAATGAATATTGATAGAGTTAGATATTGATTTCTAAATTTATAGCCTGTTCTCAGCCTGGAGTCAAAGTCACATACCAATAGGTTTGTGTATATTAGTAACAATGGATGTAGATTTACTTGTGCAGCAATGAGAACCTATTGAAGCAAGGAAGTTTGAGCAGCATGGAGCATTTTATAGTTTCAAAAATGTCATTTGTAAAGGTGAAGAAAAGCTGTCTTGAAAAGCCATGAAGAAAATGGGAGATAGTATAGGTATGGATTGTTAGGAGCTGACAGTAGTAAGACAGGAGTGTCCTATTCTGTCTTTTTTACTAAGATAAATCTTCTTTTTGTGAGTGCATGATAGATCCCCATTTGTGTTACTGAACCTAGATAGTTACAGTTATTTAGTTTATCAACTAAAAAAAGTTGAAATTCTTGTCTTCCTATGATTTCTTTTAAGAATAAGGTGTTGTACATTATAAATATCTACTTTTTTTTGCATAGCTTCTTCCATGAAACCAATATTATTTCAGTGATTCTAGTCATATTTGGGACCAGGTCATTCTCAATGACTTTGTGTCCTCTCTGACTACCCAAGTGGTAGAAGTATTTCATATGGCACCCTGACATATTTCATTGCAGCAATACAGTGCCCTCAAGGTTGTATAAAATCTCATAGAGAAACTAATACATTGTCATAGAAAGAGCCCTACCAAAACTGTATTAATGAAACCACACCAAAAAAAAGAAAAAAGAACTTGTATGCAAGCAAAAGGACATTCTCTGTGTAGTATTGTTACTACTCGAAACACATGCATTGGGAATGTTTACAGAAATTTCAGTCTTAGACTACCTAACCAGTAGATACTACAGAATTTTAGATATCATGTTCATATGCTGAATATGCATTTACCCCAATTCCTCTCCTATTGACTTTACCTTCTTCTGTATAAGCTTCTTTCTCATCAGTTCCTGTTAAATCTCGAAGACCTTTTAGATTATTTTTATTTTTTAATACGAAAGCTCTAAATCTTAAATGTTGGAAAAAATTATCAAATGCTGCCTCACATCTGCAGGATGTTAATAACTTAATTTACAGAACGTAGGAAGTTTGATTCAGAACAACAAAAAAAGTTGTGTTACTTGTGTCCCTTGTAAATAGCCATTTATTTCTATTTGAAAATAATCTTTTTGCTCTGATATTTACATAGCATGGTTTACAATTTGGAACAGTGGTGAAAACAAGCAAAAGGTAATTTTAAAAAGAGAAAGCTATTTTGTAGTTAAAATACAGAGAATATACATTAAAAATATATAAATTATTGTACAGGTTATGGGCACTTTAATAGTTACACTTTGTAAAAGCAAATTTCAGATGTCATTTTCTTTATCTAGTTGGCATGTTGTATGCTACGGTTCAGGCTGGTACTGATTGAAATGACCAAGTTAAAAGTCTCATTTTAAAGAATGTGTTTTAATGAAAAATATGACAGATTCTTAATTATAGCAGAAATACTGAGCACTGCTATAATGCCATCATGACTCACTTTAACAAGGTAATCAAAAGGGTACATGTTTTCATTCCTTTTTAAAAATTGCCAATGGAACAGCTAAGCGGACTATTTTGCTGATGCTTAATATGTCAGTGATTAAAAATCAGACCTGAATATCTGCAGTACCGAAATGATGATTTGGAAAAGATTGTGATTACACTGTGATAACAGAGGTGGCTGAGGCTAAGTTTGTGGTGAAGGTCAGCTTAGTGAGATGGTTGCAGAGAAAGGGGAGACTTTTGTGTACTTGGACAAACTGGCAGTAAATTTCAAAAACTCTAGACAAACTATCATACGCCAAATTTATTTTTAGCTTGATTCAGTGTTTTTCATCTGTTAAATGTACAGCTCTACATAAATCCTTTTTCACAAGGCAATACAACATTGACACATGTTATGAACGCTCTCCCCTATTGCATTGTGCCATTTCTTATCCTTAGTCTACCAAAGTCCTTTCTGGGGTACACAACATACCTGCTTGATCATCCAGCCTAGGGATACTCTTTCTTGTTTGGTTGGTTTCTGCAGCAGATGAAAGTTTAGGGCATACTTTCTATTTATTGTTGTTTTTTTGGCTACCTTATGGTCTCACTAAATGAGTTCAGAAATTAAAAGATCAACAGAGTGACACCCAGTATTGGAAACTGCTGCCCCTGCAGAGCAAAAGACTTTTCATGTTGATCTGTAGTTATCGGTTCAAGCGGGATCCCTTATGTATAAACACCAGAGTAACAAGGAGAATTCAGTAGCAAACTTCAGCAGATCCACAGTGCAACAAGAACCAACATTATACTGGAATTTGCTGATGGATTTCTTGTGATCTAGAGAGGAGACAGTATTCTTTAGGCTGTACACACAGCCAGTATGAAGTCACAAAGAAACCTTCAGGTTGATAGAAGATGTCTGTACCTGTCTCTTCTAAATGCTGTCATCTTCTGAAATATGGAAGATTCAAAAGTAATTCCCAAATTTACTCTGGGAGTCTTTCCTAAGGTAGCTGTTTCTGGTTGTGGGAAGCATTCAAATTGCCTCCACTGAGAGCTGGACTTCATGATCCTTATGGGTCCCTTCCAACCTGAGATATTTTTGAGATTTTATTATGAGATTATATGGATTTTTTGGACTTCACTTTCAAGAAACATAAACCAGTTTAGCAGAGTATATCACTTAAAGAGCATCCTTAATGATGATATAAAGAAAATTCTGCTCCAAAAAGGATAAAGTAGGCTTTTTTTTTTTCAGATTTCAAAGATATGTCTCATTAGACAGTTGTATGCTGGAGAAATAGCTTTCCATGAAACTGGGAGGTGGCAGTAGGGACATCCTCCAGGTCAGTTATGTGCTCTGCATGTTCTGCTTGTTCTCCACCAGGAGCCGTAATAAAATGGTTCTCCACAAAGAAGAGCCACCTCCATTTTAGATGCAGTTTGTTAGAATCACCACCTTTTTCAGATGGGCTGATGCACATTGTGCAGTTTTCCTAGACCTCAGCCAATAAAAGCAGTACCTGATACTTGTCATGGAATCATAGAATACCAGGTTGGAAGGGACCTCAGTGATCTTGTGGCCCAACCTTTCTTGGCAAAAGCATGGTCTAGACAAGATGGCCCAGCACTCTGTTCAGGTGAATATTAAAAGTGTCCAGTGTTGGGAAATCCACCACTTCCCTGGGGAGATTATACAGTGGCTGATTGCTCTCATTGTGAAAAATTTTCCTCTTGTGTCCAATCGGAATCTCCCCAGGATTAAATTGTACCCTTTAGCCCTTATCTTTTCTATATGACCTCTTGTAAAAACAGAATCTCGATCTTTTTTTAGCCACCCTTTAAATACTGGAATGTGGTGATAAGGTCACTCCTAAGCCTTTTTTTTCTCAAGGCTGAACATACCCAATTCTCTCATTCTTTCCTCAACCTATTTCTGTCAGTCTGGTTTAGGTTGGTAATACCAAAGGACTTCTGTTAACCAAAGAAGGCTTGGGAGTTAAAATGTGCAAGGAGGAAATATGGGTGGTTTTTCCCCAGTCAGTGTAACTTCTTATCCCAGCTCTTCACAACAACCTCTCAGTGGTTGACTAGATGGTGACTAGTTTTAATTTCTCACAAGGAAATCAGGAGCACTGATGAAAATAGTCCCCACTATAGATTATGCAAAAATCACGTGTCTTAAAGGTTTGTTAGCATGTAATTTACTTTTTGAATAAGGATGGAGGCCTATGCATAAACTAGATAGCTTTATACAGAAGATTTTTGCCACTTCAGAGGAATAAAAATAATCATTTAAGTTAGGAAAAGTATTTTCATAAGGTGAGAATATAGAAGTCATTTATCACTTTTCCTCTGCAGGCAACTTTGGATTTCTGTTTTCTGTCTTTCTATAAAATGGAAAAGTTTCTGATAAAAGCTGTCGTAGATACCTGTTATGCTCTGGATTTCATCAAGAAAATTTTTGCTTTATTTACACTAAAATAAGAGGAAAGTTTGATTTTCTGATTGTAATAGAAGTTTACCTTTCAGCCTGTAAATTGACTTTATTGATGCTAATGTAATAACTAAGATTTACGTTCTGATGCCTTCCTAACTGATAGAGGGATCACAGTGAGCATTGTTTGCATAAATAAATAGGCAAACAGTTATTTAGCCTGTAGTAAAAAATATGCAGATGTGCTTGCCTAGTTTTAATGAATTAATCTTCATTTTTAAATTAAGATGATTTGACAGAAGATAATACTCCAACCACATAGGCACATAATAGGCAATAGAAGTGGAGCTTCACCTCCAGTATCCTGGCAATCCATCCAGGGTCAGATAGAGACACCAGAACATACATAGTCCTAATTTCAGTTTAATCTTCAATCTTCCTGCGGAAATTAACACTAACCACACTGTCCATTTTGAGACCATTACTGTGATTTAAATCCTTTCCATGTAAGTTTCTATGTAAAGTTACAAGTGTTTTTGTAAAAATCAGAGAATGCTTACCAGAAGGGGGCAATTTTGCTGAGTTCCGGGGGGGTTTGAGTGGAACTTTGGAATGGTCCCACAAACACTTCTTCCAAAATGCTGTCCGGTGACAGTCTTCTGTTAGCATATACGAGGGACAAAACTGACCTGCTTTGGACCCAAGGGAAAGGACAGTGTTAGGTATTCAAGAGATTCCCCTTGCAGAGG
The DNA here is from genome assembly GCA_028566535.1 of Scolopax minor. Taxonomy (NCBI): domain Eukaryota; kingdom Metazoa; phylum Chordata; class Aves; order Charadriiformes; family Scolopacidae; genus Scolopax; species Scolopax minor. Next base: position 22,280,427 of record JAOXNG010000021.1, read on the forward strand.
GAAAATTGGGAATCTAGCAATTCCAACTCTTCCCAACCAGTTCCAGTAGTAGCAAAGACTGAAGGGGTTACATTTTACACACAGCATAGTTCAATAAAGCATAGAAGGAGAAGAACACCTGCAAATCCGTTTCCAAGTGATCTGTGCTACTGGATGAGCAGTTGAACCTACATTTCAGTGTCTCGCTCAGTGTATGGATTTATGTTTATGTTGAAAATGGATTTAAATCTAGGGTCTATGCTGCAAGAAAGAATGTATCTACCCATGCCACAGTTAATGCAACAATTACTTGAATACTCCTTGCAGTGGGGCATTAGGAATGAAAATATGGCAGTGCAGACATCAACTAAACTCTGCTGTGGGTAAATATGGATGTTTCCAACACCTGCTAGAGTTATAGCTCTGTCCTCTCTGCTATTTTTATCTCTCTGCTAGCTAGAATAAAATACAATGCAAGCAGACTCACCTGAACTATAATAATTTTAAAGTTATTCTTTAGACACAGACTTCAATAGCTCAGTGTGAGGGATATATAAAAGTCTGATATAAAAATGTAATATTGAATATTTAGCTAAATAATATGGCATTTTCGTAACTGGTTTGTTTGA
>JAOXNG010000021.1:22292846-22304737 GCA_028566535.1 Scolopax minor
CACAGCAGTTTTAGTAAAGGCACATCAAGAAGGGGGGTGCCTTCCTTCCTGCTCTCAAGTCAAGACTCTCTTTAATTAGACTTTCACCCCTAGCAGAGTTTTCATGAGCAGTGGCACACCACGGCTGTTACCCACAACAGAGACCCATACCGAAGGGCAGGACGTGAAAAAAACACAGCCAGATTGAATATTTATCAACCAGTAGTCGATAAAGCTAACGTAAAATGTTAAAAGAAAAAATGGCATTTTTAAATATTGTTCATGGTTTTACTTTGAATTCTCCCTGGAAAATGTTTTATTGCGGTCAAGTGGAGTTTTTTTATAGGTACAGTATTTAGGATTGGGATTTTTATTTTTTTTTATTGGCCTCTATACCAGAAGTCATGGTGGAGGTGCAGCAATTTCAGCATGGATGTTCTGCTTTTCTCAAATGGGGTTCTTTTTGCTAAGAAAACTATGTTAAAACTTTGCCTGCATAGATCAATATAAGCTGCAGCTATGGAGCTATAAGAGCGTTTGTCCAGTAAAACTGATGACAACCTTTTTAATATAGGTGTGCTTTAAGGTATTGTGGAAAACTTTACAAAAGCAACAGAAGTTTCATAATTGATTCTCTAGTGGAAACGTTTGGGCTTCCTATGATTCTCTTCTCCTGTCCTACAATAAAACAGATACTGCAGGTATTTTGACCGTGATGATATACTGCTTGTATTTGAATATTCAGTCTTAAAGTAAAAGGCTGAATATCACTAAAATTCTGTAATCTTGATCTCCTGCATCTATGAGAACTGTCGTTATTAACAGCTGTGAAAAGTGGTCTGAATTAATATGAGGTATTCCATCTATAGAAAATTGGTTTTTTGGCCTGACTGCTCATGGCATGTTGCTATGATGAATTTAAGTATTGGGGAGTCTGACTTATGAAACTGTGAATTAGTCTCTGAAGAATTTATATTTTATTGTAATATATTTACACTGATTAAATATGTGAGCTTATTAAAATCATATTATCTTTCAGAATATTTGATGATAGATATGCTCCACTTGATTGTGCCTTGTCCTTAGTGTTGTCTTTCATCCTTAATGTCCATTTTTTCTGAATAAGTATAACCATATATACATTTTAAGTGGCTATACCAAATCATTTTCTCTCTTAAAGTGTAATCTCCTATATGTGCCAAGTGATGCCACTCAAGATTTTCTGTCATTTCTACGAGTCTAGTGAGGTTGTTTTTCAGTACCTCCTTAGACTGGTTTTCTGAATGGCTTACTCTTGCCTTGGAAGGTGGTTTTAAGAGATTGTCACGCTGAAAGCTTGAAATTTCTTTAGCCTGGGCAGGCTGTTGTGTTGTCCCCTCTCTTTCCTGTGGCCCCACGCTAACGAAGACCGCAAGATACGCAATGCTTTGTGCACATAGCTACCTCCATTGGCTTCCAACACTTGAAGTACTAGGTCTAAAAATAAGCATGCATGGAAGTGTTTGCAGATTGGGGCCTTAACTTCCTTCCTCGTTAAAGATACAGGTCCTACATTTTCCATGGCATCAGAGTTCCATCAGACCCCTGGAGTCAGCTCTGCCCCTTTGCTGGGCTGTGCTGGCCCATCTCCAGCATGGAGTTTCTTTAGAGCACCTGTTTGGCCGCTGTAACGTTCAAGTTGGCTTGTGGCTAATGTCTGTCTGTCTGTCCTTTCAGTACCAAACGCGGGGACTTAGGGTTCCGGTTCAACCTGAAATCTCTCCATTTTGCACAGCTTGAAATAAAACAACTCGTGTCGGGTTGTCTGGGCCACAGTCGGCACCATCAGACAGGTACTGGGTAGCTGATATTTTATGTGCTATGTAGCCTTTTATTCCAGCAAAGTAGCAAGAAAAAGAGGAAGAAATATAAAATCTTTTCAGTTCAAAGAGAATGTAGCAGAAAAGTCAGAATTGTGAGTAAGAGAAGGGAACAAAATCACCTCTGAGGCTATGACATAATGAGAAAACTGAAATACTTTTAAGTTTAGGGGCAGATGAGCAAGGGATAACAGGCACCAGAAAGGAAAATATAAATGTCCAAGTCATATTTTCTCCTATTTTAAAACCAAAAAAAAAGTTTCATGCAAGGCAAGGCAAGAAATAAATAATTTTCATTTTCTATTTTTCTATATTTCTAACTACTGTTATGAGCAGTTAAGAAACACATAAAACGGGAAATTTAGTGTTGCAAGATATTGAGTGAAAGTGTTTGGCAAAATAAATTCATCGTTTTAAACCCACCTAAGAAGGATACTGACAGTTTTTTAGTACCCAAGGTAAGTTAACCTTCACATGCATCTATCACTTTGAATGCTTCAAACTTTCTCAGTGAGTCATCTTAGTCAGTGTTTTCTACATTTGTCCACTTCCAGACTTCCTCCATCTTCTTCTCAAGCATTTCTTACTGTTCATGCTGGACCTCAGAGTGCTTCTGGTTGTCCATTTCCATGAGTTCTGTTTCCTTTTTTAATCAGGTGTGAATTTTTACATTTAAATTCCTTGGAAATTGCCCATAATGTGCTTTCAACATATTATCCTATAAGGTATATTTAAGTGGTACAAGGAGATTATTTGTAGAACCAGGACTAACAGTTTTCAGTTTTTCCTCGATTTTTTTTTCCTAGATTTCTTTGGAAACCCTCAGTGCTGTTCACTCTACTCCTGTTGGTTTCTCCCTTGCATAAACTTGGCTGTTTTCTTACAAAATACTGTGTTGGAAAGCATGAGAATTTCTCCGATTGCATTTAGAAGTATGCAAATCTTCAATTCTGTACTTTTGTTTTCAAGTCTCAGAAGTTAAATTCGAATTCCATGTGCATTGACTTATTTCTTTCTAAATATTCCAAGTTGACCGTAAGCATGTAGGTGTTCTGCCATTTATTTATATAAATAGCAGAGTATTTATATAAAAAGATTTTTAAATGCCAAATTCTCATTATATGTGATGCTGGCTCTCTCCTTTCTAGTAGTAGTAGATATGATCTACAGCATAAACCGTGCATGCGTATGTATAACTAAATACAAGATTTAAAATGTCTTGAATGTGAATACCAGTGATACTCAGTATGTTAGTACTGGATGCCTTGAGGGTTTGCAACCCTTGAAACCTCCTGCTGTTGGACCCCGCAGCGAGGAGGTCTCACAAAAGCTCTCCAAGCCTGCACGTTCTCCAACTCGGAACAAAGAACGTCACCTTTTGGCTTTTGGTACAGCTCAATCATTCGAGTCTGCCCTGGCAGTAATTTCCATGCCCGTTCAGGAGGCTGGGGAGGCAGGACTGCCCAGGATTCCTGCCAGGGAGCTGCAACACCAGCAGATCTAGAGACTCCAGGTATGTAGCAAGGTCTTGGAGCACCAGCTCAACAAAATACATTTGAAAAAAAAGAAACAGTTGCTTGCTCCAGCACTTCTTTTGGAGTTCTTGAAATGTCCTGTGGACGACAGTATCTAAGGCCACTGTCCCCAGCAGTAACCATGTTACCGGTTAAAGCAAGCTGAAAAAGTCAGCCATCTTTGCCATGAGAAATTTGGGTTGTGGTTCTTCTTGATCACCGCTGATCAGCAGCGGTGTTTTGCAGCGTGACTGCAGTGTGACCACTCAACCCACAGACCAGTGGCGCCTTGACTGCCATGGGCTCATCCTTTCAGGCTTGAAGGTGAGCATGAGGAAGGGCTGGCACCAGTTTCTGAGACGTTGCCAATAGCATCCTGGTAAGTGCAGGCTCAAAATTCCTGGAAGGGTCAAACACCCATCGTGGAGTTTGATAGCCACTAGCAAAGGTTTCTGGTCCTGGCACAGAAACAGAGTATCTGGTTCATCTGTGGGGTTCGTGCACTGGTGTGAGGGGTCGGTTACAAATATTTAGGCAGTGGTTTGAGATGGGGATTGTTCCAAATGAACCACTACCAGACTAATTATACTGGATCAGGATGAAGAGATTAAAATGTCATGACAAGGGAAACATCCTGGGTTGATTTTTTTGTCATACAGGATAGTGGCTGTTGGAAGAATTTTGGCCAGAACCACATTCCTGCACTGCCATTAAACCTGGTGAATCAAAAAGGCAAAACTAAAAAAGAAAAAAAAAATGTTTTACTGTGTAGTTGAGAAAATGAAGTTACTTACCTGTGTGTGTTTATATAAGCAAACGTGAACATGCAAGTAAATGTAGATCTCTATAGAGAGAGAATGGTGTAATACATAAAATTATGAAAACAATAGTTAAATGTTAGGCCATTTGTTAATTTGTCACCCCACAGAAGTGTGACAAAGCCTCTGGTTCTGCTAAGTCCACATTATTTAAAAGGGGCGAGTTGCTTCTGTGAAAGTCAATAAATCTGCAATGTATTGTTTCATATTCTGCCTTTATGTAAACCTAGCCAGGGTTTTAAGTTGTCTTCTTCCTAATCAGTGGTAAAGCACATTTAATAGCTCACTTAAGGTGTCATCCATTACTATGAGTTACTGTTAGAACTAATTAATAGCGCTGAAATTATTTTGTAATGAGAAATTGAAGTATTGCATTGTTAGAAAAAATTACCATTCACAGCTAATTAACGTTTAACAATGCAAATAAGCTGATAATTATTTTTCAAGCCATAGAAAAATTCTGTGACATTTTATATACTACCTTCGTGATCCTAATTGTTTCTGAAAAATATCTTTAGAGAGAAATAGTCTGAAGAAATTTCCCTGGATAAAAGGCAGTGTCTGAAATGCACAATGAATGAGAGCTCTCCTTTTGTTTGTGTGCGGCTGCGTTCAGCAGCGACTTCTCACGGTAAATACTGATGAAGAGAAGTAAGAAGTAAGAGTCAAAAAGGCAGGTGGAAGGGGAAATTATGTCCAATCTGGGCCAAAATTTCCTGGGTGCTCCAAGTCAGCCGTTTTTCTCCTCAGTCAGTACAGGTATCACAAGTGCAGCCCCAGTGGGCTTCAGTCGTTTGGCCCTTTTGTGGGAAAAGATGGTAGCAGCACGTGAACACCGTCACTTCAGCAGTACTATGTACTTATAGGTCATATACATTTATGGGTCATACACATGGTAAATCAATGCGATTGAACCTCCCGGAAACCACAAGGAAAACTCCAAAGTCTGACCTTGCGTGACAGCGTGAAGCATGTGAGGTCACAGTCCCCCCAAAAATCAAGACGCCGGAGATTTTTCCAAATTTCATGACTTTGGACATTACTTGAAGGAGAGGAATCATTAGTTTGGTGTTAAGCGACCAGCCTGATGCCAGGGGCGTCACCTGCTGATCGGGTCGGAGTCGCTGCAGGTGCAGGTGGTGGTTTTGGTCTGTTCTTTGAAAGGTTTTTCATCCATTTTTCACAACCAGCCCAAGTAAATATTGAAAACTGTTCCTCAGTGGCACAAGCTGCCATTTCTTATCACTGTTAACTTTGCCAAATGAAATACGATCTTACTCTGTTTTGATTTTTATTCCAACTTTGTAATTCTATTTTAGGATTCTATTTAAAGAAAAGTCAGTTTAATGTCACAAACGTTTTCTTTTTATTAAAAGTTTTTCTGAAATTGTTGGGTATTATACTATTTTATTTGGCAATTTTATGATTATATATAATCAAATAGTAAGTGAATCAAGAGGCTGCTATTAAGCACACGTGCATTATGTTATACACCTGATGTTTTAAGTAGATCCCAGTTTCTCTCCAGCATGACAGTGCCACCAGCTGCCAAGGGCATGATCTACTCCTGCCGCTTTTGGTCTTATCTGTACATTAGGGTTCTCTTCTGCTTTGGAGCTGTCAGACACTGGTCCACAGACACCACCTGCTCTGCCCCAAAGGAGCAGATTCTTTAATTTTCCTGCAGAAGGTGGGGTATTTGTTGCTTTTCCCACCCATGATGGACCTTTCCTCCAGGACCGTCCACAGCTGCTTTTTCACTGTTGAAGTGGTGGTCTGCAAATTGGTATCAACCCATCTCCCTTAAAAATGGATTTGAATTTTTTTTTGTTGGTTTTGACTTCAAATCAGGCCTTGTGAGCATGTCCTATATAATCTTCTGGCAGTCTCCCATAATAACATACATTTGGATGAAAGCCACCACTACTGTTTGTGTATTATCTCAAAGTTTTACCTGGAAAACATCACCCATTTGTGTCCGACGGTCCTGCGCCAGAGTAAAGGGAAAAGAATCATGAAGGTAATGTTTCCTTTTCTTAATTCATTTAATTATTTTAAATTGAAATTATTAATAGATGGAAGAGGATTTCTGAGCCAAGTCTTCTGAAAGTTTGGGGCTGGTAGAACTGGACCTGTAACCAGGTGTGTGCTTTGGTCAGCCTGTGAGTCACGCGACCTCTTAAACCAGGAGGAAGAAACTTGTAGACCAACAGTTGGTTGCTCTCCCAAGTTTCTCCTGCAGATAGGAAGGTTTGGTAGGGACTTGCTGATGTTTTCATTGTTCTTTGTTGATTTTCATTGCTCTGTATGTTGATTTAATAATTAAAATATTGAACCCATTCCATAGGTTAGCCTGTCCTTGGTTGGTATTTTATACAAATTTAGGCTAAACATGTAATGTTTAGCTATTGTGTGGCTATTGTGGTTGAAGGTTGTGATTTTTGTGGATTCCTTTACCAACTTTGATGACTGTTACTATGAGCCCCAACTGAGTAGCTTTTATATGCACTGAGTGGTCCCATGCTCTGTTCCCCATATTCTCCAGGACTAAGCACAGGCTGCTGGCTGCCCCAGCTTCAGACCCTGGCAATCATTTTCCCCACTCAGCTCAGAACAATTATTAGTGATAGTTTGAGCATCTCTCAGGCTAAAATTTATGGATGTTTTCCCACAATTAGGCATTTTTTTTCACGTTAATTTGAATAGGTATTTTTAAATGTAACACAAAAAAAATGCTTTCAGCAGATTTATTCTCATGTCTCGCATGTTGTGGTTTTCTTTTTGCAATGATGGTGTCTGAAAAATCTTACCTGCGTGTGTTACAGAGCAATGAATAAATTAAAAGAGCCAGATTCTCAGGGCAGGTAGTAGTTGAAGTACAAAAATGTTTGCAACTTGCACCTATAATACAGCTATAGAATGTCAAATGACTTAAGGTATGTGTTTAATGGTAGCAGTTCCGATTCTGACTCTTCAGGCTGCAGAACATGGAGGTTTTCAAATGTTTTACTTTCTAAATACAACTTTACAAAACGAGGGGGAAGGCTGAGAAGAAGCCTTCCTGTCGCAGCTCTCATGCTCTTGTGTTTCTCCATTACACCCGTTAACAACTACACCAGAAACAAGCAGCAGATTTTTTTCCACTCAGTGAGTAATTGTCTGCACAGCAGTGACAGATGTGCAATATAGCAGCTTCTTCAGGAAAAAATTAACAGTTTGTCCAGCATGTCAGCTCGCTCTTTTTAGTGCTTTGGAGGTCTTGGCCCCATTATGGATGATTTAGAAATTGAGGCAAGCTAAGACCAGCTGCCTGGGTTGAAAGCCTTAGTTAGTAGCCCTCATCTGCATTCCAGTATTCACTTACATCTAGAAATTGGTAGGGCCCCTCTGGCCACAAGATGAGTATGGGCTGACAATGCCTTGATTTGTTGAGAGAGAGAATAAATGGGTTTTTCAGAAGATGAGGAAATATCACCATTACTGGCCAATTTACAGCATTTTATCTGTTCTTCAAACATGTCACTTTTGTTATTGTTGCATGGTAATTACATAGTGAAACGGAAAGAAAACAAATTCTGGTTACATATTCAGATGGATTGCAAAATCATATAATCCTGATAAATGCCCATTTATGATACACACGGATGAAAGGTTCATTTTAATTTTGAATAGCTAGCACAGCCATAAATAGGATATAGGATTAGATCCCACAGAATCCGATTACCTAAAAGCAAATAGTATTTTTCTTCACTTTTTTCATAACCAGGAAATTCAGTGTGTGCAGGGTATTTAAATAAGCAGGTTTTCCATAAAAATATATGAAGTAAATACAGTTCAATACCTTTGTATATTTTCAATATAATCATTTAGCTCTATTCATCTAAGTCTCTTCTGAAGTACTTGTTTTTAAAAAGACATCAACCCATCAATGTTGCTGAGAAAGATATCTCACAGCTACACCCTATTGCAAGCTATACGCTCATGACAAATAGACAAAGCTTTGCTTATTGGCTCTCTAGTGCAACAAAGCAAAATATGGTCTGTATTGCCCATGGACTGTGAATTGCAACTGTTGCACCTTCTTAATAGCTGTATAGAAAGTTTTAGAGCAAATTATTATTTTAAGCAAGTTCTGACAAAACCCCAGGTAGCTGCAATTTTGGCAATAGCTTTCATGGCTGAATCATTGTCTAAAATTGGGGAAGCTCCATTTTCCTCAATGGGAAGGAGAAAGGAAAGGAGTGGAGTGGAAACACATGCATCTATTAACAGAAAGCTGTGCAGTTCACTCCTGATCGTTACAGAGGTGAAAAGAAACTGCTTTGTAAAGAGGTCTTCTTCACAAATCCTTAGTGTCCGAATTATCTTGACAAGATGTTGTCTTCTCAGCTTTAAGGAGGGTTAGCCATTGCTTCAGGAGGAGCAAGGGTGGCAGAGAAGGTAGCACCCAAGCAGTTTTCATCAAGTCCCTTCTTGCCCCTCTCCTCACGAGCAGACGCCCTTGCCCTCGAAGGGAGCCAAGCTCACGGAGCCCTGCCAGGCATGGCACAGGTCACCCAAACCACGTTACACGAGCTTGGCTGCAGAAATGGCCACCTACAGATCACACGTGCTTCCAAGGGGAGAATGATTCAGCTTTGGTCTAAGTTCCTAAGACGATTTCAGGTCTAAGTCTGGTGCTGCGTAGTGCTAGGCCAGCCCTCATGTTAGGCATTCTGTTCTGAAGCAGAGAGTTCGTCAAGATGGTTAATTGAAATTCTCTCACAAAGGAACATAATTGGGTTTCTACTGAACATTTTGCCATGGTGAAGTCTAGCCTGATGTTTTTTCAGCTGTTTTCATTCAAATACATCATAAATGTAAGTAGGTACCAGCAAGCTGAGCAGCCAGAACTCAGCTGGATCTGGTCTCAGGTGATTAAATTGTATCTGCCTGCACTTGCCCACCAGGTAATCAAGGCTTACAGTTAGGATCAGTTGTTACAGTTCAGTTTATGGCTACAATAAGCCTGGTGTTATCACAGGTAAATATTACTTAAATGACTCGTATTGTTCTCTTCCTCAACTTTACACTGTGTTTGTAATAGGCTAACTTTTCTCTTCCTTCTTCTTAGCGAGCCCTGAATCTCTATATAGCTATTGATAAGACTAGTACCAATAAAAGATTTCAAAAGGCAACTATATTCTGAGTCAAACTTTCTGGTAGTGAGAGAGGGAGTATATGAAAAGGCTGATCTCTGGGAGGCAGTCATAGGTGCTCAGTGATAAGTACTTCCAGTTTGCTAGGGATCCCTGTATGGAGGTGGCCAGTGGGTTTTATTCTGTGGTCTTACAGCAGTGTATTGGAAAAGACCCTAAAATAGCCTATGTTATTGTCATGACGTCACTTTAATAGTTCTCTGCCCCTGACTGAGTTTTGTTATCACTTCAGCATTGACTGACTTTTCTCCTAAAAGGTTTCTCATGTGCTTCAGGGTAAAGTAGTGGCAAATAAGCAAAATGTCTACCTGAAGCCTATCCTGGGAGACATATCTGTAAGATAAATTGCTGCAGTTGGCTGAAAGTCTTCAGATACAGTAAGTGCATTTGCTACAGTTTGAAATGCTCAGTTCAATCTCAGAGCATTAAGTATGTGCTATTTTTTTGTTAATTTACCTTTGAAATCCCTTCTGAAGATCGTGACAGAGTGCTTGTGAACAGCAGAGACTAGTAATGCTTATTCCATTGCTACTAAAGGAACTACCCGCAGCCTGAAATCCATCCCCGGTGCAAGTATTCAATGACTTTAGAGTTTTTCATTTCAGCCTTCAGAGTTAATTCAGGAAAATGATATATGCCCGCTCAGAAAAAGAGTAATATACAACAAAGCAAAGATTTCAGCTTTGGTGAATCACTGCCGTGTTTTTCCCCCCTCCCATTCAGACTGAAGATTTCCTGCTGCTTTACACACAGTAAGCAGAGTGTTAGATGTGGCTACATGCTGCTGTAGCCTGACTTTAAACTAGCATCCAAAGTGCCTCTTGAAATCTGAATAACACTTGGTCATCACCTTTAAAAAGACCTTAGTTTTGCCATGAGTAAAATTATGAAGAACTCCCCCTTTAATTATTATTATCATCCTGAATTTCTTAGTGGCCCTGAACCTTCCATAATATGCAGCCATCTGGTACAATTGCCTCCAAATACAGGCAATTTGATTGTAGGGTCTGGAACATCAGCCTGTAGGAATTTGCTGCTAAAGCATCTTCCCTTACTGTCTGATGCTGAACAAATGTAGGCTGTTGTAGGTATACTCAAAAACCCTAATTTTTCCTGGTTTAGACCTATCCATAAGAGGTGGGATTGTGTAGACAATGCCCCAAGAAGGCAAGGAGAAAGCCACAGCGAATTCCAATAAAGCTGAAAGCGTAGAAAGGATGTGGATGTATTTCATATATAATTAAGATGAAGTGCAGTTATCTCAAGGGTCCTTAAAATCACTGCTGAATTTTAAAAAAAAAAAATGGTCTTGTACTGGGAGTTGGTATAAGGTCACTAAAAAAATGGCGTTTACCTGTGGAATAGTTTCCCAGTTTTTAAAGCCCAAGTTGTACCCAAGTTCACAGCATGTAAGAGCTTCTTTTTCTTTCTATTCTCAAAGCCACCATATTTATTCATGGGTAGCATGGTGTTTAAGGGACTGTTTTGAAGATTTAATTAGAGGCGTCACCTCTCAGTGACAGAGACTTTCACTGGGACCTCAGCGAAGACATTTAGTCTCTCTGTGACACCATTCTCCCAGAGAAAAACTAAATTACTCCTGCATGGTATGTCTCTGCACATCCCTTTGTGTCTCCTTTTCTGTGATGGCTTCAAGGTGTAACTTTAATCCCGCCCAAAGACAGGAGGAGTCAATGAGTTTAGGTCACTCCTGATTACCATTGTGCCCATAATATTTTTCTTTACGTTTGCTGGCATCCACATACACAGGAGAATATATAACAGGTATGTTTGTGAATGTCAAGGCATATGGGAGCATGGTCGTCTAAAGTAATTGGCTACACTGATCATAACAGACAGTTCAACCAGTTAAATAGTTGATGGCTAATCTGGAAGTTGCTGCTTATTTTGTTTTTAACTTGCAATTTACATCTGCCAATGCACTTTTTATTTTCTGTGATATGTTATTTGTGCAGCTAGTCAATAGAGTTACTAAAGCAAAGCCATTTTCATATGGTTAATCCAGAATACAGAAGATAAAATGTATGTGTTAAATTCAAAACGGAGCAAATAAATAACATTGTGGTTAAAATATACCAAGATCAAAGTTCTGGCTAGTTCCCAAGTCCTACTTACTTTGTACCAACATGCAGACACCTGAAAAGTACCATCATCAGCTTTGAAGAGAGAGACAGCTATTTTTTCTCCCCAGGTGTAGACTTCGCATCCATAACCTGAACTGGTTTGCCAAGCCTGCATCCGACTCTCGTTGCTTACGTGGCACTTTTTGGTTAAGAGGGTAACACACTGCTTAATATGAGATTTAATCCACTTCAGCAACAGAAGGCAAAGATAAAATGAACCTTCAGATGCCCCAGTCCTTGCCAGGTGTGTGTTAGTGACAAAATATCACACACCACTCCTGGGGTCCACGTGCACTCACGGGTCTGGTGCAAGTTGCAGATTTTTATCTCCACGGCTGTGCAGCAGGAGGGATGGCACGTCCTCCTGGGAAGCACCAGC
>JAOXNG010000021.1:22329404-22340066 GCA_028566535.1 Scolopax minor
TCAGGAACTGTCTTTCCTTTTCATTACCTCAGGCCCTCTGGAATTAGGCACTGTGAAAAGCACAGGTAGAAAGGAAGCGAATCCATTTTAAAAATACATAAAGGGAGGTCCAGTAGTTAGAGCAAATCTGGGAAACGTGGCACAGACTGTTACCCCCAGCCCAAACCTGTGTGCCAGCATTTTTTCTGACCCGATTGAGGGGCATTTCAGATTTCTCTGCCCCATCGCTTCTCTTCCCCCCGCGCCAGGCCTGTTTCCAGCTGCCCGCGTTCAGGAAATGGGCTCTATGTTTTTTCTCTATGGTGTCTGGCTCTTGCTTCTGACCTACTTCTGTCACAGATGTCCTTCACTGCCGTGCCATTCCTCCACTACCCCGTCATGCTTTTGCATTTTTTGCTTCCCACATATGTCAGTTTTCCTTTGTCTCTGAGGTTACAGATCTTCCTTCTGTCCATCACCTGCAAAGTCAATACCATTTGCCTGCCATCACACAGCACGTGGCTTGTGCCCTATCCTTTTCTCTCACCCTTCGTCTGGCCTGCATAGGTTCCAGGTATAATAACAATATGTTAACCTGATCTCTGTTTTTTTTTCTTTTTGCCATCATCTGGAAAGTTACACTAGGTTTTCCTGATTTATTGCATATCTGAGTGGAAAAATATATAGATAACAGAATTTACTAAGTAGCATTATAATTTCCAATACGTGTTATTTTTTCCAAGTTTGAGAGATAATCAGGTTCTTAATGTATCTCAGCTGTTGTCATTTCCACATTGTTTTAATTCCTTGTAGTGAAAGCTTTTTATGAAAATCATATACTGAGGGTATAAGTATTTATTGGTATAAATGTAACGATATTTCTGTGTTCCGACTTGGATCCCACACTGAACTTCTGCGTGGAATTCCTGCTTTTCAAAAGCAGGATCTTTGCAAGTGTATGTATTTTAAATTTAAACTTTGCTATCCCTCCAGAAAGACAAGCCTTTCACTTCATGCATAAATATATTACAACCTTTTTTTTTTTTCTTTCACTTGAATGTAAATCTCTTACAATATGACCGTTATATCCCTTTGCAAAGAGAAGGATCTTGGTTTGGCTTTGTTTGGAGAGAGATTTCAGGTGGATCTGGCAGTGTTGGGTAAGGCATCTAAGGGTCACAGTGGCTGAGAGCAGTAATTGCACCTTCCTGCCTCTGAGCCATGCTGGTTTTGACAAAGTACTTATATGTTATTCTGATAACCACTGCCCGTCTTGTAACGTATCTGTACCGCTCTGCGGAGGGGAAGAAAGCTTATGGCTCAGTGCATGGCTCTTATTCCAAAGCCTCTGTCATCTTCCCTAAATAAACACAAGGGAGCGATGCTTTCCCTGGTGTAACACCACTGACCTCTCTGAAATTACACCAGGGATGAATTTGATCAGATTTGTCGTCAAATCCATTTTGTACCAGCAGGAGCAGAGGCGACCGAGGCGAGCCATCCCACAAGTCCCATCCAGGGCTTTTCAGTTGCCCCCGCTGTTACCCCAGGCTCCTTCCTCACCTTAGGCTGAAGGGAATGATAAGGTCCAACTTGTCAGGACTTATTACTTATTCACAGAACTATCACACCTTTGACACATCTGTCAGTTTTTATACAAAAAAACGAATGAGCAAGGATGCTGAAGTTTCCTTTCAGCACACTGGAGGGCAGTCCTTTTTTACCCACCCTTTAGGCTTTCATGTCAGGGCTTAGTTGCAATGACAGAGCAGTGTGAGAGAGCTATCATTTTGTCTGGCCATACTAGGCTTTCCTCTGGACAGATTATACTTGCCCCCCGGTATTTAAGAGAATTAAGTTTTCGTCCTTTACATAAAATAGATATAAATAAATAGATGTGGGATGTAATTGTTATAAACATAAAACATCAAGCATCTGATTTACATTAGAGTTAGGGATGAAGATATTTCCTTCTTTTTTTTCAACACTTCCTAATATAAATTTGGCATGTTGCCACATCATAGGGATCAGTCATTTGCTACAGCAAACAGCAAATTTTTTGTAAAAATATATATGAACAGGCAAAGCACAGAATAGAGCAGTACATTTTCTAATGAATTTGTGGTCAGATCTGTAATTTAAACTTGATGGTAGAATCTCAAAATTCAGATTAATACTGAAGCCACCAGGGATCTTAGGAAACATTATGTTCAATAGAGTGTATGGCTAATGGTTACAAAGTACAAAGAATATGGATAAGCATGGCTGATTTATGAAAATTCTGTTTGTACACAGAATGTATTTATTCCAGCATTTGGGCTTTGGTTGCATTTAAAACAAAAAGAAAGGCTGCTTATTAATTTTGCAAGAGCCTTTTTGGGGCCAAGTTCTAAGCAATTTGCTGCATCATTCTCTACACACAGTTGTTACACAGCTTGAACTTCAGAACTGGTTCTGAGTTTCCAATGCTTCGATAATCCTTATTTTTCTAAAAATCTCCGTAACTAGGAATGTCTTATAATGCTTTAAATCATTAATATACCCGCAGAAGAGAAAGAAAAGGATGCACATAAAACAAAGTTCTTCAGTGCCAGCATGTAAACCACTGTGGTCTGAGCTTTTCTTCAGAATCCATAATATACTCAAAACCTGAAGTTCATAGACTAAACTTCTGTGATATGTTCCCATACTGGCAGTCAGCCTGACAGCCCTTTGTGAGCACATTTGGCATATCCATATTGCAGTTCTCTTTAATTTTAGTGATTTTTTTTTTAATAACAGTTGATGCCTAAAAAGTGCAAGGTATTAAATAACAGTATTTTCCTTTTGCTTTTAAATGTTGTGAAAATAAATGCCTACAGGTATTGTATACAGTTTGGAGCCACCATTTGTAAAGATCTAATATTTATTCAATCACACAGTTTGCATATTTGTGTATATGCATGTCTATATTTCAACTTAATAAGTTGATGATTTCAAACAAATTTGACAGAACAGAAATCTTTAAGATTAAAAAAAAATCCTCTAATTTTTGTGTAAGGATGGATGGATGGATGGATGGATGGATGGATGGATGGATGGATGGAGAAGGAAATGGTGGAGGAAAATGGTGAAGAGACACCCGATAAGGAACCTGGCCAAACAACAAGACTGCAGAGTGAGTTCACACATTTTTAACCATAAAGAATCCACATATTTATATATTTCTCAGAGGGTATGAGAGATGGACCATGTGTGCTCCACCCATGGGAAAAGTTTCAACAATTCACAATTAATTATAAGACATAAAGCAATAGGAAATGGAGCTTCATTAGTTCTATTCTTGCAAAACTACTTATTAGTGGTTTTAGTTTCCTTTCATGGCACTTCTGAATGTAGATAATGTGACAGTTCAATGTACTCTGGACTTCTTCTATACAGTTATTTTGTTAGTGCTTTTCAATCTGTAGTAAAAAAGAATGAGCACATATGCTAAATACCATAAATTAAGTAGTTATTTTTCCTTGTGCACCTATTACTCTTAGTCCATATCATCTCTTTAGTAGTAGTAGTAATAATAACAATTTAAAAACCCATAAACTCTCCTTAGTGATGTAAGTGTTCTTCCAAATATTAAAGCTAACAAAAGCTGATTCAGGAAAGACAAAGTGAACTGAGCCCCCAGACATCATTTCTCAGTGTGTATCTGTGTACTATCATTTAAACGTGATTTTCCTCCTCCTCCTCCTTAACATCAATGAAATCGAACAGCCTTCCTGCCTCCCACTGGGGTGTATCTATATATGGAGAGGGGAAAGGGTGGTAACTGAAATAGCAACATCTTCAAGTGAGCCAGAAATGTTGTGTGGAACAACCTCTTTTCCCTGCTTTGTATTCTACCTTCATTTCCAACTTACTGGAGAGACGAATGAAGGCAATACACAGACAGAATAACAAAATGACCACAAAACAATTGCATCATCGAAGCTAAGGTCATATTCTATGTCCCAATTACTTAAAATGTGGTGGTCCAGAAATGATGCCTTAGTTCAGTCCTCAAGGAAGCTGCAACTAAAGTCAGATCAATTCCGAAACAAATAAAACCTTTTTACTGTGTTTTTGTTGCAGAAAATTCTCCCCACTCATTGGCTTTGCCTTTCTTACACCACTGAGTTCATGTATTACTGCAGCAGATTCACAGCACGGTGTGGACCACGAGCCCAACCTGGTTCCCACTGAAGACAGAGGCAGGACCCCCCCCTTGCCGTCGACTACAGATGGATCTGAAGTGGAACATAATGAGCAGATACATCCTGGATGTTTAAGAAGTGTATTGACTCTCAGGCATCACTTTTGCCCAAAGCAGAATTTTATAAAGTTAAACAATTATGGAATTGTTGTGCAATGATGGAATAATGTTTTGAAAAAATAAGAGTGTGATGGGGGAGGTAAAAAAGGAGCATTCCTTCTAATTATATTACAGACATAACAGGATGCAGAAGTGCATGATGAGGCCCCGCTACAGCAAAGCAGCTAAGCACAGGCTTAAAATTAAGCACTTATTTAAGGGTTTTGCTGAATAAGGATGAGATCATTCACATACTTAAAGTTAAATGCATGCTTAAGTGCTTTGCTGAATCTGGGCCCAGATACATAAACCATTAAACAGTCACTTTAAGAAAACGGTGGAAACAATTTCTAGACCTTTTAAGTCATATTTCCTACATTTCCCACTATCTCTTTCTTATTAGCTCAAGGAGGAGGTTTTTAAAGCTCCAGTTCACCAAAAATGATATTGTTCATTGCTACCCGATTGTAATTCAAAATGCTCCGAGCAGCCCCAAGCATGTGTTCAAACATATAATCAAGCAAACAGAAGACTTGAGTCTTGCCAGTTGGAATACTGTTGGTCACAGATGCTATGCTTTTTTTTCTTTTTTTTTAGCATAAATGAAGAGGAGTAGAAAGGTTGATAAATGCTGGCCTTGGCTGTCCATTTTTGGTGCTCTGTTCCTCTGGCTTGGGTTATCTGGGTACATGTTGCTTTGTGTCTGTGAGGGTTCTTTTCTTTTTCCTCTCTCTCTCTCTCCCCTGGTCAGAGAAGCAGTACTCATCACCTGGAGTGAAGGCTGACAGGAATGAACATAGGCAGGAAGCAGCGTGACACACACATTGTCATGCATGACTGACCAGCAGCCATCAACAGCAATTAAACATTGAGAGCACTGGATCCTTTTGGACAGGTTCAAGTTTCCTGGCACTGCCGTGATTAGATGTTTTGCACTGTTTCCCTGTAGTCAGTATGTGACACATTCCCTTTTGCTTGCTCTTTTCGGATAGTTATTTTTGCACTGTCCTGGTGTTAGCATCTTCTCATGTAAAATTAATCACTTAAAAAAGGATCATTTTGAAGGAGATTTGTGAGGCTGGTTAAAGAGCGAACAGATACAAAAAAATTAGCTATTCTTTTTAAAACGCAAAATTCCTCCCTCTCCACTGAACATTGTAGTGTTTAAATGTTTTTGAAAAACCATAGGTACGTATGAGATTCAATGAGAGAAAACTGTGAATGGCAGAAGCCAGCAAAGAACAACGCGGGCCTTTGGGTTTACCCAGCTGACTGCCATTTTATTGTAATTTAAGACGACAAAACAAAATGCCCTTAAAGGCAAGACCGAAGTGAAGAGCGGCTGCAGTTGTGCTGGGCTGTCACTTGCGTGCCCTCATTTCAGGGCTGAGATGCAGAGCAGCCCAACTGCCCGGCGTTTAAGGAAGGCCCAGGCTTCCAGGGCAAGGTCTGTGCCTTGGCACCAAGCCCTGGATGGAGCAGCACCCAGCTACAGCACCGGAGGCCGCAGCCAAAGGCCTTTTGGCAGACGCTGAGGTCTCCCAGCTAATTGAATAGTCACAGGGTTTGAGGCCAGAAAGGTTCATTAAGGCTCAGTTCTGGCCTCATGGATGGTTGTCCTCTCCATTCCCCCACATTGAGTCCAACAGTTTGTGTGTGATCTGTCTCTAGTCTCTTCAAGGACCTGGGAGGTCTGCTAATAGGCTGCAAGAAACTACTAGAAATCCTCATGCCTACATCCTTTCCATCTTTCCCTTTCCATGCGTAAGACGTGGCTCCAAACACGGTTTCGACCAAGGGAAACAATGAAGGAGTCAAAACTAACGGGATTTCAGCATTGTGCAAGGAGGAATGGGAGAGGGCAGTGTAATTTTAAATGGGCTGTGCTCTGCTCTGCAGCAACCAGCCCAGCCATGGGAGCCAGTGAAGGCATTAAGATTTTCTCCCTAACTGCTAATTCCCTCTTGTGCAGTTAATGAGGGCTGCTCCAGTCATGCATCTGTTTCACCTTTCTGTTCTTGCAATAGCATTGAGAGGCCAGAGCAACCCTGGGGCTTTGATACTACTGCCTTTCACTGATAATGCAACTCTTTAAGAGCTTTTTCTATCGGATAGATGGCTGGGATCATGGGGGTGGAAATCAGAACTGGTTCTAAGATTGTTATTTTCAATGGTCATTGTAGTTTGCCATATTTTTAATAATAATTCCACTATTTTGTGAAGCATAGTGTATTGATAACACTAAATAAGCCTCAGAAGAACCGTGTGAAGCAGAAAATGTAATTATTTCTGTAATGCAGATACAGAAAAAAGGCACAAAAAGGATGAGTGACTTGCCCAAGGTCATACAGTGAATCAGACATGTAAATACATCACAACCCCACCTACATCTCATTTCTGTATGGTGTAAGTGTATTCAGAAAAAAATAGCTTGCTTGATTCCATCTTTTTGCAGTTTTTCAAAGACTTTCCACCTTTTTCCTTGTAGTTTTCCCGGATGCCCTGACTGATCATCATTGGCACTTCTACGGGTATTAAGGAAAGAGCGTCAGATGGTAACAAAGTGATTCTTGAATTTCTGTTCCCAAAGTTGATGACAAGCAAATGGACTGGGCATCTAAGCCTGGTCTTCTTTACCTGTGAAACAGGTTTTTTTTGATCCACTGCTAATGACTTTGAAAAATAACCATAGCATAAACAATGAGACTTTGCCTTTCCAGCCTAGGGGAGCCATTGGACAGCTTCACAGCCAGCCGTCCCAAAGTAAATGAAGATGAGTATGAAAAGAGCATGAAAAATTGAACATGCACTAGGGAGACTGCACTTACTTCATTAACTAACTTCATCACTGACTTCTTTAGCACTATTAGTAAACCTATTAAGTCACAGCCAAGATGCATCAGAAGGTTTTGATCCAAGAACTGAAGCAACGGTATGTACTGCGTAAGTCAACTGCTAGTTGATGACATCAATA
This sequence comes from Scolopax minor, assembly GCA_028566535.1. Lineage (NCBI taxonomy): Eukaryota > Metazoa > Chordata > Aves > Charadriiformes > Scolopacidae > Scolopax > Scolopax minor. The sequence continues at coordinate 22,336,685 of JAOXNG010000021.1, forward strand.
AAATATTGTCCTTTATTATAGTCATTAGGGAGCCTTTTAACAATGATTAAAAAATCTTAATACTGTAGTAAAATTTTTAGCTGTTGCCTGGAAAAAAGAGGGTACTCCAAACTATATGGTATGCAAATATTTCAACCAAATGCTGTCATATGATGGAGGTATTAATAAGTACTTCATAGAGCTGATGGTCTGTTTTTGGAAGCCACTCAGGAAAATAAATTCTCATATATATATAAAAAACATTTAATACAAGAGCATTGATATTTTTCTGGCAACTAAATATGGATAAGTGATTTAAGCTCTTTACAAGTGGAGCTGAAACTTATTAATTATGAAGTTCTGATATGTACTGACTGGGCTTCAGCATTTGCTTCACTTCCTAGATAGTGTCTTCTTTTTTTTTCCTGCACTCTGCAGAATGTGGAACCATGAAAGTAAACCAAATGATGTCACCAGATACAGAACGTGTATGGTGATAGCACTAAACACAGTAAAAGTATAGGAGTGCAGTTAATAATGAGAAATGTCTTGGCAAAAAAAGTATTTCAGGTGGATAAAAGGATTTTTTTTTATTAATTTTTGAAATAATAGAAGAATCTGATATTCAGTTCTATCTATGTGTTTGCACTTCAAGAGCAGGCTCTCCAATGGCACAGAAAGCCAAAGATTTTACTTTAAATACTGTAATGGCAGCAGTGTTTCTCTCTTTTGATATAAGTTCAGTTTGTACGAGCTTGGCACGGGATGCATAAGACTAACCATATGATTCCTCTGATTCAAAAAGACAGGAAGCCTAGAGGAGCTTCCTACCCGCTCTGTGTGCAGCACAGAGTACACCCCTGCAGTAAAGCTGGGTCGTACTCTGATGTCTTTGGAATTGTGACCGGAAGAAGGAAAGCGGAAGCGCGCTATGTCTAACTGCACCAGCAAGGAGGATTAAGGCAAACTGAGCATAAAGTTCTTAAGCAGCATGTTGGCTGGAGAGAGTAATGACTTGAGCCTGGTAACATCCCCTGAGGCCTTAAACAGCCTTACATATTCAGGTTGCACATCATGGGAAAGAGACCACTTTTGGAGCTGCGGTGCCCCAAAGAACTGATGGGAGGACAGATGAGAAGGAAGGACCAGCAGCTACAGAGCTGTCAGCAGGTAATTACTTAAGAATACAGAGAAACTTTGTTCATTGCTCACAAATGAGTATACAGCTTTGATGGTAGATGATAGGTCTGGTCCAGACACTCTCAGACTTGAAGTATCTGTTAAAACACCAACAATAGGCCAATTTCTGATCTTCCAAGAGGTGGGCTGGAACTAGATAATCTTTCAGGTTCCTTCCAACCTACACCATTCCATGATTCTATGCATTAGCCTATTTATTGTAGTTTTTATTCTGTATTTATCCTCATGACATATTTCACCCTGAAAAGTACCCAGCCAACATGACAACACGGAACATCTCAGGATGCAATGCTCAAATGAGGAAAGTGAAAATTGCTAACCATGGGCAGAGAAAAAGGAAATTGAATTTAGGTCAAGGTTAGCGGTTAACAATGCTTCATCCGCATCTCCTGCTCTCCAGTGCCCTCCATTTGCTACCTGTTGCCACCAGTTGGTGCTTGACCTGTCCCGACTTCTGCCATCATCAGGTATGTTATAGACTGTTACAAGTCTCAGGAAGATAGACAAGATTATTTTGCTTCACTCCCTGCACAGTGTACAGAAGAACCAAGCATGGCAGTGGGGTAGTGGTGGGGACTAGGATCTCTTTTAGCTCTGAGGGCTGCCTTTTCAGAGTGTGTACTGTTACTACCTAGTTTAATTAACATCTGTGCCAATCACAGCAGCTGCCTATAACATAGAGGAGGTTAGCTGAGCATTAAAGAAGATAAATGAGACCAGGGGTTGCCAAGGGGATGGTATGTCAAACATGTGCCGTGGCTGCTGCATACACACACAGTCCCATTAACTACACTGCTCTTAAGTCTGGGGGCAGAGTTAAGGCTTTAAGGCAGGGATGAGACATACTTTAACTTCATGCTTTTTATCTTAAAAACATAAATACAAATATGTTGGATATTCTCAAAGGGTATGTGACCCCATCTGTTAACTTTAACCCTATTTGAATCGAGCATTAAAGCAGATAATAGAAATGATTAAACATTTGACATATGAGGAATATTTTGAGACTATGTATGGTATTCCCTCTAGGAGTAGGAAGTACAGCTACAAACAGATTTAGAATATCTTGCAAATTAGGATTCTCCATTCCAAGTGTTTACATCGCATCCCATGGTCTCATGAACCAACTAGTGCTGTAATAATACAGAAGAGTCTGAGCTTATGTGCCTTACTAAAGTGGAGTGCTCTTCCCAAACCTCAACAACCTTCAATATTGTGTTTGGATTTTCGTTTCTTCGTATCTGTTCTTAAAAAATTTATTGGGACAAAAAAGTACACTGAGATCATCCTATTTGGTCATATTAGCTTCCGAATGATTGTAGTAAAATCTTTCTGCCCCAGCACCCTAACTGCATTGTAATGCGATAGTCATAGGAGCTAGACTTACAGTGGAATAGTTTTGCCATCACAATCTTGCATCCAAATGGCCTCATAAGACAATCCCTGTAGACACGCAATGAAATCCTTTCCTCCTAGTGAGAGCATCACACATTCTAATGGTTAGGCATTATTCTTCCTTTGACATTGACACGAAACCTGTACTACAAAATGCAGATCTCATGCAAGTTTTACATTACATTAGCACGCTCTTTAGAATTAGTATTTACCTACATGCTAATTATTCTTCAGTTATACTGAAACTATACAAATGTGTTGGCTTTTCAATGTTTTCCTTGACTGAGTATATTACAACGGTTCTGTAGGGAAGAAAGCTTGTTCATCTAGATTTTAATAGAGAAAAGTTAGCAGTGGTCTTTAAAGCATTCAAGTAAATGGTTTCCATTTTTAAAATAGAACATAGAGAGCGTATCCTCTTTTTTTCTTCTTTTGATTTTTCAGAAACTTAAGTCTTCAGAAAGCAATTAATCTCTCATTTACTTACAGCAGTATTTGCATCACACCAGTCTACAAAAAGGGCCCAGGGACCCAAAAGAAGGACCCAGGGAACTACAGGCCATTTAGTCTCACCTCTGTCCCTGGGAACATAATGGAGTGACTCATTCTGGATGTCGTCTCCAAACACATTGAAGATAAAGAAGTTATTAGAAGTGGTCAACATGAATTTACCAAGGGTAAATCATACTCAACCAATCTGATAGCCTTTTATGATGTTATAACTAGATGGCTGGATGAGGGGAGAGCAGCAGATGTCATCTACCTTGACTTCAGCAAGGCTTTTGACACTGTCTCCCACAACATCCTC
>JAOXNG010000021.1:22358500-22368517 GCA_028566535.1 Scolopax minor
GGTGGGAATGGATACAATGACCTAAAACCTTCAGCTAAATTCCTATGTTCTAGACCTGTTATTATTTTATAAAATATTTTAATCTCAGCACAGCACATTCCCTACATTTTCCTTGGGCGGTTTCTCACTGACTTTCTCTTCTTAACAATGCGAGTTACTCCATACAAGAACTGTGACATCTTTGCAATTGCAGCTCTTCTGCATGCTGCTCTTCAGTTTCAGGATATACTTGCTTGAACAAAAACAGGAATTAGAAAAAAATAAATAGTGAAACAGATTAAGGATTTCAAACCATGTTGATCTTGAATATTCATATTGACAAGATGCCTGCATATCTGTATGCCTTGCTAATACATATTGATTTTCGGTTTTTTTAACCTTTGTTTCTTTTGTTTGTGTGTTATCTTGAATTATATTTTCTCCAAGCTACAAATGTTATCAAACTTGCACAGTTAAAGATCAGGAGAAAATAGAGCAAGTAAAAGTAAAGAGCAAAAAATCCTTTCCTGTCTCTGCAGCTGGCAAGGACCCCTAAACAGCAGGACCAAGCTGTTCTGCTCTGTGTGGGAGCAGTAACTTGATAGCTAGTTCAGATTCAGCAAGACAGTTTAAGCAATGTCCCTAAACTGCTTTGTTGTAATTGTTCTTCATTACCTGAAGGGGAAAAAAAAAAAAAAAAATAGCTAGCAATCTTATGCCTTGGCTTCTGGTCCACGTTAACCAGACAAGCCATTCAGTGAAAGAGCAGGGTGGAGCTGAGAAAGACTGGCAGAGACACTTGTGCTACCGTTGCTCTTGCTGCTTCCCATGTATCTGGAAATGGTCCAGATAAATGCAAGAAACATCTGACCTCAAGGTATCAATGAGCACTTCAAAGTGCCGACCCATTCATTTATTTTGACTGTCATCATAGTCAAGGCATTGAGAAGATGACAAACCTGATCAAGACCATGCTGTGTATGTTCTCTGAGTTAAGGCAAATGAGAAAGCTGTATAATCATGTTGACAACAGTGATAAACCTTGCTCCTCCCCTGCTAATAATATTGTGACTGAATAATGGAATTCAGACCCAATTTGTACTCCCTTTAAATGCTTGGAATTGCATTGAAAATTTAATGCTTTTCTTGTTTTCAAATGGATTATTCAAGTAAAATGGGGCCGATTAATACACAGGGGGGAAAAAGACTATTCTATCTGTGTCTGAGTTGGTTTGCTGCCTAAGTTAGAAAAGCCCAGGTAAACTTTGCATAATTTTATGAGGCTTTGAATGGTACACACATAATAATTCAGGCCAAGAAAAATACAGGCATGGAAAAAGCTGAACATCTTTGTAATGGCTGAGGATACGCACAAAACCAAATTGTTCTTGCCTTGGCTCTAAAATAGCAGTTTCCCAGCAACTCCACAGAATTTTTTAAGAGCTTGCAAAGTGAAACCTCAAATGTTTAGGGGACCTAGGGTCATAACCTCAACTGCTTGCTTCTAGTGGCAGCTCTTGGTATGATTTGGCAGTGTATGGGTAGTACTTAGGAACTTTCCTGGCACACTGGATGAGAGAAAACAACTTCTTGTTCAAGTGTTGTTAAGCTTGTTGCAGCTACAAAAAGAATTAAATGGGTAATATGAGCTTAAGGCTAGAACCCTTAATAGAGTAAATCAGCTCCCTGTATTTCAATAACTAATACCATTGATTATCACCAGCTGAGAAGTATAAAGAGTATAAAACAATAGTGAATTAGAATAAGCAATCTATTTTCATATATCCAGAATGATTATGTCTCTCTAGAAATGGAGCCAGGCAGCATTACAGTCAATTATCACTAGTACCTTTTCATTGGAAATAGGAAAAAAAAAAACTGGTTAGACCCATGTCCTTGTGCTTGTTTGTATCAATATTGGTTTTAGCTTAAACCTAACAGGTACTCTGTAAATCAAAATGCTATCTATTTTGATTAACAATGCATATTTCTATGGTTACCACTAAATTATTATTTTCATTTAATTGCCATCATATGCTTGATCTTTATTTGTTTTCTATAAAAAAAAAAAAATTTAAAATCAGCTTTATTTACACTATTTTATGCTACTCATACCAGTTTTTTTAAGTTACACCTGCAGATTTTTATCTGCTTTCCCTCAGCATAAAAGCCTCAGGATCAGCACTTTTCCATTCTCCCATGAAAAGTGATGAGGTCTTGCAATGGCTTAAGTCATCTGATCCGACTCATCCTCGCCTATACCAGGCACCAGGAGCAACAGCATAAAGCGAATGCTGTTTTGGCAGCACTCGAGTGAAGTCCCCATGCAGATTCTCTGCACATTTCACAGTAGAATTAGTAACAGCAATCATTGTCAAAGACTGAAAACGTCCCTGCTCAGGACCGCTCCTGGCAGCGAGCGATGACAAATCTGTTCCCTTCACTCGACGCTGTAAGATGTCCACGCGCTGCAAAGCTGTGTGGTCCTGAGGCACTAAATCACATCATGGGAACAAGCAAAACTTGGCCATGGCACCCGAGGCTTTCCCTGCCTGACATACTACGCTGTCAGGCTTTACAAGGTGCAGTAGATCTCCACGTTTGGACTTTGCTGCACGCTCTGTACTTTCCCTCTCGCTCACTCTCGCTTTCTTTAATTTGTCAGATGAAGTTCTCTTTATTCAGAATACATGTATTCCTGATCTGAACATAGAGAATTTAGTAAGAGTTCACTTAAAATGTGTGGCTTGAATAGATAAGCAGTCTTTCTGAAGTGTTCTTTGATGAATTTTAAACAGTAGCACTGACTGGTACTGTTTGAAATAAATTTGCAATGGTTTCTTTTACCTGAAATAAAAATTGTCTCAATAACTGTTCATAACTCCTAGTAATGTCCTTAAAAGTACGGCTTTTAGGATACAGTTATCTTCCACATAACAACTCTACTTAAAATTTCTTAGTCTCAGTTAGGGGTGGGGAAAGTAAAATTTTATTTATTTTATAGTAGCCATAGGTAAACATCAGTTTCTTTTGGACGATACAGCTAAGCTGAAGAGTTGATTTCAGTGCAATGTTGTCTCTTCGAACCTTACTGCAAATATGAAAGTGTCTGTTAGTTGATCTCCATGCATTCAGCACAGGGCAGTGCTAATTTATAAAAATGGCTTATTAAAGGGTTTGTGTTGTCAAAAGAACTCCCAGTATGTTAGTGATGGCTTTAACATACATTCTAAATAATTATATATCTTAGATTACTTGCTAGTTTTATGGCAGGCCTTTAAAAAACATTGTGTGTCTTCCTACTGCTTCTTTCACTTTTGATGCTTTGATTTATGGAAATTAGTGTGAAATAGAAATGGAAACTCCACAATATTAGAGGTATTAAATATTTTAATATTTCATCCACTGAATCATGGTCTTATTGGATGCAGGTTGTCATTAACTGAAAGTAGACAAAACTAAAAATCTGTGCTAGACAGCTAGCATGCTGTTTTGTCCTAACCCAATGAAATGAGTAGATGTGGAGGTGTATACATATGTATGAGTCATCTCTTGATTCAGAGAGCTTGACTTCCTTTTTCTTTTTTTTCTGCCACATTGGAGCTAACCAAGTGCAAAATGGCAAAAATGCAAGATTTGTCAGTTTTGAAGTCATTTTGAATACAATGTGTGTTTAAAAAAAGTAACGAGTACTGTCATCAGGATTTGGCCATTTGACAACAAAATATTTCACTTTTACTGGTGATTTGAATAATAGTATTAACTTTTCTTTACAGCCAAGAATCCTCCCTCTCCCACCCAAACAGAAATAATTTTTAAAAGTCAAATTTTGAATTATCCATTTGGTATCAGTTAGACAAATTAGAAGGAAGAGGAGTTAAGAAACCCATCTCTGTCTTAGAAAACCTTAATTTGATAAAACCACATGTGGAAAAAGTAATTACATGCTTGTTGACATTGAGCTGAACCAGTATCATCTGCTTTTCAGCCCAGATTCAAGCTCAGTTTTTTGGGGATGCCTCATGGGACCAGTGGGTTTGTTAACTGTCATCCACAGTGATTCTTCAGCTTTTCCTTCTATGTCCATTCACAAAAGCCTGATAAATGTGATAGAGTAGGATGTTTTGTCTTTCTGCCTTGGACAAGTCTAAAAGGGAGGCATAATTTCCATGTACATTTCACCTTTCCTTACTTCTGCCCTGTTGCAGTATTCTTGTTTAACTATGGCAATTAGCAAGATTTTTTTCTATGAAATGCTAACATTAAACAAAATCAAAAGGAATTGGAGTTAAGAAAATTAATTTAACAGAACAGAAATAATTTACTAAATATCTGTAAATTTACACCTCTTATAGGCTTAACTGGATAAGTCATTCTCAGCTTTGTTAAAAAGGGGAACATAATGAGGGATAACACGTGCTGCACGATAGGCATTCTCTTCTCCTTCAATCAAGTTGCAGGCATCCTTTGCTGAGCACTATGAGCTCCTCACTGCAGCTAAAGGTCCTTACAGAGCTTTGCCAGGGAGGTCAGGAGGTTTGGACAGCAAGTGATCTCCTCTCTCTTCAGCCACATCCCCTTCTTTGAGTAGATCAAAGGCCATCACGTTGCTGTTTCATTGCGTGTCTGTTGATCAAGTAGGTCTTCTTACAGCCTCAGAATCTATATTCAGTTGAAAAAAATAATAATCTCAACTTCAATATTTGTAATGTAAGTCTTTCTTTTTTTTTTTTTTTTAATTTTACAAACACTTGAAGACATAAGCCATAAATCCCTCTACAACAGAAAAACTCAAGAGCTTTTAAAATCAAAGGTTTTGGGCAACTCACTGGGCTTCTGTACTCTCTGTAACTGGCAATACTGTAACAATTTCACATCTGAAGCTCCATGCCTCTCCTTACTTGTTTTCCCCATTACTTTTCAGTAAGGGGACTTACTTTCTCTGTTACCAGCTCCTTCATGTTCAGGTTTTTTTAATTGTGCAACAGAGAGAGATACAATCTACAGCATCATATTGTTTTCCCATTATTTGACTGAAGTTTGAGTCTGGATTGTGGTATCGAAGGGCAAATGTGAAAGAGCAGAGAAGTAGTAAATGAAAGGGAGGTCTGACTTTTGGTAATGGCAAGGTCATCTTCTGCAATATGTAGATTTATGATGCTTATTGAAGGCTTCTACTTCTAGGTGTTCAAGATATAACCTAAGCCACTTTTCACCATCTTGAGTTCAGAACGATGCTGAATTGTTTTGGCAGTAGACCTTGGTGAAGATTATGACATGTCTCTCACCTGGGATTTTCTTATGGAAAAGCTCAGAGCTTTCTTAAGAAACATGGTCATCATTAGTGCTATGGACTAGGCACAGTAAAATTGTTCATGCACAACAAGACCTAACTTTTATCTTGGTCTCACTTTGAACCCAAAGAAGGAGACCTGTGATTCCTGTGCAATGCAAAGTTGAATTTCCCCTTTGGAGATGGTCAATAAACTATGTAAGATATAAACTATCTTCAATGAGATGCTGGAGGAAATGTTAAGCACAAGAGTGTCAGATTGTACTTCCTTTCTGGAGCACAGATGACAAGAAAGGCTTCTACCTGAAGTCCCCTCTGAACGGGGGGAGCTTGCACCTGTAATTAAAAAGGGCTGAGCTGACTTCACTGTATTAAGTCACAAAAGGTTGAGGCTTGTTCAGAGCATCTTAAATAACAACCAAATGGCTCAAGTACATGTTCTAGTGATTTTTTAATTATTATTATTATTTTTTGTCTTTCATGGGGGCACTTTTGCAATAGGAGTTGTGTTCCCTCTCCAGTGTTATGAATCATCAGAGTCTGTCTGACGAGATTGTCTACAGTTTTCAGGGCACTGCATGCTTCTGCTTGGTTTCCAGGTGCTAGGGTGGCAGCAGCAGGGCAGGGCTGAGTAGCTCTAGAGATTTTTGGTGTAAAGTGCATATCTCCCATGTAGGTAAAGGCTGACAGTCAGGTGAGACTTGAATTCGAGGCTCAAATGAAGACAACCAGTTCAGTTTTGGATACCTATGCCTCTTCAAACTAATGCCTAGTCCTTGTTTACCCCAGACAGCACAAACTGTCCCTTAGCAATTTAAAATTATTTGCCACCACCTTTGAAGTCCAACCAACCTTGGGACCGAGTCTCCCAAGGGTTGTCGTGAGCCTTTCTTTATGTTGTGACTGTTGCAGCCTGATGAGGCGTTATTGCTGCCCATTTCTGAGTGTCATGTCACCCGCAATGGTGGCTGGCTGTGCATTCCCTATGGAGCACCCGTATCTTGGGAAATCATTGATCTGAGGTTACCCTACAAAACACTCCACAAGATTACTTTGTCCTATTAGGCTTCTTGTGTAGTTTATCCTTCGAGTCTCTTACCGTGTAAAGTCCTAGGATAAAACAGAAACATTTAGGAGGTGTCAGCACTAACGTATACAAATAGATTCACTAGTTCCAGTTAATTGGTGATCAGTTAACTCAAAGCAAAACAGTCTATGATAGAAGCACACTAAGTCAACACTTACTATGAGTTTTCAAAAGTGCTTTTTGTTGCTATTTCTTCCTGAAGTCTTTGATTTCAACAGGGAACTGAGAATTTTCAAATATGCTCAGCTGAAATCTACCTTAGAAATTTCCAGTCTTTCTTTCAATGAAATATTTTGGAGAAGGAAAATGTTCCTGAAAGCTGGCATGTCGTTCCTGCTGAATCAATACTCTTTATCATTGAAAATCTCTTTAAAAATTTAAGAAAACTTCCCTTTCTAGGGAAGTGCTTTAAAACAATAGCTCACTGGTTTAATTTGTCATTAATAATGTCCCACTGTATTATAAATTTCTTGTGCTTTAAATGATGTTAAAATTAGCCTCTTCTGTGCTTTTCTCACGACTTTTACTAAAAAAATCTATGCCAGATGAGCAATGTGTATTTACATTTGGTATGACTGGGTATTAAAAGACTACTGCAATTATGATACTGTTCAAGTATTATTTAAGATTCAAAAACTAAAATGAGGTTTCAGAAACTAGCTCAGACTCTCCAGTTTTGATGCTCACATGGGGTTCTTCTGGGCCTGTCCTATTTCAGTAATAAAAGCTGGCCTATGCTGTCCTTTGCATGGACTTCTTGGCAGTGGGTTTCAACAGCACTTCAGCAGCGGAGGACAGTATTGTATCCCATTTTGCAGAAGATGAAAGCAAGGTGCAGAAAATCAAATTATTTTTCTCCAAGGTCACCAATTTAGGGAGAGGCAAAGATAAACTTCATTATGACACCTGAGAAGTAGCACAATGACACATTTCTTAAAAGTCACAAGAATGTTGGTTCTTGTGTAAAATGTAGTTGTGAAGACATTCTTAATAACAGCAGTTGTGTAAAACATTTTTCCTTTATTAATAGCAGAATATAACCATTGCATACTCCTCTCTGTCTTTGTTCTTTAAAAAGAAATTGTTTAAACCATAAGCATAGGTTAGGTACAGGGGGGAAATAACTGTAGTTTTAGATCATTGGTGAGGGTATGGGATGTACTGTGTGTTTCATTTGCCGTGTATCATTGAAAATACAGAGGACTTCACAGCAGAATTGTATGTTTCAGGCTTGCACACATTTGTGAGAATGTTAACACTGCGTTGTGGGAATAGTGCTGAGTTCCCTGTTATCATGCAAGCAATTGCTAACTGTAGACCTCTGACTTTGTAATTTGTTCTTTATGGACTAGCCTGCAGCCAATAAGCAAAATCAATAGTCTTTGCTGAAAAGTAAGCAAGTGCCAGTGTGTTATGTGACAGGTGAAGATACATGTGCTTACCAGGGGTCAGAGGGCCACATCAAATTTCTCTCTGACTTCTTTTCAAAAAGCTAAATCCATTTAGGGAGCATTCGTCATTGGAAAATGTTGCAGTGGGGAATTAGACAGGCTCCTGCTCTTCTTTTCTCATTTAACGATGTTTGTTTTCAACAGTCTGTTCAATAATGTCACTGAAAAGAAATTATGTGAGAAGAATAAACTGCTTATAGTCTATTTATTTATTCATTCATTTCTGTAGAATAACACTAGCTGTTGCATTCTCATATTTATTAATGCTATTATGGTAGTCCAAATATTTGTTTGTTCTCCTTTTCCTTTGGAAAAAAGGTGGGACAGAACAGTGTGGAACAGATTATTTACTGTTTAAGCCTAAGGTGAAGGTTATGCAACTCTTAGCAATCATGCATGTTCTATAGGATATCATTTGCTCTTCTTGATTATGGCATCTAAATATGCCACAGCTTTAGTACTGCACAGTTTGGGAAGTCTCTTGTTTTACAAGTAGAATGACCATCAGAAGTCTGCTATAGAAAATATAATGCCAGCAGCTGAGATGGATGCTGCTGGCCTTTGATAAAATGGGCTGTTTCAGGTGGATGCTACTGGTGCAATTCCCTCTTTTTTTATCAAATGCTGAAAGGGAAATGTTGTTCAAAGCAGCCCTCATCTCTCAACATAATAGACTGCAAAGAAAGGCACAAAGGGAAAGGGAAAAATCCAGCAGAGAAGACATTTTTCTGAAATTCAAACTAGTTTAGGCTCATAAGCTACCAAAGAAAAGGATTTCTGTATTTAGAAGTTAAAGTTATATTGTCTTTTAATGTTTAAGTCTCAACTGATGTTCTTTTGAAAACTTCAGATTCAGTCTAATAGCAAAAATGATAGAAGGCTTAATGCTGTTGTTTGCTTCTTATTGAATGTAGTTGCTCCATTTAATAGCCTGGATTGCTGCCATGGTACTATCATATACACATGTGCACTCCCAGTCAGGAAAAACAAACAATAACCACACAGGTTCAATCAGATTAAAGGTTCCCTGTGTGAGAGCTGAATACCAAAAACCAGATTGGTGTGTTAGATTTCTCCTGTTTGATTTTAACATGCATAATAAATGTCTCTTTATTTTTCTACCCAGCTTTCTCTATAGCTGTTTTTTTCACTGCAGACTGCACAAATAATTACTGTAGTACTTTCTCTTTGTTGAGTACCGCATTTGAAGATCCTGAGTGATACTCAAGGCTTCCAGAAAGTCCCTCAGTCACAGTACTGCCATGCTTCAGGCCACCTCTTAAACTTAGTTTCAGGATTCACAGGCTGCTTTCAACACCAGGGTATATCTAGTGAATGTCCAGGTTCAGAGTATTCAATAAGACAGGAAATGTCAAACATGACTCACAGGGCCTCTCAGCCACCGACACCAAGAAGTTAAGAAAGCCTACTTTCATCATCTTCAGACAAGTCTGGTGTCTTCGTAGCCTTTAGCTACAAAATATTTAAATAACATATTTCAGCTATAGAACCTGTGGGCTCTGCAAACTTATATACCACTAAATTCAATTACTGTTGGATCATCTCTTTCTACACTATGTTATTGTACTGAGAAATAGTTTTCTTCCTGACACAAATTCCCAGGCAGATGCTTGAAGTTCTGGTGGACAAGTGGGGAAAAGCAAGTGTCTGGGTCTCGATTATCTCTCAGGTAATGTGTCTGTGAGTAGACTACAAACAAATTGAGAAATTACCTTTCCATCTAAGGGGTTGTGAAAATAAACTTACACGGGAATTTTATCATTTGAGAAATGAAAACATAAACAAAAAGCTCCTCCAACCTTCCTTTCCTCCTCCTCCTCCCTTCATGGAGTAACACAGTTGCTGTTCTGCAGTGACAAGATGAGTTAAAATAAAGTGACTTGAGAGATCCCCTGAGCTCCAAGCTGCAGAGTGTTGAGGTTAAGTTTGAGGTTTGCCTGCTCAGCTGCTTTTTTTTTTTTTTTATTGGGTCTTAAACCTTTCCCACACTAAATAAACAACCTTTTATAGGCTTTTTCTTCACAAATAACAAGTTTTGTAACCTCATATGAAAAACTCTTGTTGCTGATTCAGGCTAAATGCCCCTTTGTTACTACGAGTCCCTCTGTCCCCAAGAGCCATTGTCCTCTGAAGAACAATGCCACAGGCTAGTGCTTGCCTAGCCCTGCTAGCCCTGCTCCCTTGCT
>JAOXNG010000021.1:22373839-22384426 GCA_028566535.1 Scolopax minor
GTTGCCTCTTGTGTCCAGCTTCTCTAATTTCATTTTTCTCACAGAAAAATGTACTCCTTCCTAGTTTATAGGTTCATCCTTTTAGCAAGCCGTGACATTATGGCTTAAACAGATCACCTGGAAAATGGGAACCTGCATGGGGTGAGAAGAACATGCTGTGGGTTGTCCTGGACCATGCGAGTTCCAAAGCAGCCCTGAGTATTCCCACCACAGGGAGCAACACAGGAGCATTCTCTGCCACAGGAGGTGGCTCCAGTCTGGGACAGCACAGGCCAGCAGCAAACAGATCCCAACACTTCCTTCCCAAAGGTTTCCCCACCCACCAGAACACTGGGAACAGGTGCAAACTTTTATGATGATATGGAACAGGGCCATCTGGTGATTTTTCCATCACCAGTGAGACTTTTAAAGTGTTCTTGGCCAACTTCATCTCTCTTCATGTCTGTGGGAGTTTACTTTTAGTGAAAGTATTTGTGTTGCTGCTCGAGGCTTTTGGAAGCACTGGTTCATTTGTTTTCCATATTTGTAAATATCCTTCCTTCTCCTACACTTATCCAGTCTTGCTTTTTCCATCATTTGCTTCTGGTCTAGCAAGGGGTATAATTGCACTGGGCTAATTGTATTTAGATGGATATCTATCCAAACAAACAGAAAAAAAGGGCTGATTCAGATCCTTCAAGGCCAGATTGTTCCTTGAAGACCTCCAGGAATGGAAAAAGCTTTGTAAACAATGCCAAGTACTGATAAGAAGCAATAGCTCTCTAAGATCCTTAATTGAGTCAGATTTCATGGCATTGCTCTGCTCTATGTTGAGAGAGGTGAACCTGTCAGTATTCCACAAGAATTACTGCATTTTCGGACCAGTGAAGGGATCTTAGCAAGATGCAAATATATACTTCTTCCAAATCAATGGTCATATTTCTCAATTCAAGTGCTGAAACTGTCCAGACTGTCTGAAACAATAAAGATTTTTACCATATATAGTGCATAAAAACATGTTCGTGTAGCTTAATGTAAAAAAAAAGCTTATAATTGAATCCATGTAAGATGTTGCTACATCTAACGGCCTGTCCAAACTGTTCCTGTAAAAGCTATTTAAATAATGCTTTGGAGAGAAACTATATATTTGGCAGAGAATATGTATGTATGCCTTTTACCATCAGCAAGCAGAAATGTATTTTTGTGTAATGTATCAGGAAAATATTTTGTGTACAGCAAATGCAGGAAAGTCTCATAATTCATTGTACAGGATAAAAAGCTGGATCAATGTGCAGCGCTGCATCCTTTGCTAAAAAAATGTCATTAATTGTTAACCTTGCATATAGTTGAGAACTCAATCTGATTCTTCCTGTAGTTACTCTTTCTCACAGTAAAGCATATTGGGGAAAAAGCAGATCTGCAAATGGATTACATTCATTTAGTTACAGAGCACTGGATGGTTTTAGTTGTATTTCTTACATGGTTTCATGCAGTAACAAAAACTGCAGATCTGACACTCCTGTCATTGGACATGCTAGATTTGAAGTAGGAATCCTATAAAAAATGTATTCTTCTTGTGGTTTTAATATTCATAAGTTTCACTAATATTGGGGGTTGGTTAATCCCTTAAAAGGGAAAGCAATATTGATTAGGATAGAGACCATGTCTGGAAAGCCATATCCATTTTCATTTCATGTTTGTTCCATGAGTAGCCTTAGATCCTGCTACATCTCTTTATGGATCTGCTTTCCCACCTGATAAAGGGGAACAAGGAGGCCAGTCTCCTTTAGCAATGTGCCCAGAAACTCACCGATGAGAATGTTATATCATTTTACTAAAGTCAATTTGGCAAAACAAAAAGTATTAGACAACATACATATTCTTCTCTGTTCTGCAAGGCTGCCAACGCTCATGGGAGTTGACAAACAGGAGAGCACTTCTGTGAAACTCCTGAGCAGCCTACTTGGAGAGGGGTGTTTTATAGAGATTTGTTTGTTTATGGCCTTCTCGGGTCCTGAAGAAAAGGAAAACTTTCTTCTTTGCATCTTAGGAAAAATAGTGAAAACTCGGTGTTTTGCTTGTTTATTGAATCCCACTGCAAACAGATTAACAGCCTAAATCCAATTCATCACCTCAGACTACATTAAAAGTGCTATGCTGTCACACCATTTAATGATGTCTTTTATGGTCACAATAAGATATTTATAATGAGAGACTTAAACTTTCATGTTTCTTAATTAAAGAGATTTTCTAAACTAGTTGTAACCTGCACTTGGCCTTATGATGCCTCCCAGAATAACAATGATCTACCAGTTAGTATGTAAGGGCTCACGACTGATTGTTGCTCCTCTTCTTCTGCATATTAAGTAGTGTTCATTAATTAATATTCAGCTTGCTTGCTTCTTGCACACAGGACATCATCTTTGCACTGGGTTCCCAGTAGACAAAAGAATAATTGTAGTTTAAATGAAAAGCTTTAGAGATCCCTTTGAGTGGAGTGTTAAGATTACAAACATGAAAAAGAGTTCAGGGACTGAAGAAATTTAGGATTTGTTTTTATTGTAACAAAAATGTGGCTCTAACTGGTTTGATTTGAAAAGTCAAGCTACATATTATCCATATGAATGCCTTAATGTATTCTCTAGGTGCTTGTCAGTATAGAAACTGGACCAAGATAACTGAATTGGTTGAAATTTACACTTTCTCATATTTCAGTTTTCTGGTATTTCAGTATATCAACATTGCCACTTTTTATTTTTTCCAGAATAACACCCCATTGTTAGGACTGGTTTTTAAATAAATCTATAATTTTATTATGTGACTTGATTTGCACTTGTGTATAAGACCTGATTTATCTGGTTACCAGTTTTGTACTGATGAGATCAAAGTTTCCAATTCGAATCTATTTCTTGATGAGCTGAAGAATAAAATGCGGTACATGATCACTTTTGTGTCTTTCAATGAATCACTTTGCCAAGGCAAACTATCAGATGGCTAAAATAGTTTAGCTCTGTAGAAATTCTGAAAAACAAAAACATGGCAGTTCATCCCAGCGCTAGCCCTTCTGACATTTAATATTGAGTGCAAGTCTGTCTAATTTTGGAAACACTGATTCTACAGTCATTTTCTTTCTTAAATTAAGGTGATCAATTTCTACAGAAATGACATTTTAAACATGTTCCAATATAGAAACCAAAAGCTATAAATAGGTACGATTTTGTGTGTGTGAGAAACTAACCCGCAAAATACACACATTTATCCTGCATTCAAACATCATGAAACTATCAGAGAACTTACAACCCCATCCCTACACTGGGATAGTCTGATCCTACTTGCAGTCTTTTATAAAAGCAAATAAAAATTTAAAAAATTTACATTAAAAAATTTTCTCCACCAGAAACTTAAAGTTTATGTGTCTGTGCAGTCACCTACAAAGCAGATCTGTTTTGAAGCTGTTAGTTTCCTAGGTTAGTTTCCTTATTTTTAAGGTAGCTCTGTGTCATGGGGCCAGGAATTTCTGGTTTTGCTTATTTTCTTACTTTTTTTTTTTTACTTTTTTTTTTTTTTAACAATAAGTCTCCCTTTGGGACATGTCACTTGAAGCTTGTGTTTGTCATGCTCCTGGTGCAGGGGAAAAACACACACTAAATTCAATCTTTAAATTAAGCTGTAACCAAGCTTGTATATTCATTAGAGGAGAAAAATTCTCTTCTGAGAAGTTCAAATTGTTTATTGATTTTCATTTCTGTGTTCAAGTGAAGCTTGAGTAAGTCTGTCTCACTGCAGTCCCTCTGGGGCAACGCTGCCAACAAGTGCATCACATTTCAACCCAAGTGAGCAGTTAGCAACAAAAATCTGAGAATTCCTTTAAAACTGTATTAATAAATAGTTAGAGGGTGAGATTTCCAGTTCAATATAGCTGATTCTTTTGCAAAAGGAATAAGAGGCTTGAATGGCAGGCTATAAATGACAAACCTCTCAAAAAGCCTTAAAGTCAGATCAGGTGAGTGCAATTAGTGGTGTGCTGTTTGGGGAGTAGAAGGAGAGAGAAATACAGAGAGGAGTAGGGAGCTGCTAGATTTTTCCTAAAATTTTATAATTGACCCAATTGTGTGCAGCTGTAGTCATCTTGTGAGTCTCTCAGCAAGGAGAAAAGTACACACAATAGAAGTTACTGACAATTAACATTTCACTTTTTAGTCTCTTCTTAAGAACGCGTTTCAACTAGCAAACAACAACTGAGGAAAGCCTACAACTGGAGAAACCCAGAGCCTGTCTTGGAGGTGGACTGAGTGACTAAGTCTTGGTTTGCAAGAAACGTGAGTACTGTGGATACTAAATATCATACTGACAAGGAAAAACTATTCTGAGCTATAAGTTTCTCCAGATTAATTTCAATTAAGAAATCTAATTAAGCAAATTTGAATGTATTGAACGTGTTGTCAGATTTTCACCAGAGTGGAATTGTTTTACTCCTTTCCTTTCCAAGTTCCCACGTAGGTAGGAAGAGCTTTTTAAAAATGTGAAGTTGGTTTGTACATTCTGGGCTTATTAATGGTTAGGAACAGTTTGTGTCAGCAATTTGTGATAAGACAATGAAAGATAATTCCAGCTGCTCTTCATAAAGATAAGCAAGCAAGCAGCATTTCATGATGAACAGAGAAACATATTATTCAAATATGTAGAGGATCCAGCTAGTTTCTTTGACTAGTCATAGGGCAAAACTGTGATAAAATGTTTTTAAATAATCCTGGTAGAAATTACCAGCCATGTTCTTCAATAATTCAGCAATTAATAGAGGATGTAAAAAAATAAGATAAAAAGTGGGAGAAATAAACATCATCTGGGTGTCTATTACACTGCCTTGTATTTCATGCAGGAGAGAAGGCCTGAATGACTGAAATTTCTTTTTAAGTATGGTTCATAGGTATCAGTGAGTATCTATTTCATCAGTCCCACAGGCAGCATATTAATGAAAAACTGGAGAAAAAAAAAATAAACCAGCTTTATCCCATGTGTTCACAGTCACCACAACTTTTTATAAAATTCCTTCTCTGACATTTTTGTGTCTGATTCCTCTACTCTGCTATGATGGCTTACCTCTGCCGTTGCTTGGCTCAATGTGCCTCAGCACATGTAGAATTGGGATGCATAAACTCCAACTGGAGCTGATATTCCTGAGGTTACACATTGCTTTTCTTCCCTCTCCCGCCTTCCATCATTAGCTGAGTGTGTAAGTGGAGCCTGTGAAGCAATTTTTTTTCCAACAGGACTGTAGCAAATGGAGGGAATTATGAGATGATGTTTTAGAATAAGGACTATGTGTTCAAACTTCCGTAATTTCAAAGCATTTCTGTGCCTTTTTTTTTTTGCTCCTGAGATATTCATGTTACATGTAGAATGTGAGGGTTTGAAATATTCATTTCAAATAGCTGTTGATTAAATCACAATGGTAAAGTCATCTATTTCTGAAAGCTCTATTTCGGACAGCATTTATTAAAGAAAAAAATAAAAGACGATTCTGAAGTTGCTCTAAAGATTAATTAATATTTTTTAAGAAGGGGACTTTGAAAATGTCTGAGTGATGACTTTTAATTACTGAATGATTTTAAATGCCAAGTGATGGCTTTTAATTCCATTTAATTTTTTGAGCCAAATTATTTAGGCGCTTTTCAAAACCCTTAACTCCCCATTGTTAATGCATAGGACAGAAGTCTGGCTGTTAGTACTGACTAACTGCTAAGCACCCCATTCACATGGAGACAGAATCTTGGTTTCCAAGCTGAAGGAGATTTTCTCCTCCCTTTATCCCGTTCCTCCTCCCTTTTACCCCAGCAGACAGACTTTGCCTCATCATAGAGTTCAGATCCCATCTAGCTCCAACTGGGTTACTTCTTAATTTGCTATCTTGATCACCCCATGCATCTTTCTCTTGCATTGCTCTTCTCGGGGTTTAAGATGAGGAAAAAACATGTGGACATCCCTGCTCTTATGTCTCAGATGGCTGCTGATGGCTGTGCTAGAATTTTTCTTCATTCAGTCTTTGGAGCGGGTCTATTATATAAATACATACCTGTGTGTATGTGTTTCTTAGAATAGAGTGTGGAAAATGTGTTGCCTACATCTTAAGTATTTGTCTGTTGGAATATTTGTTGTAGTGAAGAGTTGTGTATACAAAAGATCTCAGCTGGGCTAATAGCTTCATGGCTGCGGCTTTCAACCAGTTTAGCCAAGGGACCTCAGCTGTGTCTTGCATGTTCCAGAAAATATTCCATGTGTAAACTGTGGGTACTTCTGAAATAGCAAGGCTGGAGTTGAAGGGGAAAGAGGGATGTTCAATCCCTCATCAGCCATTTGGGAACTTCAAAACTTTTCCAGGTAAAACGATAGCCATAACATTTATAGCCAACCACAAACACTTCTGAGAGGGGTAGCATCTCACTTTCCAGTTCAAATCAAACAGTGTTTTGCTGGAAATTTTCCAGAATAGTGCTACCTGGTGCCACAATGACAGACTGATCAAATGAATCTGAAAATCCAAAACTGAAGGAAAGATAGAACTGAAATGAGACTTTGTGCATGTCTTCTGTCTAGCAGGCAAAATAAAAAGTGTCACTGAGAAGCTGATGGTTGTTAAACTTCATTAGTTTAACTTTGGTGTCTATGACATATTGGGCTCTATTTCTCGGCTCCTTTACATCGATTGTCTGTCCCTTGTTGTTTCTCACTTATGGTAGATCATTCTGGTCTGTTGCCGGATATCTCTGTTGATCTGCTGT
Organism: Scolopax minor; assembly: GCA_028566535.1. Classification (NCBI taxonomy): domain Eukaryota; kingdom Metazoa; phylum Chordata; class Aves; order Charadriiformes; family Scolopacidae; genus Scolopax; species Scolopax minor. The sequence goes on from JAOXNG010000021.1 coordinate 22,380,598, forward strand.
AAATGTTGACATCTAAATTTTGAAGAATGTTATATGAACAAAGACTCCAATAACACTACTGCTTGTATGCAGCTTTCCCATTTGAACAATCATGCAATACTGCAAAGTAGTAGTTCACCAAGCTTGAGATCTCCCAAAGGCAGAGAATTCAACAAAGGTTTTAAGAGAATTATGAGCTGGAAAGAATGATCTGGATTGTAAACTTCCCCTGTCTTCCTTAACTTTTCTCATGGAGGCAAATGTTCAGTGGCATTTTGGACTCTCTTAGTTTGCAGCATATGGGAATTAGTCTGCCAAACTGGCATATAGCTGAAGGAAAATCTAGAATTTCTTCAAATGTGGTGGTTTAAATGGTGGATGGCCTGTTTAAAGGAGTTACTCCAATGTAGGAGGTAACGTATGCTTCCACTTCTTGCAAGGATTGATTAAACCACATTAGCTGCATGCGTGGAGAGTGCCAAACTGCTTTTCCTTCCCTGAATGAAAACACTTAAAGAAGTTTCTTCTTTTTTCTCTTGAGTCCCCCGGAGAACAAGTGCTATACCCATCCACCAAAAGTGCTTAGATCCCACCAACCCATCACACTCTGAGGTGGAACTTAAAGAAAGTGTCACAGGTATCTGTCCCCATTAGCAGCCATTTGCTGGCATTAACTGGATGCTTCCAAACACCCACAAAGTCCTACAGCATCTGGTCCATAGGCCAGATGCCATAAACATTAATTTGTGCTGGAGAGGGCCCCAAATCCAATTATTACTGCTTAAATACTTTTTTTTTTTCTCCTCTTCCAATGCTATTTGTTCATTATGCTGTTTTTTTTGACCATGTAAGACTTAACTACTCTGAGCAACCTAGATCTGCAAAACATGTCAGGCTTCACCCCATAGCATGTTTTTACATGTCATCAATCAGATGTAGTGACCGAGATACAGGACATCTGGGGCTTTCTGTAGAATTGATTGTTAAAAAAATATCTAGATTCCTGTTGTTTCATTTTGGTCTGGTTTCTGATGAGTAGCAGTTTGTTTATTTGTTTAGTGTAACTTAATGTATGTATGTTTTCATGTTGAAGGGAAACATTTGTATAAGTATGTCTTTGCCAGCCAGGATAATGATCTTTCAAAAGACCATGTTGAAAGGTAGGGGACCAAAGAGGGGGAAGAAAAAGGAGCCTTCTCTGTGTTTCAGTAAATGGCTTCCAGATTCTCTGCTTCAAGGAACATCAGCTGACTTCTTTTATAAGCTTTTATAAGCTACAACTCCTTTTTCAGTCCTTTTACATACATATGTTTTTTTATGGGGCTTGGGGCGGGGTGGAAGTAATTTTGTTCTGTCAGAATATTTAATTTCTTCTCCAAAACTTCTATTACTTTCAATGTATTGCCAGCTGCCTTAGGAAAGTCTCATGCTTATCTTTACTCTTCCTCCTCATCAGCTCAAATGTGTACCTGATGGTGATACCATCAAAGCACAATTTTTCTTTGGTTCAAATCATTGCACAGTTCCCCATCAACTCTCTGGTATGTGAGGGTTTACTTGTCATTTAAAGGCTTTGATTTGTTCAGAAATCAGTTTTCATAAGAGTCTGCCAGCCAAAAATTAATTCTATCACACACTGAAAGCTCCTGGGCCTAATACTTGCTGATTTCCATAAAAGTTCCCTGATTTACACCCTGAGAGGTGAGAGAAATCTGAATGCTAGTGTGTAATGCCTTCAATACTAGGGGAGATACTGGGGATCTAGTTCCATCAATCTGAATTCTAGCCAGGCAACTGTCTCAGAAGGAACTTTATAAAATAAATAGTGTTTCTTGGAATCAAAGTCACCTTAGATTAGATGAAACAAGCAAGGATGTACATTTTAACTTTCTGTTTCCCAAGGAAGCTTGTTTAGTTGCTTAGTATCAGAGGCTTCTAGTTACTCTGAATTCGTTTTTCACTCTTTCAGTCAGTTTGTACATTACTACTTCTATTAGTACAAAAATCTGCCATATGTTTTTACAGTGAGCATGTTAATCTGAACACTGACCTTCACAGCATTGTCACTGGCTATGCTCAAAGCTGACTTTGTGGGAAGCGTTTTCATCAGTGGTGTCAAAAACCTTCAATAATTAAAGTTACTATCACATATGTACATTTTTTTTCTTTTCTTGTAATAAAAGAAGTCTCCTCTAGAGCAAACAAAGAGAGAAAAAATTAATTGATTTGACACTTGAGCTGAGAAGACATACTTTAAGGAATACCACTTAAAGGAAAAGGAAGTTTGGAGTCTCAAATAATTAAAATGAGAATTTGGCCAAGCAAATGGAGGCATTTTCTTTCAATATACTACTTCACATAGACTTGCAACGTCTTTCCATACGTTTTATACACTGGACCTTATTTCTGAACTTTAGAAAAACAACAGGATTAAGCTCAGAGTGCATTTTCCTATGTGAAAGGCAATAAAAATACAATTAGAAACATGCAATTTTATTCAGGATGTGTGTGGTACAAAGAACTTTACTTCCACTTCAACATGTACATGCTTGTCTTGTTTTCTGGAAATCTTTGGTAGGTTTGGATGGTATAAAGGGGCCATCTCATTTGCCTCTTCAAAGTTAGATTGCCAGTTACCAATACCTAAAATTCTGAATACAGCTCTTCCCTGTCAGCTTTGGTTTTGACCATGCACGTTACAATTCCCTCCTACCAGAAGATTGTCTTCTGGCTCATGGTCAGTTGGACACTATCGGATACTTGTAGAACCAGCTCAGTCCAAGTATTCACCTTCACTGAGTGCCATATGTGGTATTTTACTTCAAATAACTTGGCTGTCAAGGCATATAAAATTAATTCTAAGTGCAGGAGAAGAAATATACTCTCTGAAGTTGAAAAGCTTGCCAAAGGGAAAAGTAGTATTAATAAGAAAATTGTAATGCTCATTTACTGCATGCAACTTTTCAATATCTTTCTCAAAGTTGTGTAATAGCACATCCAATGAAAACCCAAAAAGCAGGTGGATGAAACAGCCAGAAACACTGACCCAACAAAAAAGGATTTTTACCATTTGCCAGCAGCGAGCACTAATGCAGTCCTTCACTACCCCGTGCAGTCTTCAGGCACCTCCCAAATCGGATTTTTCCTTTCTATCAGTAATTTCCACAGAGTTCTGTAAGTCACATGTACTCAAAACGACACAAAGACATTTTCCCCACAGCCAAATCAGTAAAAATAGCAGTTTCCAAAGAGGACAACCATCACCATCAAAATTAAAGAGGAGACACAGCCAGATAAAAATAGTAAAGAAGAAAAAAAAAAAATCATTAAAATGGAAAAAGACATAACATCTTACAGCTTGGACAAAACTGTCTCATTCCATGGGCACGTTATATTTAATGTAACCTGGGTATACAGGTAATCTTGTGTACATCCCAAAACATCTATATTTTGAATATTCTTACAATATTAATTTATGGGAAAAGTTGAGCTTTAAGATTAGCCAAAGGATGGCTTTAAAAGCAAAGAGGAAGGATTTTTGCATTTTAATGGGAAGCAGAAGAGATGCAGACGTTACGCTGCTAACATATGTATACAAAGTGCAAAAAAAGTTTTTTCATTCACTAACTGTAAGGTTTTTATTGATATCATTAAAGCCATTCAGGAATGGGTTTATTCAGGAATAAAAATGATTATGCACATGCTAAATATCTATTATTTCAGGTCTTACTTGAAATCAGTGTGTTATCAACCTCTGGGAAAACAGAATAATTAATCAAGTTGGCAAAAAATTGCTTTCCAAAACATTCCAAAGCAAGTCAACAAATAAGCCTTTTTCTTGCCTTTTCCG
>JAOXNG010000021.1:22393532-22406805 GCA_028566535.1 Scolopax minor
ACTTCAAGAACACCCACTTCAGCTTCTCCTCCTCTTCCTCATTCAGTTCCAGTGTCTCCCTCCTACTTCTAGAGCAGTTAACCTGATTTCACATCCTGTTATACCACTCTCTGTGCTGCCAGACTTCTCCTCACCCATGAAGAGTGTTTTTTCACTAAGGCCCTAAGTGTGGAAAAAGAAATTAGAAGGCCAAAACCAAAACAAAACCAAAAAAAAAAAAAAGGAAGACAACTTCAGAAGTGTTAATGTTGCCTGTTTATTTTATCTGATACACTGTGTGTTGGATTTGCCTCTCTCTGGGTTAGCTCACAGATTCATTCCTCCTGGTGTAAGTTGGGTTTAAGGACATTTGTGGCAGGCACAGAGCCTCCAGCCCTTCTGTCCTTCCTGCACATGAGTTCAATGTAGTCAACATAGGAAGAGCTCTCAACCCAGAGACTTTACCCACTTTACTTTGAATGGGGCCCTTCTCTTTCGCTATTCAAAGATGGCTTTCCAACCCATCTCTTGACATGCCAGGACTTTTCCTCCCCTGCTGAAAAGTTCAGCAGAATAAGCATCCTCCTTTTTGTTTGATCCAGGCCTGGGGAGCCCTCAGAGCACCTCCTGCTCTTTAGGAGAAGGCTGTCTCCTCTTCCTGGAAAGGAAGGTCTAAATGAAGAGGATCTCTTTTGACATTCATGTTTTTGCATTATATAGGAAAAAGAACAAGCCCTGAGGTCTCACCTTGGCAAAGTCCTCCCTAGCTTCAACACAGGTGAGTAACTGATGCCTACAGTTTTTGTTTTCTTCACTCACTCCTAAGCACGTGTTGCTTTTCAGCTCTACCCAACCACTTAAATAATTAATGAAGTCTGAACTCTTCCCTATTAAACAAACTTGTTCTTCTTCCCCTACAAACTCACCCACCCTTGCAAAGTACTTCAGCTTTACAATGGGTTGTACCTTCCCTTTCCTCTGGCTCTTTGAAGATTTTGCTCTTTGTTCGGTGAACTTACCCAGTTCCAGGAACATGTACCACATTATCTAAATCATCCCTGTGTTTATTTTACCCTGATGGTGTTAATGAGGCTTAGCTATGTTACAGCATTTAAAATCTTTGTAGTATCTTAAACATATTATATCTTAAAATATCCCCTTCAGGTATGTAAGTATTAGCCAAATCATATAAATGGAGAAGTAAAAACAAATGTTTAGGGATTTGCCTAAGGCCATGCAATAAGTCAGTGTCAGAGCCAAGAGCCAAACCCACCCTTTTGTGGTGAGTCAGCCCACGCTGGCATGATTTGGTGTGTTCCTAGTTATGGAAATCAACCTATTCATTGCGCATAGTACTCATTTCAGTCATTTCATAAACTGGCTCTAGCAGTTGCCTTCCCCTTAATAATAACTTTCCCAGAAATACCTTTGCTTACCTAACTCCAGATACTTCTTACACATCTACATAAGGAGTAGCATATGAATCTAGGGGTTACATAGTTGCTTTTTTTTCTTGTGTTTTGTTTTGTTTAGGTTTTTTTCCTCAGAAAGGCCAGAAATTAAGCAGAAGTAGAGGGGACTGTGTTCCTAAAGTGCTGAGATTTCCTGTGCCTGCCCTTGGAATTAGAAAGTATCTGGACAGCCATTTACCTTGCAGGGTAGAATAGTAGTTCATGCTCCATAATTTTCCTTTCTCTACTTTTTAAGGTTTCGGTAAGACTCTCAGGGAGGGAGATGAGCATGTGAAAGGGAGAGAAACATACAGGCAGCAAATATTTTTAAGAATGTTTATGCTGGGAGTAGGTAGTCCAAAAAGTGATGAAATAGTCAAGTGACAAGACCTGGCCTGAACATCTAGAACTTTGATGATGTTTGGCAGGGAAAATTAGACCAATTAAAGGGTGCCTCTGGGAAGCTTTACCTTATGTGACCAGAACTTCTACACAACATCTTGGTGTACTTGGCGCTTTTACAGAGATCATGGTTCTGTGAATATGAATGGTTTTGCCAGTATGTTAGTCATCTGCAGGAGTTCAGTCTGCACTCGGTTTGGATGTGTTTCTGTATCACCTTTTGTTTCCTCAGAAGACCTTGCTGTAATGTGCAGTTCAGCTTCGCTCTCTGCTATTGTCTCAGCAGTTCCCCTTTTGCAGTATTTCCAGGTTATTTATGGAGTGAAGAATCCTCTCTTCTACGCTTGCTTTCTCAAACTTCCCCATTAAGAAGTTTCTGGGGGCTATTGGTTGGTGTTTAATAATGCTTTACACTAACGACTTCATTGATGCGCTAAATTTTATTCCTTAGTATATACAGCTCTTAAGTGTTTCTTTTGACCAGCAGCCTGAGGATTGTAGAATAGCACTGAAAAAAGAAAAAAAAAAAAAAAAGAGAACAAAATTAGTACATCTTTTAAACTCCAGAGTCAAAGGCACAGAAAAACTAATAGATTATACTGAGATATTTTTTCCTCTTCCTAAAAACAACAGTATAAATCCAACCAGTAGCATAAAAGGACCTAGAAAAAGTAGACATGTAGTCTGATAATAAATGAATTAATCTGTTTGGAAAATGAAGCTGATAGTACTGTTCTTGGGAGACAAAGACAAAACGCACCTCTTGGGCAGGAAAAAAGAAACAGAGACCTCTTCAAACAGCTTCTCTTTACTGAGAGCCGTAATCCATGAGGGGGAAAAGACCTTATTTGGGAGGCATCTGGAGAACTGCACTGTGAGAAAGCAAAGCAATAGCGCCTCTGCGTATGATTTTAGTTACAGACAAGTCAGATTTTTAAATTTTTTTTTTTATGTCTCATTGCCTAAACAATTCAGTCACAAGGCATTGGTGAAATCAGAGATAATGATACGTGATACTGTAGTGATTGATCGTTTTGGCCTATTTGAAGCTCATACTGTAAGGAGAAAAGCACTTGCATGGGTTTAGAGACTACAAACTTCAGGTTGCAAACACACTATGTCTTTGTTTCTGGCTGGTGTGCACTTCTGTGCATGCTGGCAGTCAGCTGGTTTTCCACATTACTTTTATTTTCAGGTGATCATATAAGAGCCTGACAGGCAGGGCCATCTACGTATTTTTCAAGTTAATACTTTTCTATTGCAAAACAGTGTTTTGTAAAAATGGAGATGCTGATGAAAAGATCTATTTCTATTCCGCTTTCCATCCCATTGAAAAATAAAAGCGATAATTTAAGGATCGGGAAAGAGGAGTTCCTCTGCACAGGTTTTAGGAAAGACTGCACACAGGTATTGCCATGTTCTATTATTGTTTATTTGTTAATTTTTTACAGTTGTTTTCTAAACTTTAATTACTCCATGGTAATGCTCATGATAACAATTCACAGAGGAAAATGAAACAACTGATTACAAGTATGAGGAAGGTTAGTTGTAAGGAGAATCTGAAGAGTCCAAATATTTACCAAGATAGAAGTAACTGAAGAATACTTGATAAGAATGTACAAGTATTTGAAAACTTGAATTCCCAAAGGTTTAAAAAATAATGCAGTTTAGTGTCAGGATGACAAAATTATGTTAAAGGAGCTCATAGAAGTCTATGTTTCCTTGAAACTCAACCCAAAATGTGCTTGAACAGTAAGATTGTTTCAAATATGAAACAATTTCTAAAAAAAAATTGGAGAACCTTTATGGATTGCAGCACTTCTAAGACAGGAAATAGACCACCAGAATGAAGTATATTAGGGATGGTGAATGTACTATTCCTCATCTTTACACATTGACCTTGTTTCTATGTTCAGAAACCATATATAGAGTTGTTGAGTTGGTCAATAAACTAATCCAGCCATCAATAAAGCACACCTTCTTGTTTATTAATATGTGATTAAAAATGTATATGATAAAAAGATATTGACTGAGCAGAGTTTGGGTGACAAGAACAATTATAGCTTCAAGCCTAATCAGTACATGAGCTGTTCAACCCAGTGAAAGTCAATAGTCTATTTCTGAACAATTACACTTTTTGTTTTAAATAAACTATTTGGATTTTGCTAGTGCTCTCATTTTCTCTAAATGATTTAGATATGTACAAAAAAGCAGAAAGAAACAGCCACAAAATAAATCACCTACTTTATGGTCCTTGTATGAGAAAGCTGTAAATATGCAGGGAATAGGATTTGTTTTAATTATAACTGGCTAGCCACAAATAAATTAAACTCAGAATAAGTATGTCTCTCTTTTCAATTGTATTACTAGTTACACAGGTCTTAATCATACTTCCACAATGTCCTAATTTAGTTATTTTATCTTTCTATTGTTGTTATTGTAAGCTAAAGTCATAATTTTACTGCATTCAAAGTGCTCTGTCTTGATTTCATTCAAGCAGTTTCTTAAACCTAATATGAAATTATAACTGAAAACCATTTCATTCTTCTTTGAGTGGTCCTTAGCTTTTACAAACTTTTCTCATGGTTCAATACATCTTTGCTCCAAAGCAACGATATTCTACAGAAATTAATGTAGGATGAGAAGTTGATAGCAACACAGAAAAGTGTATCTTTAAACACCAAAATATTCCAATATAATGAGTGTTCAGTGCAAACTGGGAGCTGCTGAGTGGTCAGACATTTCTGAGCAAGAACACAGGGTCACTGGCTTGTCCACACAATGTTAAAAATTAACTGTGGGCCCAAAGCAAGCAGCATCAAATCTCTAACAACAAGCAGAACTTTTAGAGTTTTTAGTACTGCTTTGTTGTGTCAACATTCAAGATTCAATTAAATCAGTGGTACTCCCCGAAGTTTCCAAATTGTAACTCTTGCCAGATTTACAGATGTAAAGTGCCAGATCAGAAGGCTCCTTATCTATTCCATAAGTATCCCGTTCATCAAACAGTTATAGTAACTAGCATTTACACAGATATTTTTCCTACCTGCTAATCATATTATTTTCTTAATTTCTTTGCAGAATAGCATGATATATTTATCATGCTTTGCAGAAATAAAATTTTTGCATTAAAGCTAACACAATTCCATCATCTATTCTTCTCAAATACATTTGGTTTAGGTGAATATAAAATTCACCTTGTTGTTGATTGCTGCTATAGAAAATTGTTTTTTAGTAAGGAAGAACAAATGAACTGAAAGAGAAACCTGCCCTTCTGTTCACACAGCCTTGAAAGTTTTGGCTTCTTTGAAATCAACATTGACACCATAAATACCCTTTTCTGCCTACTTTCATATTAATATATCAATTCTGATCCAACAGTAAGAAAAAGTCAATTGACTTTTCCCCTGACTGAAGCAAGAGTCACTGCTGGACTCTTAGGGACCAGATTAAGTCCTCCAGGAGGTAATTTCCACTTGATTATGGTGTAGTTCCAACATTTTTTCTGGATATGTCTGATTCTGGCTAGCACAGGACATGACGCCTGGTACAGGTGGACCATTGGTACAATCCAGCATGGAATATCCTGGTCAGCAAGAAGAGTTTGGTTTTGGACAGGGGGAAATGTTCTCCTGTCTTGTGAATGAACACTCATGCAGTCAGCTTTGTTTTATTTTGGATGGTGATGCCTGAAGCATAAAGAACATAAGTCCAGCAATTGAGTGGTTCCCATTTTTAAAATTTCTTCTTTAAATGGTACAGTCAGTGCCTCAGAAGTATGTGCAAGGTTGCAGCAGCTGTGAGTAAAGGAATTACCCCAAAAGACAAGTCGGGTCATCTAATACAAGAGTCAGAAGTAGCCAAGTACAGTAGGAAAAATCTGAATGAACATAAGAAGTTCCACCTAAACATGAGGAGGAACTTCTTTACTTTGAGGGTGGCAGAACACTGGAGGTGGTGGAGTCTCTGTCTCTGGAGACATTAAAAACCTTCCTGGATACATTCCTTTGCAACCTCCCCTGGGTGGACCGCTTGGGCAGTGGGGTTGGACTAGATGATCTCCAGAGCTCCCTTTCAACCCCATATCCTTCTGTGGTTCCGTGAATCTCTTTTTATCTATGGCACTGCTATGTCTCAGCAAGTGCCAATAGAGTCTAGTCTGAAGAAAGAGTAGACAAGTTTCAAGAAAAATGAGAGTTTCTAAGTCAAGGGTGGGAAATGTATATTCCCAAAGTTATTCCCAAAAGAGACAGTCCATTGCACTTTCAGATTAATAGGTGTAGCTCTACCACCACAATAGCATTCTGCCAAACAGTAAAAAAGAAGCCCTGGGAGGCAAATTTATAGGGCTAAAAATCTATTTTTCTAAGTTTAAGAGTTAATAAGATTACCCATCTGCTTATCTTCAAACAGATTCTGAATACAGCATTGTTGATAATACGGTACGTTCCAGTCCATTACTTGATTAAGTCACATGTTTAAAAATGTTAGTACCTTTAAGAATGTTGGTACTTTTATGACTTTAATTAAATATATACACTGTAGACCTTTATTCTTCCACTAAACAAAACGAGTTTAATTAATTTCAGATTTCATTTTTTTGCAATGCTCTTCCTTAGCTTTTTAAATTAAAACTCTAGCATTAACTCTACAATTCTTAGTATTTGGGAAAAGCTCACCTACATTTTGATAAAGCAAATACCCAAGGTGTGTTGATTTATTAGGAAAGTGTATTGAAAGAAATGTGTAGTTACTAAAAAAACCCATACTTTTCAGATGTAGCCAACAGTAATAAAATCATAAAAATAGGATAGTGTTGAGGATTTGTATGATGGCTGGGAAGTAATTTCTTTTTTTATTTTCTATCAGCACCATTATTTATCAGCATGTTTAATCTTCAGCATCAGCCCCCACTGTGCAATTCTACACCCTTTACTTTCTTCATCATCATCATCATTGCTTATGTTGTCCATGCGGAGATGGAGGCTTACTGAGCTTTCTGCACACTGTTGTCCTTACCCATATATTCTTTATAGGGCAGAACGTTAGAATGTTTGATGCGATGAAAGAGTGCAAGGTCAGCTTTTACGGTAGTTTCTGTTTTCACTTTAATTATTGTCAAAACATTTTATCATGGATACATAGTTTTAAAACTCCTCTGTTTTTTGAAGGGAGAGCAAAATTAACCTGCGAACTCGGTTGGAGTCACAAATTATATCTGCCAGATCTCAAGCACTTACCACTTCTCTGCCAAGTGTCCCAGCTAAACCTGTATATGATCCTCATTCACGTAAATGTGGAGACCAAAAAAAAAAAAAAAACCTGGGGGAAAAAACCCAAAACAATGAAAGTTGGTTGAACACTGTAGCTCTTCTTGACAAGTTGAACTTGATGAGAGACGGGCACTCATCTTGCGTTAGGGAGGCTGACAGTGTTAGACTGGATGCCTAACTTCTGTTTGTGCCTTTGCAAACCTTCCCCAACCGTGAACTACCGAGGCCACACAGCAGGTCCAGAATATCTTCATCCTCTTAAATTTACCTCCTCAGAAAAGTCTGCCTTTCACCTTCTATCTGTTGGCGATTCGGGTGAGTGAGTGGGCAGTTTTTGAATGATGAGTGTGACAAAGATGGACCAGCCACTGCTAGTAGGAAGAGGCATCCTCATACCCAGAAAATTAGGACAAACTTTTATTTTACTCCTTTCTCTAAATTTGTGTTAGAAGTGTGCAAGTCAGTTATATCATATATTTATTTATGAATAAAACTCTGCCTTTGAACATGTACCTATGAAATATTGTAATGCTATTGCACTGAGTTGTTAACCTTATACTCAAATGATTTATTGTGATGCCTACTGTTGTTTTGGAGCCTTCTGAGATACATAGAGATATAGTCAGATTACTGTAAATCAAAGTAGGTACATACTTTTATATAGTGATCTATTCATTCATGATTGAGATACAGTCACCTCAGGGGTGGGATGATACAGGATTATCATCACAAGCAATAGTAAAGCTTTATTGACATGGATACTAGATATTTGACTTGGTCAGGTACACTGAGAAAAGTGTAGGGTTTTTTTCTGTTCTATTATTATTGGCTATAGTCAGAGGAATCTAGCTCTGCAAAGAAGCTGATAATGTAGGGTATGTAAATACAGCAGTGAATATACTGTTTTCCATCAACATGACTTTTGTTCTACATCTTGATATTGTTTGGTTTGGTTTTATTAATGTTGCTTAACTGAGATGTGGATGTCACATCTAAAACTTTTGTCTCTGATACAAAAACGTTTGCTGTTGTTTGGGTCAAAATCAGTTCCGAAGCAGCCAGATGGCCACCCTTGCATTGCACAACTGAGATTATATTTGCTGTTCTGTCTTGCATACTGGTATAAAAGTGATGGACTTGGAAGCTGCTTTGTTACTAACTCCAAGCACAGCACCTAATTCCAATGGGAAAAAGCCAGAGGCTGTCTTCTCCAGCAGGTCAGTTTTGTTATGCTTGCTTTTGAAATAAGCTGTCTTGTGCACTGGATACTTCACATATTTGAGGTCTCTAGACAGCATTAAGCAATTTACTCTATAACATTTCAATCAAGCCTGTGTTTTTTTAGAGAAGCAAAGGGTGACTGTGGTGGTAAAAGCGATGCTGAAGAGGTCCTTGCTCAGAGGAAATGGCACTTATTTGTTAAGAGTTACTACTCAAAATAATGGTGACTGTTGATTGCATCAGGACTCCTGAAGCTATCTTTATAATTTGCTCTCATACAGTCTCTGTGTTACTAAAAACTAGATCAGTTTTCTCTTTATACATTTGCATTTATTTATCCCATTTGTTCAAGTTATTGCAGGTACAATTTTACGATGTCACTGTGGTTATTTTGGGGTATAAAAACTGATGCTAAATTGCAGGTTTATTCTGAATGAGGATCTGCCATGAAACAAAGTTGAAGTAGCAAATTATTGTCTCACTTACTGTCTTGGATCAGTGGATGAATTTTAAGCCATGGTTAAGCAGACAGTTAATTTGCCTGTTTCAGTGAGTACAGCAACTGCTTGACTCCAGGCCAAGGATGCTGCAACTGAGGTCAGGACCACATGCTTGGTGATGGCACTTCCTATCTCTATGACTAAAAGGGAGAGTGATTCTGGAGCTCCTCTGTGCTGTAGAACAGAAAAGGGAATTTTTAAATGTTAAAGAGTATTTTTTTTCTGTCATTAGGTCAAATCCAGCCCCCTGGAGAGCATGTGTTAATGTTAAATCCACCCACTTGAAATCATTTGAAGATTTTAGTCCAGTTCCCAATGAATAGGTATCAGTGTTAGCAAATAAATAAGCAATCTAATATGTCCTAATTGAGAAAAAAAAAAAATCAGAGGGTACTTGAACTCTCCAGTTCAGTTGCCATTTTGCTATTATGCATAACTTTGGTGGGACAGAGATGTTACTGGTGTTGTACCTGATCAGCAGATGAGCTGAAACACTGCCTAAAAGCTATCAATCAACCTGCTGTGTTTCATAAACACTCACTCTCTAAAAATAAAAAAAACCCACAATTTTTTCAAATAAATGAGGTATCACTCATACCCCTAAATCTGCAGTGGTGTTGAAAGAAGTGAAAAATCAAAGTATAAAAACCAATAAGGAATGAAAAATCAAGGAACTGATGCAAAACTTATATTTTAATTTAAATTAAAATGAACAGCAACAAATTAGGTAAGGGATAAATCTTGCATAGCCATATATTTTACACATACACAGACACTCACACACTCAAAGGAGCATTACAGATTCTATAAACTTTTAAAGCTAGTAGGAAGCAGGTAGGAAGTGACAGAATGGGACCAATTTACACTGCTCAGTACCAATCTCTTGTGCAGATGCTTCATCATAAAGCTTCTAATTCTACTATCACATACTTGGAGATGACCTGAAAGGAGGTTGTAGCGAGGTGGATGTTGCTCTCTTTTCCTAGATAGCAGCTGATGGGACAAGAGGAAACAGCCTCAAGTTGAATCAGGGGAGATTTAATTTGGATATTAGGAAGAATTTCTTCGCTGAAAAGGTTGTCAGGCATTGTAACAGGCTGCCCAGGGAGGCAGGGAAGTCACTATCCCTGGAGGTATTTTAAAGACATATAGATGTCACTTAGGGCACTTAGTGATGGCTTGGCGGTGTTAGGTGAATTGTTGGACTCAATGATATTAAAGGTCTTTTCCAACCTAAATGATCCTATGATTCTGTGACCAAGAATTTTCCAGGAAAACTGTTTTCCTCAAAATTCAGACTATGTAATAGAGAAATGTTAGTTCTGAAGCAACTGGGAGGACTTTAAAAAAAAAAGTGGGGGGAAAAAATGGAAAATAGTGGAGTAAGCAAATGGCAAGTTGCCATTTGTTGTACTCATGAAACAGAAGTGTCACAAATACCAAGTGCTTTCGCCAGTAGTCCTATGTACTTTGGTCTCTTCTAGGGCAGCACCTTATTTCCATGTTCTCTGATAAACTGGGCTTGTTCCTTTCCTTTTTTTCCTCCTCTCCTTCCCCACTTTTTATGAGTAACTTTATGAAGCTTTTGTTTCATCCATTCTTAGCGCAATGCTGTATGAAGGCAATTTGACAGGGCAATGGGACTTTTCTCCTTGATCTTCTTCTTCACGAGTACCCCTTTGCAATTCATAGAAATACGTGGGCAAAGCTTTCTTCAGGGGTTAGTTAACACTGTTAAGCTTACCTATATGGGACTCCTTAGGTTTTATTTGGGGCACACAAACCCTAATGTGAGCCCAACACTGCTGTTTTTCTCCTGTTCCTCTCCCCACCACCACGCAATAGTATCCAGGTGCTTAGCAAGCATCTTGTACAACCTGAACTTGAAGGAATTAGATCATCCTACCTTTCTCAATAAATCTGTATCCCAAACAAATGAGATTTGAGTAAATAACACCTGCTAATTTGGGGTATCTAATTAGAGATACTGGCTACTTGATTTTTCAACCCGTTTGGCATTCTACGTCATTTTGTGTAGTCAATGCACACTCCCATGGTTTTTATCTAAGAGAGTGATTCACTTCAGCCTACAGACCCTAAAATAACAAGATGGGCCCTCATAGTATGAAAATTTCAGTTAATCATTACCTCTTGAGGCAACTTTACCCACGTTGTAGAAGCTTTGAGGTGAAAGGGGAATGGAAGCAAACTCAGCAGGAAAAATTCAGCTGTCACCTTGCCACAAAGCCCTGCTTTCTTTTCTTGTAATTCTCTACCTAAGTACCTAAACTGTACCCAGTTCTGTGAGAAATTAGACAGGAAGCTAGTGAAAAAAGCCTACAAAGTTCTGATATGTCCCTAGAGGGAGCGTACCTTGCAGGGTTTTGTTTCTACTTCAGGAAATTTGTGGAATTTTGTATTATAACGTCCGGAGACTGAATCGAGGTGCTCTGAAACCCTCAGGTTAGTCATTTCCTTAACATCCCAGTGCCTGATGTTGTGGCTAGCACTGAATGTATAACACGTTTCCTTAGTTCAGTGGCTACAAACCAAAAAAAAAAAAAAAAATCATTTAAAAAAATGGTTTGGATCATCTCTGAAATACTTCTCTTGAAGGTCATTTAATTTTTTTTTAGCATTAGAACGCAGATTCTGTTGCAAATAAAAAGCTATCATGATGCAGCTGGACTGCATCAGTTAAAAATACTGAAATAAAACACTCTGACTTTTAGAATTTTTGCTATGTTTCCAACAAAAATCAGCCCAGCTACTCTGGACATCCTGCAATAGCACATCCTCGCTCTTGGCTGACAACGTGAGTCGGTTTTGCTATCCTTGCCCTGCTAGTCCCTTTTCACCCCTCAACTGAACGGTTTCTCTCTGCTTTCTCTGCACAACCTCCCTGTCTCCTTACCTGACCAGTGCCAGGCTCGTGCCTCCGAGCACCGGTCCCAGATTTTCTCCCTGGACTGCTTGGCTGCTTCTATTGCCTGCTCTGTCACGGGCTGGATTTTATTTATTTACTTTTTTTTCCTCCCTGTCGTATTCGTTCGGAGACCTTTCTTCTTGACACAACCTTCAAATCATTCAGAGCTTAGAAGACATAGGATTCCTACCTCTCAGATCCTGCGCCAAAGCTCAGGCTCATGGGGAAAATTTGGAGGTGGGGATTAAAGGGGAAATCTCGCCTCGCCACTGTATCCTTAAGCTTCTGTTTGCAGCGAGGGCCAATCTTCAGCGATTCCTTTTTCCTGCTAGAATAGAAGAAATCATTACCAAGAGCGTGTTCACCGCAAAATGTCTAATACTCACAAGTCAGCCCGGTTTGGATAAATTTCCAGAGAGGGAAAGGCACTTTTTAAATTTAAAAAGGTCACATTTTGAGTCAGTGCTTCAAAGCCTGAGGGCAGCAGAGCATTTCAAAGGAAAAAGTTTCCATTTTTTTAGTATGAGAAAAACTGTTTATTTTTCCATAACCTTGCTCTTGGAAATGGACAAATTGTTTTGGCAGGTATTTTCCAAATAATCTGCCCGGTACAGACAGTCAGCATATCAGTTTTCAGCCAAAGTGATGATGTTCTTTCTAAAGCTACATGCAAGAGAAAATACGGTCTCTGCTGAGAAACATTTGCCAATGCCAATACAAGAAATGGCAGCATGTCCACCTTAGAATATTGTCACAGATTATGTCTGTTGAGGATTTCTGGATTTTTTTCAGACATCGGCTGCCTCGTGGAAAAGCAATAGGGTCCTTGGCTATTACTCTCCTATTTTAGAGGCAGAGAAACTAAAGGAGGAGGAAAGGAGAAAAAAATCAGGGACAGGATAAAAAAATCCTGATCCGATTCTTAGTCTCTCATTTTTGCAACCATTGCTGCCACCTCCAAAGGTTGTTACTTGTGTGATGGCCCTCTGGACTAGAGTACTGCTGGTTTTCTTTACGCTACAGAGACCCTCGCTATATCAGAAATAGCATCCCTCTTGTATTTTCTAGCTCAGTTTGATCAAAGTTTTGGGGGAGCTGTGTGAGAGGGCACAGCGGGTTCAGGAGAGATCTGCAAATAGTAGCTTAATTCAGTTGAGAACAAGCGGCCCTGCAGCTCGTATGAGTACATCTGTACGGGATAAAAAATCCTCGTGTATTTCTGAGGGACCTGATGCAACTCGGGCACAAGGCCCTGCAGAAAGGAGAGGTGTGAGGGGGAGAACCGTGGCAGGACTCTGCCGAGATGGGGCAGTTTGCTGGTGTGACCAGTGGGGTTATGGCCACTGCTTTTGCTGTTGCTCCAAGCACCCTGGATGGGGTGAACCCCCGTGAAGGCACAAGGTGCAGATGCCAACGGGTTGAGGCAAACAAAGTGCATAAAAAAAGAAGTTCATGCCACTGTCTGGCTCGCTTAGGAGAGTAAGAAACACAGTGAAGTGTTAACAGTAAGTGATGAGATAG
>JAOXNG010000021.1:22699453-22711386 GCA_028566535.1 Scolopax minor
CCTGTACCCAAGGTTTTGACCCACAATGAATAGCAGATGTGGTGTATTTGAAGCGAATTTAATTTTGTTTTTTTTACCTATTCTTCCCATTAAAATAGCAAACCCTCAAATCCAACACAATTTATAAAATTACCCAGATGATTTAAGCAATTTTTGAATCGAGCAGTGACACTTGAGGAGGAGACTTCTTTAGAGTTCATGTTAGGTTTTAGAATTGATATCTCTTAGTTTGTTTGTGGATGTTTCACATCAGTTACAAATTTGTAATCTTTTCTTTTGCCAGGAATTTGTTCATGCATTTCTCTTTCATATAATGAAAACCAGCTCTCCTT
Organism: Scolopax minor; assembly: GCA_028566535.1. NCBI lineage: Eukaryota > Metazoa > Chordata > Aves > Charadriiformes > Scolopacidae > Scolopax > Scolopax minor. The sequence continues at coordinate 22,699,786 of JAOXNG010000021.1, forward strand.
TTTTAATTTTGTAGAATATTACTGTTCTATCACAGTAGTGTTTTTCCTGGTATTGTCTAACTTTTCTATTTTAAATCATTAAAAAAAAATCCGAAAAACCATAAAAACCTTGGGCTATTCACAGCTACACATTGCTCACACATTACCCTTTTTTGCAGCCCAAAGCTGTTTTTGCCATAGGCTTTATTTTTGGGAAGGCTACAGATAAATAAACTGGTAATACTTTAACAGAAAAATAAACATTTTAATATAGGAATATGAAGAGATTTAATTTAGCCTTAAACTAAGTTTCCCATTTTGAAAAAACTTTGTTTTAAAAATAACAAAGGCTTCATTTCTGGAAGCTCAAGGCAAGTTCCCTTCTTAGAAATAAATGTTCAGACTTCGAAGGCATGTTTTCATCCAAGCCATGGCAAAAAAATTTAAGAAATAATGCAAAATATACTGAATTGGGATTCCCCAGAACGTTGCTTGTGTTGCATGCTGTGTCATTGGCCTGCTGAGCAGTGTTGGGCAAGTCTTCACCTTTCTGTGTCTCATTGTGCCTGTCTCTAAGAGGGAGGTAGTGGTACTTTCTGGAAATACAGTTTAAGATCTGCATTAAAATTAATAAGTAAAAGATGAGCATTATTAATAGTAAATATTAGTAGTAACATTTGGCTAGGTCTTTTTTTTTTTTCTTAATGTTGATTTCAAGAGGCCCTGGTGAAGAAAGTCTATGTGGGAACCAAGAAGAAAGCTGAGTCACCTCTAGACCCAGTAGATGAGGGCCTGCCTGTCTGAAAACGCTTAGCGACAGGAACGGCCGGGTCCTTTAACGTGTGTCCAAGTCCCACAAAAGTGATCGGGATTTTTGTCGTCATCACACAGCGAAGAGTAAGACTGTGGCACTTGGTGAAGTGCTGACACTTAGGAGACTGTTTAAACCACTTTTGAATTTTATTCTTACCTTTTGGGTTTTGGACATTGGCATCTCATAATTTGAAAGAAATGTTTTCTCCCTCATAGAATCTTACATTTCACTCCTAGTTTCCTTAGCAAAAATACGGTTTCGAGCTTTCGATGTGAGACCGTGACAAAGTGATTTTATAGCCAGGACTGAAAGTGACTAAACTTGACAACAATTGTATTTCATGACAACCTCTGCTTTCATGCCCACAGCCTACTTTCTTATTATCAGCTGTGATTTATTTTTTTTTTCCCACTTTTTCTCCCCTTCTTTTCCTCTTCCCTCCTCCCCCCATGAGTTTTTCCAAATGAGAGCAGTTCTGTATCTCTGCGCTGACTAGAAACAAATCCTTTTACCGGGAGTGCATTTTAATGGGTAGCATGCCTCACTTAAGTCACCAGAACCTTAACCGTATAATACTCAATTTTTTACCAACCAGGACCAAAGCTTTTTCTTGAGAGAGATGTTCATAAGAGTAGTGGAAGAATTAGTATTACAGAACTAAACCAGATTAGGAGGGAATGTGAATTAGATTTGGTAACAGATGGTGCCGTGGAAATTAAAGGTGCTTTGCGAATGGAAGCGACAGCAGCTTGCCTCTTTTCCTCTCCTGTCTCTCTCTTTCATGCGCTTGATAGACGGGTATAAATCACAACAATCCCGTCTTGACAGCCAATTTCGAGAATTTGATCTGGTTAAAGACATGGCTTTCCTGCTCCACTCACTGAAACTGGCATCTATTTTATTTTTATACAGCGCCTTGTCATATTTAGGAAAGTGGAATCACCTGCCTCCCTTTAATGAAATTTTCTTTAATTACAGTTTTAGCTCTTTAGTGTTAATTACTTTTCCATTCAGCTTGAGTTCTCAGGCTGTCTCATAGGAATGTATTTCCCCCACCCCACCTCCCTGCACTATTCAGGCATATGCTTTCATTTTTCTAAAGATGCTTTTTGTTGTTGGAAGTTGTTGTCAGATCCATTATAATTAGATCCTAATTATCAAAATCATAATTATTGTGTAGGAAGAGGAAGCATTGTAAACAACTGTTAAAGTTATAGTGTCTGGTTTGACAGAGGAGAAACCTTTATGATATACATAAATAGTAAACAAGCAAACAAAAAACCCTACTAAAAACTCTGTCTAGGAAACATATAAGGATCTGGATAGCAAATGCTTTCCTCGGAAGGAAAATCCACCCAGTTTCTCTCTCCATACTTATTCTTCCAGTTTTCAATCCATGGTTTTAGGAAAAAATCGTAATAAAATTTCCCTTCTTAGTTTACTTATGTAAATATTCATCTTTGTGCCACTCAATCAGGAGTCTGGATATAAAAGTCACTTCTCCAATGTGTGTCAGGACCATGTTATACTCCTGAATACAATTTTATTTTCTTTTTGTATTTAAGGCAGCAAATACAAGTGAAGAGGCAGCTGTGATGCATTGAAATGTGGAGCTGCTTCTGCCATACACTAAGAGTCTTTAGAGTGAAAGAAAAATAATGGACTGTATCTTAAAACAAAACAAAAGAAACTCTCAAAGTAAGAGAAGATCCTTAGAGCTGGCAACTAACAGTTGGTAGAAATAAAGCTTCCTACTGGCAGTCAAATCAAATGTAGTAACAACTCAACGACTCCCTGCTGCTAGCTGACAGCATGGTGTAACACACTGGGACAAACATTCACTTAAACACTGATTGCAGGAAAACGTCATTTTCCAACTCACCAAGCAGCTTTTTGGTTGCACGTGTATGTGTGTGTGTATGTGTGTGTGTATGTGTGTGTGTATGTGTGTGTGTGTGTGTGTGTGTGTGTGTGTGTGTATACGTGTAGGGGGGCGGTTTAAAGCCCGTGGCGTGTGCTGGGAGACAGCACCCAGCTGAGTGAGGGGGTGGGGGAAGGATCACTTGCTTCATAAGTTCTAGTCTTGAGTCTTTTAAGACGCTCATTCTTTGATACTATTTCTGGTGTGTTCTTTATAATCGCTTCTCAAATTTAACAGAGCTTGGCTGGCAAACTATAATTCTTCTGTTACAAATCTGCAGAACTTCAGTGAGAGAACTGGGTGGGGAGACAGGTACATGGTGTTCACACACCTACACTCTGCCTTTTAGCGATGGAAGGAAATTGCTGCTAGAAATTCTGAAAAATTTGGTGATGCAAACTTTGTCTTAAGACTCAAGGCATTTTTTGTTGTCTTTTTCATTTTGGGAAGTGATGAATGACAGCTATGTTTCTCTGATCTGTAGTACTGGCTTTACTGACTGGTGGAAGTAACTGCTTTTGATGCTGTAATCGTTTAAAAATAATCCCTCTTTAGAAAGCCTGTTATGTTCTTGAATAAATCTTTACTTATTTTTGTAGTTTTGTATTTTTCTCCCTTGAAGTAGCTGAATGTAGCATTTTATTTTCTTTTGCTATTTCAGTTGATTTAATAAAAAGAATCCTCACAATTAATAATTAGGTGACTCCTTGACACTTTACCATGTCCTCTTGGGGCTAGAGACATCAGGTGTACTCCACCTGATACCACTGGAGTATAACGACAAATAAAATTATGTTCCATCACAGAAGAATACCTGACTTCTTAACCAGAGATTTGCTGCCTTTCAACATGTGATGTGAATTAAAAGCACTAGGCTACAGTTTGAAGAGAGAGTAATAAAATAACACAGCTAGTAGCTTATTTGTTGCATGCAAGTGCAGAAATAAAGGGCAGTTTTGTGATTTTTATATCAGCTTTATTTTTTACCTTTCAGTTGAATGTTTGTTTTTGTTAAGTGTGTTGCAGTGACTTACATTGGATCCAGTGGACAACTGTGTTACTGAGGGCTGGCATCTCTTCAGATGTCTGGTGTTTCAGCTCAAAGGTGCAAGATCTTTGAGTTTTCTTTCCTGTTTACTTTTTGTTCCCCAAAGAGTGCCTGATGTAAAGAATAATCATTTTACAACTCTGTTGGCTATAGGTGTTTTGGCTTTTACATTCAGAAGAGTAATGTTATGGTCTGTCAAACCACTGGATCTGTATGCTGCAGAGCTTGTGCATGTCTAAGGATACATTTAATTAAACCAGCATTAGTGCATCTATACAGACTTATTTAAACACTTAGTTTGTCTCAATAATATTGATTAAATAGCAGTAGTTTGTTTAATCTAAGTGTATTTTTGCTATTACTACATTACTTCCAAGTAATCAGGGTAATAGTCATCATCAGTGAAATATCACGTTAGTTATGAAGTAATGCCATAAGAATTGATTTACTTGGCAGGAAAGGAAGGCTTTCTGTCGCGTAGTGCCAAAGCCTGTTTTGGATTATTAGAATGAGAGTTTTAAACATCATTTCTATTCATATAAACAGGGTGTACGTTATAGGCTTATAGGTTATTCCATATTCTGAGTATCCATTATATCAAGAAACACCTCAGACAGTTAATTATGCAAAACATCATGTAAGTAATTACACAGTATTATTATGCATTTAACAGTTTTATTGATTTGCCAGTTGCTCACTTACAATATTTAGAGCTATAAACAAGAGATGCTCAACCTCAGTTGAAATAGGTCCAAGGAAATGAGCTAAAGATAAATGATGCTAGTATGCATTGTTGCATCAGATGTAATCCTTAAATGTAGAAGCTGTCAACAGTGGTAATTTGCAACACATTGGGCTATCTCAGGATCATTTCCTTCTTGTTAACAAAGTTTATCAACCAGGAAGCACAGGGAATCAACTTGAAATAGAAAGGGAAGCACTAATGATTATTTATATACTGGGGGGGAGGGAGGGGAGGTTAAAATAATTCCCCCTCGTTTTGGAGGGTCTGCAGTTAGTTGCAAGTCAGCCACTTGAAAATTTTGCTTTTTAAAAGCAGTACAAAACAAACTAAGTGCAGCCTTTCAGATTAGGTGCAAACGTGAAGGGCTTCAGATAATGGCTTGTTTTGTTAAACTAAAAATGACGGCACAGTAGCGTAGCCTTCCACTGCCTTGTGTGTAGGAAGTGCTTTAGCAGAGCTTGGTACATTGCATACAGAGCAATAATAACTGTTTGGGAGGCTGGATCCTCTGTCAGCAATCATCAGCTAAGTCAGGCCACTGCTGGTAACAACATGATGGATTCAAGCATTGCTGCTTCTGTTCCGGCTGCTAGTGGCTATGACAGCTGCTCTGGAAGAAGTCGTTGGCTTGTTTTGCTTTCCCTTACCAAGGTGAAGTGCTGAAGGTTTCAAGAAAACATAAAAGAATGAATAAATTACTGAAAACAATGAAACGGTTATCATTGGTTTAAAAAAAAAAAAAAACCTGTCAAACAAAAAAACGCACCACAGCTGTTCTGCTTTGCTCAGGGTGCTCTTTACAACATGGTTGCACACGTGTGTTCATTAATAAAGACCTAATGTGTAATAACAGTTTTGTTTGTGCATGCATGGGATAGGATTAGCAATACTTCGCAATTAATGATCTCATCCACTAGGTTAACCAAGCAGGCCTTATGATATTTCTTATTAAAAGAAGAAATCCTTTCTTTTCCTTCTCCCAACTAAGCCAGTGCACCTTAATGCAATGATGATATGTTAGACCCAGCAGTTGTCAAAGCATCGTATTACTGTGATGCCATAATGACACCCTGTCTCTGTAAAGTAGTCATGTTTTCTCAAATCACACGTTGCACCGTTGATTTCTGACATGACACTTCATTCAGTCACTTTCCTTTTCTTTGGCATCTCCATTCTCTGACAATAGCAGCTGGTGCCCATTTTCCTACTAAGTGATTCACATTTTGCCACTTTACTAGAGTGCAATTAGCTGAAGCAGAAAAAAATGCTCAATGTAAAGCAGCTCAGCTGAAATTGTTACTCAGCTTTTAACGGGACCTGGTGAAAGTCGTGCGATGATGTTACAGGCAGTGGTGCAAGAGGCAACATTGTCATTTCTTTCCACAAAAATGTTTTTTTTCCCCTCTTAGATTCAGAGAAGGAGAGTATGGGAAATCACTGGGACATGCTGTGTTATTTTCCATCTACTGATTTTAGTATAGAACTGTGAAATGATACCAGAAGCAAGCACGGGAAATACGGGTTTTATGGTCAAAGCAAGGAGCTGGCTTCCATTCCTGACTGCTACAGACTTACTGTGTCACCTAGGCTGAGACTTTCTTTCATGTGATGGCTCTCATAGTTAAAAGTATAAAGATAACAAGTCAAGACCTTTTTGGTTAGCATCCGTGTGAGTTAAAGGAATGTATCAGAGCAAAATCGGATGGATTGCACTGCTGGTGTAAAAAGTACCTAGGTGAGCATAATAACACCTGCCTTGCTGATGCTCCCATGTAGTAGCCATCATTAAAAATGTCAACTGCTAACAACTTATTCTGATATTTATGGATATAGGGTAATTCTCTCTTCAAGGAAAGAAAAGCTTCTTGTGCAGGTAAAAGTGAACTTTTGCATTGGTCTATGATAAAGGTGTTCACTGTAATTATTGTGGCTATTTATTATTGTCTGAAACCACCAGTGCAGCTCTGAAGTAGTGAGTGATGCTGTAAGATGAGCTTTTCCTACTTGAAAAGCGAGCACGAAATGTGTTAACAGATTATGAAGTATTGGCATGTGGTTTTGACCTCCCTTAGGTACTGGTAATAAGGGAGATGAGGGAAGTGTAACTTTCTGAACCAGTTGCATGGATGGATGGAATACAAAGAGTTCCCAGTGGCTCGAATGGGAAGGTTTTCTTTTTTTGAGGCTATATACTGTAATCAGATGCAGTTAATTTTTGCACTCCGCTTGTATATTGATACTGATTTAGCCAGTGTCAGCACTGTCAATATCATTATTAATGTGGCAGGTAGATGGAAATATGAATGTGATTGCATTAATAAATTCTTAATATATTCAACCTTTCATAAGCACATAGCATTATAATTTATTTGCTATTGTTTAAGACCATTTTAAAGCAGGAGTTGCATACTGAAGTGCTCTGTCATTCTGCCAGCAGTGACTTGCTTCACGTCTTACTTAAAGAAGTTGTGAAGTAAATTTAGTATAGAGACGTGAAGAGTCATCCTATAGATTGCATATTACTTGAGGCTTGCAGCACCCTATATAGTTTCTGTTGTAAATGGGCATGGAAATGTTTCTAGAGTCTATTAGTTACTTACTCTAAAGTTGCTGAAAGGAAAGTTTACCCAAGAGCAACCAGTTGTTAGAAAATTTACCTGAGAACAGCCCACCACAAATGGAGCCACCATTTATTTGACTTAAAATCTAGTAAATGAAAAAAACAACTCCACCAAGGCATTAAAATAAATACTGTACATTTTTATATGACACATGTTATTTCTATTCATAAACCTTAACTAAATTTAGATTTTTATTAATCCAATGTGACCTAAAAATTTTGCATTAACAGCACAATGTGGAATTGGGCTTATTCTCTTTGAATGCAGATAAAGCCATCATCTTGAAAATAGCTCTTTCTGACAAAAAGGTGTTCTTTTGAAATAAAGTCTTATTCACTACATTCCTCTTAGAGTTAATGTGAATTTTAGTGCCTCTAATTTTAGATTGAAGTGAGGTCTAGAATAAAACCCGCTGGCTGACAATTGAATTTATAGATAGTTGTGAATATTTCAGGCTTGAATAATAGAGCTGTAGAATTTCAGACACAGGGAGGAAAAGAGAATTAAGCTCCAACTGTAGTTTTAGACTATAATGCAATGGTGTCTAGGAATTCTTCAGTGTAACGAGCTAAGTAGTAATTAGGAGGGAACTGAGGGAGGGATTTTACAGAGATCTAGCTTAGGCATTATTCCAAATGTTCAGCATGATAATTTGATGGTGGTCCCACCTGCCATCCATATAAGATGGGTCTTGAATTAACTTTCCTTCAGACGTGGTGCAGTAACGAAGGAGTGAAGGCAGTAGGTGTCTGTTGCCCACCCGTGGGTAGTACCCAGCCTCGTCTCTGGTTCACCTTCAGGGAATTGAGAAAGTTTTTGTTCTCGGAGTCAGGTGCTGTTGTTTTTGATTTTCCTTGGAATGGTTAATGTTTTAACTGCATTTGTGCTTTGCCAGCATGTACCTATCCAGTCTGTACTGTTCAAGCTGTAACCAAAAGCAGCTCTGCCTTGTTTAGTACCAGAAACTGCTACTTCAGAAGCATCATCAGACTGGCTTTAGCCTAAGCAACACTGGTGGTCAGGTTTGAATGCTTGTAGAACTGAGTTTATGTTTTGGTTCTGACCGCTTGGAGTGGGAAATAACCACTTTTGCACTGGCTAAGACAACATACATTTGGGCAACTAATTAATTGCAAATAGTTTTTCTGAAAAGGGAAGGGTGACATTCAAGCTCATTATTGCACAAATTAGAAAAAAGAGATTGACAGCAGGAGTTTTAGACAAGAACATGCCATCAAACTGGTTATGACAGACTGTAGGCAGTGACTCTTACTGCTGTATTTTGAGACTTAGTATGTGGAGTCTCAGCAGTGGGGAGATGACAAGAAAACCAAGTACCTGTTTCGTCAATAAAAGGACCTTAGTGTTAGTGAATAGAAAAATAATGTCAAAAATAAGTTGATAGAATATGAAAGTTAATTGATATTTTTAATCGTAGCTGTATAAAATTCAGTGTCAAAAAGAGGAGAGAGAGACACCATGTTTTAGTACCCTAATAACTTCTTACTCAACTCTACGATCATAATGTATGTGAGAGCGGTCCAGTAATTATAAGGTAATAAGTGGAGTGGTGGTGTAAGTGCTCTAAATTAAAAGGAATTCGCAGAGCTGCTGTAAGTCAGTGCCGACCTGCTTTCTTTCAGACGTTGACTTGAGAAAAGTGCTTAGCCCAGAGTGCAAGTAGAGAGACAAGAGAGAGCTATCTATTAATTATAGCACTCATTAACAGTGACGGCTACAAGGCAGCAGATGCAGAAGAAAAGGCACATGCTCCTGCAGGCTGGCAAGGGGATTTCCCCCCCTCCAGTTCTTCAGGAAAGGACAACATAAGCAGGTGGTCCAATGTAATAAGATATTTTCATGGCTTTAACCTTCCCATTTCCTTGGCCTATTTGTTGACACCAGGTAGTTTCCTCCTTCTACCTTCCCAAATAAATACTGATTTTAAGTTTAGAGCATGACATTTCTGCACATCAGTCTGGCTGTTTTCCAAATTCACGTGTCATTTGTTTTCAATAGAATTTCACAGTAAAAGTTGTAGGCACTAAATAAGACCCATGGGCACTGATTTTAGGATATACCTTATCCAGGTATTTTAATGAAGGGTCAGGCTTTGATCTCAGTTACACTGAAAGGTAGCCAACTTTGTGGATTTTTGTCTATTTTCCCTTGGTGAATTTGATTCCCGATCTGAAGTAAAAAGTTATCTTTTTAAATTATTTTTTTTTTAACGTGAGAAGTCAAAAAGCTTTCATTTGAAGGTGACAAGATCTCAGAAATCACTTTAGAAAGTTGAATCAAGTCAGTCAATTTGTCAAGTCAGTCAATTTGTCTGGACTCATGTTTTTGCTTTGAGAACATGAATCTATGTTCTCAGGTGGGTGGCCTTATGGGGTAGTTGGTTTTCTGCTGAAAATGTTTCTAGAGAAATGCTCATAACTGTCACCTGTACTTTGGCAGCATCTGGAGTACTGTCAGGAAAATGCTGGGTATGCCATTTCCTATTGTGGTCTCATAATCTGTAGATAATAAAGGTAGTATCTGATTCAGAGCTTTCTAATTCTTATTTTTATCCCTTGTTCTCCCTAAAATACATTTTAAAATAATAATAAAAAAAAATCTTGGGGATGAAATAAACAAATTTTTTCCCTCTAGAAAGCATCCGTTTGTCAGAAATGTTACATGGCTTTATCTCAGATGCTTAATTCTGAAAATGTGAGATATGAGAAGACAGAATCTCACCTTCTGAAAGACAAAACTTCTATGTAAAATTACCTCTAATATATATATTTTTTTAATCCAAGAATGGGACATGTAAATTGTCAGATCCTATAGAGATGGAGGTATATGGGATAGTGACATAGTTATTACTGGTTAGTCTGAAGATAGTGCCTAGAAAGTAATTAATTTCACTTACATTTTTGAAAATGGAGTCCCCAGTTGATGTGCTACTCTGTTACTAAATAGCTGTATCTATAATAAAGCAGTATTAATAAAGAAAAAAATCTCTGTGGAAGATTTGCTCTTCAATTCTCGGATTAGTTCAATAGACGATGGATACGTGTTTTAGTCAAGTGTCTTGACAAATTTTAATTATGGAACAGAACATTTATGTCATCAGACCTGGAAATACTGGTTCATGATAATGAAGGAATTTACAGAAAGAAAATACCAATGGAAAACGGAAGACATTAATTAGCCAAGTCACATAATAGGTTTTTGGGGTTTTTTTGACTCGCTAGGTGAGAAGTTTAGAATTTAGAGTTGATGTGAAGTTGACATGTAGCCTAAAGTGCAGGTGGAGTGGACAATAGATGGATTTGGTCTCTTTAAAGTTTTTGTTTACTGCCTGTCTGGAGCTTTGACAAAGCTCTGTCATGCCCTTATGCTGATTACCTTCATGTAGAACAAGAGGTATTGACTAACGAATGAATGATGTGCAGTCCCTAACCCTTCCAGAGCAGCCTTAAAGAGCACTGTCTTTAATACACAGATTCTTCTTTCTCTCTCTCCCCACTACAGGCTTCTCTGCAGAATGTCAAGCAAAGATCGACACATTGATTCTAGCTGTTCGTCGTACATCAAGACGGAACCGTCGAGCCCTGCCTCTCTGACGGACAGCATCAACCACCACAGCCCTGGTGGCTCTTCAGACGCCAGCGGGAGCTACAGTTCCACCATGAATGGACACCAGAACGGGCTGGACTCACCTCCCCTCTACCCTTCGGCCACAGGGCTTGGGGGCAACGGGCCGGTCAGGAAACGGTACGATGACTGCTCCAGTACCATCGCTGAAGATTCACAGACCAAGTGTGAATATATGCTGAACTCGATGCCCAAAAGACTGTGTTTGGTGTGTGGTGACATTGCATCAGGGTACCACTACGGAGTGGCTTCCTGCGAGGCCTGCAAGGCTTTCTTCAAGAGGACAATTCAAGGTTGGTTATTCTTTAAACTTTTTTTCTTTCTTTTGCTCAAAGTGAAATAGTACAATTCTTGACTAAATCCTGTTAGGACTTTAGATTTTTCATTCTTCATAGTTTTTGGTCCTACAGCTGTTACTCATGAAAAAGTCTCTTTGTGTTTTTTCTGTCAGTGGTGTTAAGTGCACTGCCACATGTAGTTTGATTATGAAAAATAGAAAAACACTGAAGCCATCCAGTGCAGGTTCAGATTTGTTTTCTGTATGAGTTTCTCATGGGTTTTCTGTAAGTGATTGTTGCCAAGAAAACGGATTATTTTCTGAAGGTTGTAATGGATGCTTCTTGTACACAACTTGTGGCTGGCACGCAGGCATTGTGCTTGGGTTTTGCTATTAGTTACACCACTACTGTACTTAAGTTATTAGAGAAATCAAGTTTATTTTTGTTAAAGCACCAAGGCATTTAAAGTTGTAAGAATATGCAATAGTGTAGTGTTTTGTGCATATCAGTGTATTAATAACTGGTCTTTCACCCACAGTGGCCTTAAATA
>JAOXNG010000021.1:22730643-22748703 GCA_028566535.1 Scolopax minor
AACCCACCTTTTCTTTCTGTCATTCAACCTCTGCTTGGTTTAATATATATTGGGACCTGTTAAATCACCTTGGAAACAATAGAAACTAATCTCTAAGTGTTGGTGGTGTTCATAAGTAGGCCTCTTTCCTCCTAACCAAAATGTGGCCTGATAGCCCAGTTCACACATTAGAACTGACAGCCCAATTTGTCTGCCCTAAAACACGGCTCATGACTATCCACTCTCTGTAACTGATGAGGAAGGACAAACTATTCAACTGCAGGTTAGTGAGCTCAAGCAACTAGCATTTCTATTCATACATTAAAAAGTACTCAAGGGAAAGCAAATATTGGAGATGTGGATATTCTTTCTTGGTTTAGAAATCACGCGAAAGTACCTATAGCTAAGACCAGCTGTTGGCCTTCTGAGAAGTTCTCATAGTGCTTATATTGCATTAGTATACAAGTTTGGTTCATGCTCTGCCTCTGAGCATTTTTGGTCCCCATAATCTTATTGGGAATGAACCAGAGAAATCCCAGCAATTCACTAGCTTCAGTCCTTGAACAAAATTTCTCACCTTTTAGATAGAATTTTGTTTTGCAGTTGTCCCATTATGTAAATACTCCACTTCCATAAAAGATATGGGTATGAAGTGAATGTAGAGAAAACACTATCATTTATACATGTGTAAGAGCTATTTATATTTCTTGGCTTTCCACAGATTAGTGGATGTACTTTTTTTGATGTTAGCATCTGTAGATCTGGGTTCAAAGCTGTTTGCTGGCCCACTCATCTGCAGCTTCTTTGGGATTAGATGTTAGGCTTGAATCTGCTCCCACCGAATGGTTATTGGTGAGAATCCCAGTGGCTGCAGTTGTTTGCAGGGTCAGGCTGGCATCAGCAAAGAATGCATTCAGCCCATACTTCGTAGTTCTGTTATTAAAAATAGTGAGTTTGAAAGATTTTGAATTGGATTAAAATCTATGGTATTTTCTTAACGTACGTGCTTTACCTATTATTTTTCAGAATTAGCTTCTGCAGATTCACATTAAATTGGAATACCATTAAAAATTAATCACTTTATGATGAGAAAAATGTTAGTACAATCTGAGGTTGTTAACTGAATATCCTCATTTGTCATATTTCTTCTTTTGATCCTACAATGAGGAAGCAGTATTTTTCTAATTTTCTAGAAATTATTATTTCATTTTTAAAAAAAGCTGGTTTTAGCCCCTATGAACATTTGCTTATGCAGTGAAAGTACAGTGACAGCAATGTAAGTGATAAGGGAAGGTAGAGACAAGTCTGAAGGATGTAGGACTGTGTAAGATATGGCATCTTTTCCCATGAGCTCTCAGACAAATAGCTGCCTTACATTCTTGGTCTCTGCCACCCATAAACACATACATCAATATGGCACTGCTATTTATTGCAGAGCGCTTGTATTCTTATACGTGGGTCCTGCTCTATATTAAATAGGGGTCATGTTGTAAAAACTGTCATTAATGTTATTTGTATTCTTCGTCTTTCTCTGTTTCTGCAGTGCAGATATTTGCACATCCCCTGCTTGAAGGGAATAGGTTTGGCAACTCAGGTAGAAGGTGCATTTAGCAGTGATAAATATACATGTATGTCTAAAATGCCACTTTGGAGCCAACACCTTCTTGTATCTTACCTAGTCCTTGTTTGAACAGCATTCGCATCTCCTCAATAAGAATTCCACAGTGTAAAACTCTCAGTAGAAACAACGGGATGTATGGTAGGATTGTTTGGGGTGAAGTGCTGAAATGATGTAGGTACTGTTAAATAGAAGCCATGTGGCAGATGTAAAGGCAGACTTTTCCTGCTTGGGATGGATTGGTACCAGAAAGCTTGGAGGTTGAGGCCTCTTCACTCAGCCAAAGCAATGACTGTGAGGAGAAGCACTAATGCTGCTATCTGCAGTTGTTACTTCTGACCTCCTATGGTTCTACCCTTCAAATATTTCATGCTTCTAAATCTCTGCTGTCCTACAAAAAAAAACCATTTTGAATCATCGTGGTTTATTGGGATGTTAATGTAACTAAGCCACAGTCTTCTCTCTGGTCAGTTGTTGTCTGTTTCTAAGCTGGAGATGTTTTTATCAGTGGTGAGGCTTTGTTGCTTCTACTCCCTGAGTCACTATATGAGGCTGGAATATTATTTCATTTGCAGTTTGTAATGTGGCTGTTGTTGTTGAAAGACAAGAGCCTGAAACCTGAAATAAATGTCATCTTCAGCAGTGAATTGTCATTATGTCAAATTTTGCTATGCTTACTAGCTATTCTAGTAATAGATCTTCTATAACCAGCCTTTTCTTTTTTTTTTTTCCCTTCCTTCCTTTTCTTTCATTTGGGCATGTATATGGCAAGAAAGGGAAACTATGGTGAGAGTCTGTTTCCCTCATAATAGTGATTTAATATAGCTATTAATCTTTATAAATAAAAACCATAGCTTTATTTTAAGCCTCAATAATCTTTTATTAGATTAATGATTCTGGAGAAAGTCAAACACAAGCTATGTTAAATATATCCACTTATTGAATAATATCAGTATTTTCCTGTTTACTCTTTATTGTTCCAACAAAGTTAATATGTTTATCTGTTTTTCTCAAGTATCTGGTTTTAGTTCTCAGGATCATCAGATATAAGATCAGATGTCAATTTGATTTACTGCTTTAGTGCAGCAGATCCAAAATCAACATTCTGTGCAACTTGCTTGCATAGGATCTTATTGTTAAAACAGTTAAAAATTAAAATAGTTAATTTAGAAAAATTAAAGTACTTTCTTAAAAAAAGTCCACATGTTACTGTTCAATAGTTAGCTTAGCTCCAGTCTGTGTCCTCTGTGGCAGAATTGTTGGTGTGCTGCAAATGTTTTGCAGCAAAACTGCTTGACTAACCAGAGAGCATGTTGCTAATTTGCTGCATGTTGAGCATGTGCAGACCCTAGGAATCAGTGAATAATACAAGAACATCATCCTCATCTTTGTCTCCTTCTTTTCTTCTCTTTTTCTAGCCGAGAGGTAGTCCATACAACAGTATTGTTCTTGTCATTTTTAGTCAGCCATAAAAAAATTATTTATTGCATTGCCATTGCTCTTTGTCTCTTTCTAATATCCCTTTTCAGTCCTGCGTGTGGCTGACTGAAGGAAGGCTTTTCAGAAGGGCCACGTCTTTTATTCTGGTCTGAACCAATCAAGAGATTGGTCTTACATCATTTGTTAAACAGTTGTACAGCTACATGTTGCTTTTTATGACAACGTGCCAGATTGGGTTTACAATGGTGTCCAGTGACTATGCTTTTCAAGTTCTATCTCATTTTCATATTTTCTGTAATTCAACCAAAGCTTGAGAAATGGGCACTTTAGATTTCATTGCATGGCCAACCCCCAGGCTTTTCCATTGAAATATGGGAAGAGGAACGTATTTGTCATAAGTCACCAGAACTGCTGCGTTTCTGGATATAGTTTGTGGAATCAGTTAAGGTAAGATGACTTAAGAGGTCAGATTGATCCAGATTGATGGTACCTGTCCGTGATTATTGAATGTTAGGAGAGGTCTTACTCTGAACTGATTTTTAAGTTCACAGCCACTTGCTGATTTCCCTGTCAAAATCTTAATAAAAGCTCTTAAGCTTCAAATTTCAAGACAGATGAGACTGATAAATACTGAAATAGGAAAATGAGCGTTTACCTGAAAAAGTAGAAAGCTGTTTTAAAATACCAGTTTAAATATATTGCTTTTGTGAATTCTCATTCAAAGACGTACTAATTTATACCTCAGATGAAGGATCAGGCTGTAAGCTTTAAGTGTAGTGTTCCTATTATAAAGGAACTGGATAGGCTCCTCCTTTTCAACAGCCCTCAAGAGTATCACCCCAGAGTACAAATCTCTGACTGTATTCCAGTCAAAAAGAGAAGTTAGAACACCTTTGAGTCTGGTGTGTGCAGGTGTATCTTTGCTGATGCTTTTCATCTGATAGAACATGTTGTGCCCCATTGCTTGGTCTTGTGTGAGATGGAAAGGAATGCAGTAATCAGAGAACAAAGCCATAGACATAAGGTGGCATAAGATTCTTCTTTCTACTCTTTTTATCTTATCTCATTTTCATGATTTCTTATTCTTTTTCCTCCTACCATAATCATATCAGAAGAATGCTGATGAGAAAATAGTTGTTGCAAGCACATATCCTCCAGGCAGTCTTTTTCTGGCCAGGTGGGAGAGAGAATCATTAATTTCTTGAGGTTCTCATTACCTGACCTGCACTATTTTGCGAGTGTTAGTCAGGCTGACTGACTTTATTTCCTCCTGGGCATCCTGGTATTGCTGGAGATATTCATATTGGCAAGATACTTCAGCTCGTCTCTAATGAAAATACTTCTTATGAAGTATTCTTAAACACGGCTGCTTAATAAAGTTAGAAAAAGCATTTGGATGCAGAGTGTGAAGGCTTCAAACATTGGAGTTCCTCTCTAGGGAGATGCTGCAATCCGAAAGCATTCTGAATTCTAGCAATCCATCCCATTTTCTTCCCATTTGTTTTCTCTAATTTCCTGTCCTTTTTAATGCCGGTTAGCTGAAGTAAGCCCTCCTTCCCTCCTCTCCACAATTCCCTCCCCTTTATGGAATAGTCCATGACACGTGCCTGTAAAGTGGCTTCTTGGGAATTTGCAAGTCTTTGAATGTGTTATCTGATTAAAGGGATGTATGTGTCTTTAATTCTCATCTGCAGTGCCACCTTTGACCCCATCTGTTAAAGTGGAAAGGAGTTGAGAGTCAGCAAAGTCCCAGATTCAACCCAGATAACCTGCAGTGTGCACATTTGAATGCTTTAACTCTTTGGTTGCCCCTGAAAGCTACATACTGAATTGACAGGTTTGATGGGAAAATGTGGTGTGTCTGATATGAGGCAGCTGAATTGTTTGTTTTGTTGATATGCTTAAGGTAGGTAGGATAATTTAGTTCTGCCTTCACCTTTTATATTGAAGAATGAATGAACATATAGTTGCATGAAACAGGTATAATGTTTGTGTGTGTGATTTTTTTAATAGTATCTTGCTTACAGAATAGGAGGGAGAGATCAACTCCCCATATCTGTTAATATACTTCTTTTTGAATGGGAAGTTGAATTACATGGTTGGAAATGATATTTTGGATGGATTTTTAGATACCCCTGAACAACACAGAAGAACCAGTTCCATTGAAAGATTAAAAAAAGTGGATGACACGAGTGTCATTTTCATTATATTTTGCTAATATTATGCATTTTTGGCAGATCAATATGACTGTGATGTTTCCTGTGCTTTACAGACACATAAGTGATAAGAATACCCTAATACCTTCAGTCCTGAGGATGTTTCCATCTTTCCTCCAGTCATTTTCTTCCTGAGCTTTCAAACAGTCTTAAAACACTGAAAGGCTTTTCAGTATCCCAGATCTATCCCTGTTCTCTGAAAGTCAGAGCCAAATTCTTCCCCCACTTACATCTGTTCAGCTCTGGTGGTTTCACTTATGCTGCGAGGCTGTAACAATGCAGAATTTGTCCTAATCTGCCCTTTCTTTTCTGGTGGAGAATATGCACACAGAAAGTGAAGATAAACACAGTAAGTTGAACTGCAAATAATAAAAAAAACAAAATTATCTTGTGTGTGTGTATATATATATAGAAATAGAGATCGATAGCATACAGATAGGTTTGATAGTATATCTACTGTACATAATATTGTAAATGGTATCTTGCTGTGCTGGAATCTAGGCAATAAGAGTTCAGTACTAAAGTGTTCAAGTTGCACCTGAGCTAGCTGGAGCCTGCCAGCCTCTGCAAGCCCACTGAGAGCATCTGTCTCGCCACCACCTTGCTCACGCTGTGTCCTCTGCAGGCTTTCCGATTCTTCTGACTATGAGCATAAATCATCCACCTGTCAGGAGCTCTGGCTCCTGGATTATGCAATGCCTGCCTTCATTTGGAGATGGCGTGAGCAGAAGATTGCGGCAAATGGTTTGCATTCATTTTAATGCCGTTCCAGCATCTCTTCAGCTTTAATGAGGGCTCAGGGTGGTGACGACTCCCTGAGACAATGAAAGTCCTAGAGACCTAAGCTTGCTTTGTACGTTTGTGTGGCCTAGTTCAGATTTTTTTCTGTTTTCTTTTCTTTCTTTCTGTCTTTCTTTCTTTCTTTTTTTTTTTCCCCCAAAGAAATGAATGGCTTGAAAATCGAGGCAGAGAGAACTAGTACTGCACAAAGCCAGCTGTCCATAGCTCTCTTTTTTGGCCTTGTAATACTTCCCTCCAGCTGAGCAATGAAGAATTTAAGAATCAGTCATGTTTAATGTTGATTGTCCATTTGTGCTGTCTAAAGTAGCATAATGCTTAGTTGCCTTAAATGTTTAAAAATCCTACCTTTGCAATTTTTCACTTACAGGTATATTGGATTACACTATGAAGTGTAGAACGCCATTTTGTATATCCCAAATTTAAAATATAGCTCCTCTATATAAAATTCTCCTCTTATCAACAAAAAAACTATAATTGACTCTCAGTAAAATTGTCTTGATTCAGCTTGTTAGACCTGAATTAATCAAATTCCTTATTCACTCATAATTTTAATCATGAATTATAGGAAGCATAAATATGGGTTTTGTACTTTTTCATCTGTGTAAAAGAATTAAAAAATTGTGGTTATAAGACAAAAGGAGTGCAGGCCTTTTCAAAGGCAAATATTGAAGGTGATGAAGGTGAAGTCGCATCTTCATACTTACAGTATCTATCCGTCCCTGAAACCTGAAACAAATTCTACCAGATTCTTGAAGGTACAGCCTTTAGATTGTAGCCTTATATGACTGTCAATCTCGTGTTCATGCTTACCTGAAAAACACTAGGTAGTACTATTATTTAGTTTTAATACTAGTCAGTAGTTAGCAGAGGAAATCCACATTTGGTATCTTAATGGTACAGGTTCACTGCTTTTCACAAATATTTAAGGAAACAAACTTTTTTAATACCTTTGAAAAACATTGTGCTTATGCAACATAATTTTTCTGTAGTGAACGTGACATGATCTTGTCAATGATTTTTTCAGAGAATATTTATTTTAGGTTTTAGAGTGCTCCTCTAGGCAGTAATACCCCCATTTTACAGTCTTTAACGGAAGACAAGGAGAACAAGAGTTGCTTAGTAAAAATCACGTGGTGCTAGAGGCACAGCTAGAAGTGGAACTTCTGCTCTGAGGTTAATGTGTCATTCAGCCTGGGACTTCAAAGTCCAGCCGTTGCAACCCCTTTCTCACCCAATGGCTGAAAGAGAGAAAGCTTTATTGCTTGTTGGTCTTTGGTGTTGTATTTCTCTTTATAACACTTCCCTTTATGTGTGGATTCCTCAATCAGCTACTGATGAAAAGAATCATAAAAGGTGAAGTCAAATTAAGGCCAGCTTTTGTCAACAGGGAAAATAAAGAACTGTGTTCCAGCGCACCTGTATGTTTCCTGTTGGTATTAGTGGAAGATGCTTACACACACGCAAAGGAATCTGTGTTGCCAAAATACTGTAAATTTTCCTCTTGTTGAAAATTTCCCCAGCTGATGAGTATCACTGGTGGCAGCTGGACAGGGAATACACAGTGCTGCAGTCTGTCCAACAGTCTCAAATCATAGCAGTACTTGAGAGCTCTGCCTGTGTCCCTGTTCTGCCCCCCTTGGTGTGAAAGCCAGAGAATTTCATGCAACCTGGTCGTACTTAACTAGGACCACACAGAGCAAGGGAGATTTTTTAATAGGCTGTTTGGGAAAGAGTGAAGACCCTAACAAATGAAGTGTGTAGACTTTGAGATCTTCACTGTGAGCCTGATTTGCTTCTGGTAACAAGCTAACCTCCCATGCCATTCCCTCCCCCCTCCAGTTTTAATTTGATGGAAAGACAGCAATACTGTAGTTTTATGCAAAGCCTCCAGTGAACTCAAAAGAAATTATTATTTCTCACTTTGTCTTTGCAGATAACTTTAAAATTTTATGCATCAGAACGCAGGATTATCTGAAGACACAAATGCAACACAACACTGACAAAATCAGATGAAAAATCTCACTCTTTTAGCTATGAAGAAATTAGATTTATCATCAGAAAAGCATTCTCTTTTCATTTTCTGAAAGGTGCTTTTTGACAGACCCTTTGCAGTGGACGTCATGCTCACAAAACATGCTGTCACAGGGCTATTTGAATATGGTGACAGGCTCATTATCATGTTGAAGACAACTGACAACACTGCAGACTAGAAATGGACAGGCTTGCCAATCAGCTGTTGAAAGGATTGCAGTTGAAATAGAGGTTTTTTTTGTTCTGAGAACAGTAGTACAAATTGACTACATTAATTCTTTTTATTATAGTTGCATACACTGTAGTTAAGGGTCCGTCACTGTTTCCATTATAAATCCCTGTTTTCAAGGGTTTATTAGTAGACCATAAAAAATGGTTCCTGTTGAAATTTTGCATTAAAAATATATATTACCCTAACAGAATAAAATTTCTGTGGTAACTGTGTTGTGGAGACAGGGCAGAGAAGAGGGATTGACTGATTTTTAGATGAAAATTGCATAAAGCTGAATGCATTATTATTTTTATAGCACCTTAGATGTCCAAGAGTTTTATAGACAGGTTTGTGCCTCAGGAGTTTACAATTTCAGGATGCAGTACTGCCAACACTTATTATGGGATGGGATTTTCCTGGTAGTTGCATTGGAATTAGTCAAGCACCAAACATTATCCACAGTAGTAGATATTTGCAGATGCAGGTTGAGTAGTCAAACAATCTTGAACATTTTTTCTTCTTTTTTTGTAACTTGAAAATGGCTAGAATTTTTTTGTGTTTTGTTTTAATATTAATCTGGAATGGTAATGATAACCTGAGGTTAAGGGAATTTTGCATATATAAGCAGGGAATTTGGCATATATGATAATAATCCAATTTGAAATTATGCTAGATTCCACCAGGATATTCTAGTTATGTGGAATTTATCTGTTTTAATCCAAAGTGGCAGTTCTTGGAAATCCTACTTACCTTCTAACTATGGAATTTCCTGATGTACCCAGGTGCTGGAGTTTCTATAATGCCCTTAAAATTAACCATCTACAATTTAGCCATCTACACTGGCATACTTCTGTGCAAACACAGAAATGTTTTTGTTTTGACAGGACTGAAAAACTTATGAGTCATCTTCTGTTTAACTCTAGAACCAAAGATTGATCCTGTGAGTCCCCTGAGAGCTCAATCTAGCCAGGTGTTCTCAGAGCACACCTTCACACCTCAACAGACTGATAGAAAATAAAGTGTCCATGATTGCTTTTGTCTGTTGCAATGGTGATCCCACTGCCTATGCGTCAGCAGCTTAAGGCAGGCCATCAGGATGCAGGAAGGGAGAGATGTGGTTTCTGCATCCAGGATGATTTCTCTGTTAGGTCCAACAGCATTGCCATAACTGAAAAAGAACTTTTTCCTAGGAGCTGGGATTTCATTTTCATTCCTTCAGGCAGAAGAGACCATTAAATCTGTGCAAGGGTTCTAAAACTGAAGGAACTGATGTTATTATATTTTCTAAGAGGAGAAATCAAAGTTTGGTGGAAAAAAAAGGCAAGAATAGGAATAGGAGGCTATGAATCCTAAATGGAGGAAGGCATTCCCAGGAAGCCTGGACAGGTAGGTCTGAAAGTTCTGTGTAACCTAGATATAGGTGGCAGCAGTGTGTGTACATTGGCTCGTTTATATTCTGCCCTGAGATGCTTAACTTGTTCCTGTTAACTTCTTCCTTCTGTATAGGGACACTGGATCTCTGTTCAGTTTCCAGCTCTGTTTAGTTGGTCAGGTGCAAGAAGGTAGGCCTTGTGGTTGGTAGGAGGTTGTGAAGTATAAAGTGAGATACTGAAATAGAAAAAGACCACATGTAGACCCCTTGGGTATTAAATTCATTTATCACAGTCTAAATCTTTAATATATTCACTAAATATTTGGTGTGAAGCTGATCTATAAGGACATAGCTTTGCCTGGTATGTTTTGCTGAGACCTTTGCAAGGAAAAATAATTTTACTTGTAGTTCTGTGGCTTCAAACATTTGCAGGCTTAATTGATGCTCATTTGATTACTTGATTTCAAAGCACAATCAATTACCTTAATGCATATCTCTGTTCTCACAACTACGGTGATTGCAAAATCGTGAATGTAAAAATGGAAGTCACTTCTGAAAATTAAGTCTGCAGTTCTATTTGCAAAGTCAGAACTATGACTGTCATGAATTACAGCACTACAGAGCAGAGGACTGTATTGTCATATTGCCAGTGCTATTGTATCAGGTCAATTGTATGCATACTTAAAAGTCTTTAAAACATTTACTGCTGAAGTCAGTCATCTGTTTCTAGGAGGAAACTTACAGAAGACGTATCAACTAACGCAGGATGATGAAGCTAAAAAGCAGTGTCCGGTTGCAAATTATTAAGAATTTTTTGTCTTTTCATTAAATCATAGCTCCAGTGAAGTCAGTGACAAAGTTGCTCTTTATCTGAGGGCAGCCAGGTTTTCATGGAGAGAGCAATTGTAGTGGTTGTTCGGATTGGAATCAGGACCAATTTCTATTCCAGAACAAGTCACTTCTACTTTGTGTGCCTCCAGCAAAAATATAATAGATGAAATAATGTGGAGCTATCTCACTAGCATGTTGTGAGGCTTATTGAATTAATATTTATGGAACAATTCAAGATTCTTTGATAGAAAGTGCTATATAGCTTTGTAGTATTACAATAAAATCCTGAAAAGCAAATCAATCTGGAGTTAGTCTTATCCAGTTATAACTAAATACTGGAGCTGCCTATCATGTTACAGAAAAAAAATCAAAATTAGAAACAAATTATAAGCATTTAAAAATCCCAGAATTATTTGGAAAACTGGGCTTAATATTTCAGTTGTCTTTTATTTTTTATGGTGATAGGCCCTTCTTTAATACTTTTCCAGCTAAATTAATAGTTGAAACTGAGCATAGTATAGTAACTTAATGTGGTTTTGGAGAGTAAATTAATATTTTCTTCTTATGCTGTAAATTG
This sequence comes from Scolopax minor, assembly GCA_028566535.1. Classification (NCBI taxonomy): domain Eukaryota; kingdom Metazoa; phylum Chordata; class Aves; order Charadriiformes; family Scolopacidae; genus Scolopax; species Scolopax minor. The sequence continues at coordinate 22,741,720 of JAOXNG010000021.1, forward strand.
CTTCACAGAATACACATCCTACACCTAACCTATTAGACAAGTAAATAGCACTGTCTTTGAACCATTGTTTGCAATGATTCCTTGTATGAAAAAGCATTATTGATTCACTGATACAGGGGGTTTTGTTGCATAAGTATTTTTATATTTGCTTTTAAAAAGTAAACAAATATTCTTTAGAATTAGAAGCTGCATTGATTTGAAATGAGCTACATATGAGGGTGAACTAAATACCCAATTTTTCATCTCATTAATCAAACCCTCATTATCTTAAACATCCCCCTGAAAAGTTAGCTGAAGTCCTGAGCAGCAGTCTTTAAGGAGAGTAATATAAACAATGCTGCACAGAAAAAAACACACTCAAAACTGTATATGTACTGAAGAGACGTTGGTTGAATCATCTTATTCATATCATGCAAACAAAGCAGCTTATCAAGCGTGTAACTTAATTTTGCCTATCACCAAGTGCAGGAAGAAAACTCTGAAATCTAGGCTATGAAGCCTGGAGGATATCAATGTGTTAGCAAAACAGCGCAGGCGTGGAATATTCTTTTTCCCCAGGACTGACCTAGTAAATTGTGCAAGCACCAGGAGAAATTTTGCCACCTGTCCCTTATAATCAAGGCCTGTCCCTTACTTAGTCTCATTTCAATGATATAATTAAATGACACCATTTTCCCATTTATGTTGCATGAACATGCTGCCAGGATCCTATAGTCTTACCCAGGTACCCAGGAATGTGACTTAATTTGTTTCATCTAAAGCCAAAAAAATAATCATTTGAACGTGGTCCCTTGCCCTAATAGCTAACCCAGCATGGTATATTGAAATACTATTGTTGCAGCATTCATTGCAAAAATCAATAATCCACTAGATGGAGCAGAATATAAGTGTAAAAACTGAGTTAAGTCTGGTATTTTAAGAAACAGAATTGAGTATCAAAGTGGCAGGACTCAGACAAAACAGCAGAAAAATGCAACAGTAGTATTTTTGCAGTGCCTAGTTTTAGCGCGCCAACTGGCTTTACAGTCATTCATAGATGAATGTTACAGTCCTCCTTTGGTGGTCTCTGTTTTTCTCTAAGTGATAAAATGAGGATTAATTTCTGCTCTAGGAGAGATGATGAGAAAATTTTGGGGAACAAAGATCTTTCTTGGAAAGAGAATTAATTTTTTTCCTTCCCCAAAACAAAGGCTTTTTTTTTTTTTTTTTTTTTTGTGGAGATAAAAATGAAATAAGGTGACAATGAGAGAAAGGAATCAGGAGATTGAGAAACAGGTAAATTAAGGGAAAAATTGTTCTTCAAACATCCTGGAGTTCATGTCATTTGTTTTGATTCTCTTGAACCTTTAAAATAGGATTTGAAAGCCCATTAGATACTGGGATCTATAAGATGAGCTTTTCTAACTATGCTATCACTTCCAGCCTGCTTATCAATATGAGTCTTCTTATGAAAGACAATAATGTTTCTAGGATCACAGGAAATTCAGGATTGCATGGCAGATAATGCTCATAAAAACATGCAAAAATTCAGTCAGGTTTTTTTCCTTTTATGGTTTGATATGGTGAATATTGCAAAATGCTGACAGCAATGCTTTGTTGTTGTTGTTTATTTTTTTTAGTTTTTCTGCAACATTCTGAAGTCATGATATCTACGGAGAGCAAAGTGTTAGTTTATTTTGCTGTATTTTTTAATTAGTGGCATTCTTGTATTCCTCTCTATCCAGCTATAGAAAAGTCAAGTTGCAAATTTTACTGAAAACTTCAGGTTGCATGCTGAAAAGAAAGAGATGCAAACTCCAAGATTAGATTTTAATGTATCTTTGGAAGGAGGGAGAAGTAGTAAAGTGAAAAGAAGGATGAGTTTGCTTGTCTACTGAGTAAACCGGTCTGCGAGGATAATATCTTTAAAAGTTATGCACTATATGAAAAGTCCAAGCACTGCATGGGTATTTGCATGTAATTAAGATTTTCATTCAGGTGTTTTGTCATCTGAAAGTGCTATAAGGTCTAAGCTGTTTGAAACTAGTTTTGCCAGCTGCAAACATCTATGTATAGTGGTTATTTTCCAGAAGTTGTTACTCATTATTTCATGGATAACCTGATTTATCATGAGCATGGAGAATTTGGCTGTAAAATCACCACCTTTTTCATATAAATAATCCTTACATTAATATCCCCTTAAAAGATGTGCGGGTGACATGATGTTGATGGCAGACATGTCAGCAAATAGATTGATGAAGATGGCAGAAAAGGCTCCATTAGCAAAGTTCAGCCAGTCCTTACTTGCTGAATATATGGCAATATACCTTAGGCATAACCTAAAACCTGCTTATTCTGTTCTGCGTCGCCTATGAAAAGGGGTGGCCAGTTATGCCAAAGTGAAGTGATTGTTTGATGGAAACACATCTGGGAAGGACTGCTCTTAGTGCTGGAGTTACATATTTTGCAGACGCAAGGAAAGATATAGTCAGTATTTCAAGGAAATAGCTATGAAATTTGGTTTGCTGACATCTGTAAATGTGCTTCTTTGTGTAAGCAAGGCTTTGAACCCAGGTCTCCAGAGATGAAAGCCTCAGGCATTAACCAACTGCAGTGTCTCACCCTCAGCTTTGTGTTTAATAAAATGCTTTAGATAGATGCAGGTGAGCTTTATTTGCTTAATATTGATTGCTTTGCCTTCTTTAAACATTGTAGGAACTTTGATAAATTTAAAAGTTGCCCAGTTCCATTGTATCTTCTGCATATTTCTGTGTATCTGAAGCTGTATTAATCAAATTATAATATCAGCTTCCCACAAAATAAATACGGAGATTATATTTTCTTTTTTTTTTTAATATATTTTTTATTTTTAATAGGAATTTACAGCAATTAAAAGCTTACCATTCTCAGGTCTAACTGCTCCTCGCAAGGTTTTGATGTATTATGGCAGTGCAATATGAAGCCTTTTCTTGTTCAGTAAGGGATTCTTACATGACATTCTAAATTTGATGATGTGAAGTATTACTGTTACTTCCTATCCTACACTTCTGCACAGCTTCACTGTGAGCTGGATTTCTCCCCATGCTTATTCTCTTTTTGCACGATGTGATTGATTTGTGAAATATGTTGGGATTTGCTGTTGCTACAAAAATAGCAGGTGTTAACATTTGTAGTCATGCACGCACTTTGGGAAAAGAATAGCCTGAACTTCTTGCATTACACGATGTCTTTTCTCCTCTCTCCTTCTCCTGCTCCCTTCCTCTTACAATGTGAGTTTTAGTTTTGCCTATCAGTAAATGATTTTTTTCTTTATTTCTGCCAAGTTTTCACATACAGTTTTAATTTAAATCAGTGGAATATGTATAGAATGAATATCACTTTTCTCTGAAATGTTTTAGTCAGAATGGCTGACAGTGATCAGTTTTTCTTAAAACTATAAAGCTGTTCTGCTTCAGTTTGAAAAGATGCATCATCATAATCCCATGGATTACAGTCCACAAAGGTCTTTGTGTAATATAGTCGTAAATTAGTGCTTCTCTTTTTCTTGTCCCCTATGTTGACCAGACACCAAGAACCCTCAGAGGTCATGCTGGGACAGGATCTCCAAATGAATCAGGAGCAGTGCTGGAGACTTGTCTGAGTGCTTTTTTTAAAAAAAGTATCATCTTGGTGCACACTGGTTGTCACGTAGTTTATAAATAATCTATTCAACTAGCGTTTAACTTTATTCTTTATCTTACAAAAATCAGTATGTGAGCCCGGACTCTTTTTTTTTTTAATAAATATTTGTCTTTGCCTTCTCTCTTTGCCCAAGGACATCTGTGCTAGGACACTGTTCAGAACCTATGAATGCCCATGGTCTAGTCTCATGTTACTGAAACACAGAAGGTGTCCATGCTCAGCATGTCTGAAGGAAAGTAATTTTAATCTTGGTTTTCTCCTTTCTCTTCTCTGTTCAACAGTTATGATGGACACAGAGGGCTAAGATCCCTGAATGGAAAGTTCTGCTGGGTGTTGACTGGGGGCATCCATGGGCACTGAGATTGTTATTAAACTTTGCCAAGATAGATGCTGCTAATAAGAAGATGTTTTCTTGCTATTATTATCTATGGACAAACTGATTTAGAGTTTTCTTTTCAATGTTTCTGCTTTTCTATGAGAATTGAATTTACCCTTGGGAAAAAAAAAAAAAAACAAACTATTCTCATAGCTTTAAAATGAGCATTGATTAATGAGTGCTAATTGTATGATTAATAGAAATCAGTAGTTAATAATAATATTAGCCATAGTTTTGAAGTCTTAAGACAGAATTAAATTATCTAGTTCTTTCTTTTTTCTCTTTTTTTTTTTTTTAGTTATAAGAAAAGCAAGACAATAAAACAAAGGAACAGGAGTTCAGCCTGCTTAAAACATTATAATCATTCTAAGTAGAATTTCTTTAAGTGTTAGAGAAAAGAGATCTTCAAGACATTTACCCTGTCCCTCTTTGGAAAGATGTTTAGACATTTATTTATAAGAGTGATTCCCTCAAACAGTTCTGATGTCTAGCCTCACTCTTACAGCTGAACTTACAGTCATTTCTTGAAAGTAAAGCAAGAACAACAGTGGTGAAAGAGTCATGAGCTAAGAGCTAATGTTTCTCTGCAATTTCTTAAGCATTCATTAGTAACCAACTTCTTCCACAAACAAGGAAAAGAGAGTACTTTTTATCTTGGGATTCAAAAAAGACATCAGATGTAAGAATATGGCATTCCTGCTTGTCTGTTTTTTCTCCATAACAACAGGAAAAGGTGCCAGCTTTGTACCAAATGACATACTGAAAAGGCTGAAAAGGAATTTGTCATCTTGGTATTAGCAAACCGAGCAATAATGGATAAATACAAATATGTGTGTGTGTATGTAAGTGTCTGTGCGTGTGCATTCTTATATCGCATATTTGGACAAGGAACTATGTGGTTTGTGATCTTTGTCTTGTGGGTATGGTCCATTCTACAGCTGTTGACATGACATCCAAAGTCATCTGAAATGCAGATCATTGTAGACTTATTTGGAAAGCACATCCTCCTGCCACTAGCTCTTCATCAACAGCATTTCATTGGAGGTGCCCAATATCAGGTCCTGGAGCTAAACAGACAGATGTGTTAAAGATCTTAAAGATGCTTTAACATTAACACAGCACACGATGACAAGGCAGAGCTGAATGAGTTATGTCAGTGGCTGGAGTAACTACTTTGAGGAAATGCTACATTTCCTCCTAAATTTCTACAATGCTAGTGGTTGGAACTTGCCACATCCCTTTTAACTTTATTCTTTCTGTTAAGTGTCCTAAAATGCCCAAGGAAACAACCAGAATTACAAAAAGTAGATTATTTTCACTACAGGGAAATTATTTATCTTTCTCTCCCACTCTCATTCTTCATCTTCAATGAGCTTTATAATGTAATGGTATTTTGTGTCATTTTCTGACATCGTAAGGGTGTGTAACAGTATGCCTAATCAATATTTTGTTTTCTGCAGTTTCATGCATTTGGACTCTTGGATCAGGATTTTAAGACAACCTTGCTGCTGAAGCAGTAAAATGGGCCATTTTATTTTGGAAAGCTAGCAAATAATAAAATATTATCTAGAAAATTTCAGAATTGTTATCTCCTCCTTTTTGATGACGTATTTAAATCAAGCTGCTACTTCACTCTGAAATCACAAGGTTTGATTCTTTTTCTGGTATAAGAGGGACTGGGAGAGACAAATAAAGAGGCACGAGTTTGCCTGTGAGTTTTACAGTGTATCCGTTCATGTGTGTGACAGAGGGAAAGAGAAGGAGCAACAGAAGGAAAGAGGGAGAGAGTTTTAATGAAAAATTTGGATTGCAACAATGTTTCTCAATAATAAGTCTAGCCCGTAAAGGTAATTATATTTCTTTTCCAACACTGAAAAGCTTAGTATTAGATCTGACACTTTAAAATATGCTTGTATGGCTGTGCCACCTGCAAGCTGACAACTTTTGAAATGGCTTCAAAGCGAAAGCAGGGTATAAGATTTAAAGAGAGCAGTCTAATTTCTGAGCAGAGGCTCAGAAAGCATGTAGACAAAATCCTAAAATTGAAAATAGGCTAGACCTTACATAAGTATAGTCCCTTGCCATCACTCCTCTCTAATGCATATTCTTTGCAGTAAATACTATCTGTAATTTCTTGTCCTTGAGGTCCTGGCAAAATCTACTTGGAATGGAAGAACATATGTAATATTGTTTGGACATGGAGCACTAACAGGGAAAGTGAGATTTGGGGGCTGATAGTTTTGAATTCCTCTCTCTCCTTGTTTCTGTGGGATAGAAGGTTAATTGCCACACTCTCAACAGATCAAGAACTAAGTAAGAGGGAAATATCTAAGTAAAATCAAGAAATTAAAATAATTTGGTTTTAGATGTGTAAGAGGGTAAAATATCTATTTATCTTAGTACCTAATATAATGGCATGAGTCAGCTAAGCTTTATTATTTCTGTTTCATATCTGGAAAAAAACCCACCAACAACAAAGAGGCTTAGAAAGAGTACAGACATACCCTGTAAAGAGACTTGGTAATGGTCAGCATGGCAATGACCAAGTTTGCAGAGCACCAAGAACATTGTTTATACTCCTGAGCTTAATTATTTTGCTGATTTTGAGAGGGAACTGAAAACTTTCCTACAGCTAGAGTGGTATTCATAGCACCCAAGACGCTCAGTACCTACCAAAGAAGAAATGTTGGGTATAAAGATAACATATCAGAATCAGAGCAGAGGTAGTCTTTTACTTCTCCACATCCAAAAATGATAGAATAATTTTTAGAACAAGGGATGCTTCATAAAAGTCCTGGGACTTTTCTCACCATTTCTCACTAGGGTTCAGTAAGTTCTTGCAATCCAAAATTGTTCAGTGTGACTGTGGAGTATCATTTCCAAATTCCTCCTGCAAAGTGTATTCCATGGAACTCTAGTACAGAGACCGAATGTAATGAAGTTGTGTT
>JAOXNG010000021.1:22772083-22784479 GCA_028566535.1 Scolopax minor
GGGGGGTATCCCTGCTGACTGTGGGAGGGGTCAGACTAGATGACCTTTGGAGGTCCCTTCTGGCCCAGATGATTCTATGATTCTATGCTGACTCCTAATGTAGGACTTGAACTTACTCTTATCATATAAAAGATCAGATTTACATTGATAATAAACAGTATAATTCCACTAGTCTTCCCTCTGTCATTGGCAACTTGTACAGCATTTGGTTGTTGTATTTACTTCAGAATTTTATCCTGTTCTTCTGTTTCATTTCCATCTTCAATAAGGATTCTGTCTTCTTGCTAGCCCAGTAACAATAGCATTTTGTAGGTAACAGTGTCTTCACAGTGCAAACACTTTAGAACACCATAAAGAACACTTTGTGGTACTTTAGCTAAAAGAAAAATCGGATAGTTAATTGTTTTTGTGATTCTTATAAATTTGACAGCTGCTGTGAAATTCAAATAGAAACCTGCAATGCTTTTACAGGTATCTAGCCTAGCCATTGAACTTTGCCAACTGTGTTGCAGTTGCATGTAATAAGATATAGTTTCTGTTTTAATTTCTAAACTGAATTAATTTTATACTTCTTAAAATCAAAGGATATTCATTAACCATTAACCATAAAATCAACATTGATTTTATGATGCATGACTTGTGAGTGCCATTTAGAAATCATCCCATTACAGCCCAGTTCTGAAGCAATAGGTAAATGGTGAATAGGTATGTGCCTGTTCATTATGAGTAACATTGATCCACGTAACTGAAGTTGAACCCTTTTCTATCTCTGCTAACACTGGCAAAATTTCTTTACTGATACTTAAGACCTTATGTACATAATAATTAACCTGTTGGTGTGTTTGTATTTTAATGTTGGGAAGTATGTTCCTGATAGATAGAAACTTTTGTTTTCAATTTCCCTTTAAAGTTCAGTATGAAGAGCCGTTGTGTGTTGCCAAAGGAGGATTTTCTCTAGGTGAATTATGCCCCCTCTTTCTTAAGCAAGATGCAAGAGCTTCTCTGGCTTTTAAGTACAGTACCCAGCACTTGAAACCCCAGTCTGTTTAGTTCACTGTGACAATTCACAATTGCATGGATTTTTGACAAAGATTGTATACCTTAATGACATGGTGTATTCCATGGCTTAAGAAATGAAAAATATAGAGTGCCTTTCTATATATTTAGTATAAAGATTAAAGTATATTCCTCAGACTAGAAGCAACAAAATAGAAGGGGACAAATAAATAACAAGCGTATGGAAAGCTCTTTTACTCTCTCCTACATACTATGTAGCTACAAGGAGAATTTCCCCATCTTTTAATTAGATCATTTTAAAAATGAAGAAGTCTGTGTGGAGGATTTTAAACTTTTTCTAAATGCTGTTTTGTGGAAATGGCTTTGAATAAAAAGAATGAACCACATCATTCTAGATGTAGAGAAGGTACCAATGAAAATCACAGAACTCTGGCTTTGAATTTATTTGAACTTTAGGAAGTTTGTGATATGCAACTTCATTAGATGTTGTACTAAAACTCACTCTGAATGTGAAAAGGGCTGGACAAGATAAGATTCTCATTGTAAATATTGCAGTATGTTCTCATTTTTGCTTTTTGCACATAATCTTAATTTAATGTCCAGATATCACTAAAACTCCTCTGAGTTGATGCGTTTGGGATATCTGGCCAAGGTTCCAATTGATCTAATGCTTAACCGAAAGTTAACTTTGTCAAGAAATATGTACCATCACTGAGAGAACAGACCCTGCATAAAATTGGCACAAAGTAGAGAAGTTTACTATACTTCAACTATTCATACATGGTTTGAAAAGAAGAGCACTGAACAATCTAACACGATAGGTACAAGCTGGAGAGAATAATAAAGAGGTATCAATCCACTGTGTCACACCATCTCTGACACAATGGCATGACAAGTGGAAAATAACTTAACTCTGTAAAATGGGGAAAAGGCAGTAAAAAATGAATTGTGTTACAGTTTCTAAAACCTGCCTCAATTCAAGAAACAAATGCTCCTGCGCATTACCAAGGTATAGGATGTTCACATAAATCTCTCCTGTCAGCAAATGGGAAACATGTAAAACCTTAAGAAACAGTATCAGAAAATATCAGATTCATTAAGACCATTGAGATCACTGATTTAAAAAGGTCACATATTCAGTCCCAAAGGCCTTCCTCATAGGATCCATCCTTAGTGCTGTCTGTTTTGATTTTCTCTGACATATTGCATGGCTTACTATTCCCAGAAAACATACTGATGTTTCCTATAACTGATGCACAGTTTTGCTGGATATAGGCATACTTATAAATATGTTCTTCCATGGTCAGTTCCTTTTTTTTCTGCAGGTTAACCAGGTTAACAGTTAGAGGAAAAACGTTTGAATCAGTTCCCTTTGAAAATACAGGCAAGATCTCATTCCTGTTGTGTTATTATAATAACACAATGAGCAGTGCTCTCTTGTTCTGAGCTCTCTGCATATTTTATGTCATTCTCCTGAATATATCTAATCCAGATTAAAATTAGTAGGAAAAAAAACTTGAACATCTAAAAATGGATCCAAATTTGACCTCGGGATCCAAATACCTTCTGGAACAAAGTGCATTGCAGAGGAAGGTTCTGATCCAAAGAGAAAGTTTTAAGGTGAAAGAGAGGGAAAAGAGGAAGAGGAAAGAAACAGTCTTCTTATGCTTAAGAGCATACTCTCAAGACATCTACTTATTTGTGTTCAGTTTCCTGTGCTTGTATGAAAGGATTACCAATGTAAGGCAGGATAAAACAATGAGTAAGGAATTTCAGCTCTTAGCTTTTATTAATCATTAAGCAATACAGTATAATTTGTTTGAGTTACACTGTCATGTGCAAAGCACATCCAGCCTTTGGTGATCATTCTCTCAAAAGTTCCTGCTGGAGAAAGAGAAGTCACTGCAGCACATTATGAATTGTGTCATCTCCTTTTCCTTTAAGCCTATGTCTGTTTTCCTGCTCACGGAGGTGACAGCGATTACATTTTTTTATGGGGAACTCATAGGACCCGGGGAACTCATGTAATTCAAGAACTGTTGACTGCCCTTTGTATCCAGTTAAGAAGTTAGAATTTTCATATATGTGCATCGGTTTCTCTTTGGTGAGATCAAGATCAATGGATTGTAATAAAAATATAAATAGATGTATCTATCCTTTAGATATAGATTATAGTTTCTTAATCTGACATTCAAGAGAACTAAAGAAGCCTTAAAACTAAATGATGGTTATGCTAAGAGCATTTCTGATACTCCTGGCAATAGTGTCAAGTAAATATTTTTCATGTGCTTTATTTTCAGTTTGCATTAATATTTTAAGATGTGATTGTCCTCTCTTGACCTAGGAATTTTACTGTCTTTAATATCATAGCAAATGTATATAAATATTTCAAGTAAAATATTACATGAACTAGCCTGTATACTTTCACTGTAAAGAAAGAAAAACTATGAAAAAAATCACCAGAAAATGAACTTAAAATTGCAAAACAGTGCTAGGAGAAAACTTCTGTTGAGATCATTGCTTCTGAAGGCAAAAGCCTAGTATTCTTAAATTATTAATGTTTTAATCAAAAAAAACCAACCCAAAAGTAAGAGAGGGAAGTGGGAAGAACAGCTAAAAGAATCCCCTGTTGAAATATGGTAGGAGGGACATATACTGTAACAGGTAAAGGCACTACATTTTTCATGGAACGGGACATTGGCAAAGATGTTCCATAAAGTTTCCAGGCTTTTTCTGCTAGAAATTTTGGATTTTCTGATTAAGATGAAATACAGTTCAATTATTACTGAATTTTATGATGAACTAGTATGGTAAATCTTAGATGTTGCGTGGGATGTCACAAATACAATTTTGAATTGACTCCTATGTACCCCTGGTTTAGTTGCTCAAAAACTATCCTTGTGATTGACTGTAGATTGGGTAAACATTGATAATACACATTTCTGTGTTTTGTTGGGTGCTAGTTATAAATATCTGGACATATTTCTCTAGGTTTCTGTTTGTGCGAATTGGGTTATTTTCTACATAACCTGTCATCTTTTAACTAAGTAAATTCTGCTCTTATTTTAGCCTCAATGTCTTTTAAACTGGATGACACAGTCCATAGAAATGTCTATTTAGATGTTTGAAAGGAAAAAGAAAGAGAGAAAGAAAGAAAGAAAGAGTCCAATGTACACATTTTAAATGTAGGAAGAGAACTTCAGGAGGGAAATAGGAGAGAAAGCAGAAAACTTTGGAAGAAACACAGTTATTTGGAAAAAATACGAAGTCCATGAAATCAATTGTTTGCTCTTCCTGCCCTTAGAAGTAACTGGAGAAACGGAAAGAATTCAGTAAAATGGTGGTTGATTTGCAATGCATTGTGTGAGAAGACCTTGGTCTCTTTTTTGGTAAATATCCTTTTATGGCCCCTAGAAAAATAAAATATGTGTGTGTTTAGCATTGCACACCGTGAGCGTTCCCACTGAGAATGGTAAGCAGGGTAAGTGTGTGCCACTTTAAATAGACTGTGCTCCTCAGGAATTATTGACTTAAAACTAATTTTATTTATTTTTTTAAATTCTGCATCTGTTAAAGTTCTATATGAAAATAATTCCTGGAGATGAGGAAATTTTATGCTTTATTTCCTCTTTTAAATAGTGTTTATGTAATTATGTCGACCGATTACTTGTATTAACATACCCTTTACACTTTACAATTTTTCTTCATAGCAGTTGCCATTACAATTTAAACAAAACCATTCTCCTTAGATAACAATCTTACATATAAAGGCATTTTTAACAGGGAGGAGTTACTTCTTGTGACAACAATTGTTGACCTTTTTTTTTCTTTTTGTTTTGTTTTGTTCATTTAGTCTGGCTAAAATTGCATACATATTCATGTATTTTAATAAGAACAAAACATCACTCTTGGATATTTTCCATAAATTTGTTCTCTTAAGCAATTTGATAGACATCCACTGTAACTGGAATGGGAGAAGTTTGCAGTAAATCAGTCTTCCTGGTTTAGAAAACTAGAATTTATTAACCTATTTCCCAAAGCCCAACATTACCTATGAGATTAGAAGAAAATTGCCACTTTTTCTGTTTTAGGACAGGGGCATTTTATAATCAGAGTATATTGTCATATTATTTCAAAATATATTGTGTTTTATAAAGATGAAATAAATTTACTTTGTAGTATTAATTGTGCATAAGATTATGGACAGTCAAAAAGGCTGGAAAACATTGTCGTTATGGTTTTTAACTGGGATTTTCTGCTTTAACACTGACCCACTGCTAGTGCTAACTACAAAAGAATAGTCAATATGCAGACTAACTATTATGCTTTTGTATGTAAAGCTGCTAGCAGAAATATCAATAAAGTGGGATCACTAATAAACTTTCCATTAATTTCTCAAGCATTACCTCAAGATGAGATGCAGAGTTGCAAACAGGATAACCTGTCACTCCAGCGTGTGAGGCAGTATGTCAGGTTAGGAGCCTAGCAGGATATATGAGCTAATGTATAAATCAGTTACACTCTGGGGCATGAATGAAGTGTTAAATATGTTCAGGAGAATATTTAAAATTCAAAGTGAAGAGTTGGATTTTTTCATTTTATGTCCACAAACTTTGCCTAGACCCATTAGCTTCTTATGTTACGTTTTCTTTCCATTGCTTTACTGAGTCAAAACACAGAATAGCTACACTTGTTACAGGAATTGTAAAATTAATCTGGTGCTCTTTCCAGGTTTTGGCTGGTAGAGCCAGATATTATATTAGTTTTCTTGTAAATATGTATATCAATTTCATATTCTTTTGTATGCACAGTTTGTACTGGTTCTCATGGAATATCAGAGGAAAGTTTGTATAAAATAAAAAGTGCCCTTTTAGAACACTTGTTTCAGTAAGTTACATAAATATACTAATATCTATTTAAAAATGTAAAGGTTTTAATTGAGTTGACAGCATCCTCTCAAGCAGATCTTCCAGTGACATCTGCAGTAGTCTCAGGAAAGTGTTAAGGCAAATGTTTGTACACTCTGATACTTTGCATAAAGTACAGATACTTATCAGGGTTTTAATAGTTTTTATTATTATTATTATTATTATCAGGGTTTTTTACAGAATCGACCGTTACACTCATCATTAGATACTCTACTAGCCAACTTTTTTTGAGGAAGAGACAAATACTTTCTTCCTGAGTGCTTTTTCCCCAGTGTTAATTAATCTACCTGCCACCTCCAGAAACTGTAATATATGCACAGAACGTATCTTCCTTTGTTTCTACCTTTCAAAATAATAGTACAAGATAACACTAATTGGAAACAATTCCACCTCATTGAGATTGTATGTTATTTTCTTTATTTTACTATGCTATGTCTTGATTTGATGCCCATCTAGACACTTAATTTTGAAGTTTTAGTTTTGTTGTTAAGCAATCATCACTTTAACCCACTACAAATAGGGAAACAAAAATATCTAAATTTATTCTTCTACATTAACTCCAAGATTTGTAGGCAGGAACAATACTGCACAGGAAGACACTGTGGTGTGGTGTGTCGGTACCTTCCAGTCTGAACATACTGACCTAGATCACTGGGTTTTTTTCCTACCTAAGTAGCAGATAAAGATTCCCCTTTCTAAAATGAGCAACTTCTCAGGGAAGTAGGAAAGGGAGTAGAAACCAGGAATTTCAAATTCCTCACAGTCATAAAATGTGACCGTCTGTACTATGAACTCATATAAGCCACTATTGAACTTTACTCTTGCAGCAGGTAGATTTTGAAGAAACAGAAAGTTACAGTACATGGATAGGAAGAGTAAAGTACAGAAAAGCCATGTCATTTGATAAATATACCTGGAGCTAGTAATATAAGACCTTTTATCTTGAAGTTAGAATTATCCTGTAATTGTACTGCAAGACCCCAAATGAAAGTCAGTTGTGTAACTCCTATCTAATCGTGAAAAGATATTGCAAACAACAGAACAACACAAAATGCTCACATTTTAGCTGCAAAAGTAAAACCAAATGTAACAATATTTACCAATTTTGCCAAGCCCACATTTTCATATAAAGTTGATGCTTAGGTTTAAAAATATCCCCTTTTTTTTTTTTAGCATCAGGCTGACATGCACTCATGAAATTATTTTAGATATTCTCATTTCTAATGTCTACAGTCTTCTGTATAGGTAAAATTGATGAAGTATACTTCGACTATAAATCATGATAAATAAAATGCTCCTAAAAATGTGTTAGCCCCCACCAGAGACTGAGGTACAATATAAGCTTCTTGGACTGTTTTTCCATTGTGATTGTCTAGATTTTGTGATGACATAAAATAGCATATTGAAGAAAGAGGGAATAAGTTCAGAACTCTGCCATTCCTTTTGAGGAAGCCTGAAAGATGAAGTGTGAAATTGATGAGATATCACAAATCATCTTGCTCTTCAGAAGAATAAAAAAAAAGCAGGGAAGAATTGCATAGTGCTTCACCAATAAAGGTATAGTTCATAATTACTCAATATATAAGTATGAGGAAAGATGGCAGAGATAGTATTGTTATGGGTGTGCTAAGGGAAAAGACAATGTCAAAATGGTGTTTCCATGAATAGCCTTGGAGAAGTCCAAAATTCTGTGAGAATACATACGTTTGCACTAAGGCCAATTTAAACTTAACTGGCAATATAAAATCACCTTAACTGAAAAAAAGGAAGTCTGTCTGACTTTCTGGTGAGTGATATTTGGAAACTAAATTTTACTCATCTTACCCTTGTATTGTTCAGCACAGACTGGCTACTCAAGATAGAAGGGGATAATAACACAGAAAAGAATTAAACACCCCCAAATTAGGGAATTTGTTAGGATAAAGAGCTTTTAATATTTCAATGAATTGTACATCTGTTTTAAAGCTTTAGTATGATGAGAGCAATCCTTTAGTTTTAGTTTTAGTTTTTTTCTCTCATTTTGTTCCAGGAAAACGAAAATAGAAATCCTAATTCTAAGCAAGCTGTTTCTTGGTCTCAGTAGAACTGATACAATTTTATATATAAAATCTGTTTCATGTCACACTATTAAGAACTTGCCCATGACTTCTGGATCTCAGATTAATTCCAGAATCCTACATCAGCCAAGTCACTAACTGAAATATTGTGAAACTGCACACTATTGTATCTGAATAAAGGGTATTGAGATCTTGATTCATGCTACCAGTACTTCACAGTCGGATTATAATAATGCATTTCATTTCGTTCTTCCCATCTCTCTTGAGAGTCACCAGCAAATGGTCCAGAACTTCAGTTAGACTTCTTTTCTATTAGAGTTCTTACTAGCATAGCTCTTGAATTCTTTATAAGTTTTGATGATGTGATCTAGAATAAAGGCCTGCTTTTGACCTTCAGGCATTGATAATGGCCTTGCTCAAACTTACTTTTTGACCTTTCTGTCTCCTGGTGTTCCATACCCTCTCCTTGGATCATCAGCCAAGCTGACATTCCCAGTCTGCACTTGTCACCTTAAAGTAATGGTTTCAAGTGTATTGATGCAGTAATGACTTTACAGCCCAGCAAGCTCCACTTCATTAAATTGGTTGTAATTTGAACTCTGAAACAAGATAGCATCTTGTGTAACTATATTTAAATAAATTAAGGTAAGAACTGCAGTATTTAGTTAGTGATAGATTGCCTTTATTTATTGTTCTACCTTGTCCCAGGATGTTGTATGCAGAATTAAAAAAAATAAGGCTTATACTCTTACATAGAATTGTAAGAGGTATGTAGGTTATGATATATAAGCACATTGACATGAAATTTAATGATGCAATTAGCAACAGTATTTTCTGTGTTATTTATAAAAGCTTTTGCAGTATTTTACACTACTTTCTAATTATTAGTATATTAGTAGTATAGATGATGTGAAGTATTATGTGATGGTAACCGTTTCATTTCAGAAACATCACGGCTTTATATATTGACAGTCTTTGTTCTGTGTCGCTTTTCCTTCACAGATTACAAATACACACAATTTGCTGCAACATAAGCTCTTCCTCACTTTGGAAAAGTGAAGGAAAAGAAGTGGAAGCTCTGTAGCCTGTATTTAGTGACCTAATTTCAGTCTCTTCAAAATCAGCATGAGTCTAGCATAATTCTAATGAAGTTCTGGTAGTATAACAGTCAGAAAAGATCAGATTTAGGCACTGAAGGACATAGAGCGTATCTCTTCTAGAAAAGAATCAGTTTTTATAATTCTTATGTGAAGTGTAAAAGGTATCATTTTGTAATATTTGAGAGCTAATAATGGGTATTGCATGTTTAATGCAACAGAGTAGCTATCCTGGGTTTTGTTTCTGGGTTTTTTCCTTTCTTTCTGCACATTCACCTTTTCTTGAACAGAAATAAAAGGTTCAAGGCTTGTCAGCATCGGTTTATAGATAGCTGTTTAAAAATAATGAGATATTGGGTATTGTAAGGCTCAGGGCTGTCTTGCCAGACTCATTTATTTCCATTCACCTTTTGTCAGAATTGCAGACAGAAGACATTCAATTAAAACTTGTCACCTGTTGCATGTGACCTAATTTGTATTTGTGAGTGTCACAGGTTAGGATACTTAGCTTCATATGGAACCATTAAAAATGTAAAGCAACTGTAGTACTCTTAAACATTTTATGCCACATTTTCTTCATCTTTGCTTATAGACCATTCTTCAATGGAAATCACTTGCACTAAGAAATAATAGAATTTATTTACGCAAAATCTCGTTTGCATGGGAAAACTAAGTGGATTTTATGCATGTTCTGTTCTGTTTTAATGCACAAATGACAGTGCACAAAAATTCAGCATGTAGATGATTAGTTCATGCAAAGTTAATGTTCCTTTCAATAGAGGTTGAGTACTGAGCTATATAAGTAACACATTTATCAGTTCTTTTGTCAAACTGAGAAAACCCCACCTCTGGGCTTTAACCAAAGAGAATTTTTTTTTCAGTTCTTTTGCCAACTCCTCTCCTCCCAGGAAAAAAAAAACAACAAACAGATTTTCCAAAATGTTCCTTACATTTGGTTGCCAGAAACATTTTTAATTACTGAACAGGAGCAAAATCTGAAATGAAACCATTTTGAAACATTTGTTTTTAAAAAGTAATATTTTTCAATTTTGATTTTTCAACCTGGAAACCTTCAGTGAGTATTTAATTGGTCCAAGACTTTTTTTTTTTAAAATAATAAACTGTTTTTTGTAAATCTTTATCAGAGGAACAGATAAATTAAGCAACTGACAGTCACAGAGCAAGTTGGATACTAAAGCAATGAACACTGTTTTGTCTTTCAGTCCATTATATTGGCAGGTTCCTGAACTAAATTGTTTTATAGGTACCTCTTGAGAACAGCCACTTTTTTCCTATATTAACAAATGCTTTTTGGTACTGACTGAATGTAAAGTAGGAGGATGAATTTTAGATTTCTATGCTACACTAAATAGTGTATTTAATAGTGCAGATGGCTATCAGAAGACAAAACATTAAAGCCTTCCCCTGATAATTGTTAATTCAGCTGTAGATCAGGAAAGATTTAATGTGAGTCATAGCTTTTATCTTTTTTAGTGACTTAGGACTGCTGTCAAAATATTACCTGTCTAATGGACACATATTTTAAATCTCTAGATGTATTTTTACCTGCAGATGGTGTTGCCCAAATATTTTGTAAACTGATTCCAGAAGCTTTCTGGCATTCTCACAATTCAGCATATAAAACAAATTCGCAGATCCAGAAGAAAACATTATCCTTTTTCTTCATACTGTGTTACTTCCTGCATATTTCTAATATGTTGAGAGAGGCCTTTTGTGGTTTAAAGTGGAAGTATTTTTTCCACTACTGGCATTTCAGATTGCAGGGTTAGTGGACTGGCCTCACACTTCTCTAATCCCAAACTGCAGATATTACTGAATTGTCTAAATAGTAACTCGATGAGGATACATTCTTATATCTAAATACATTCTGTCTGTGTTTAAGGTGCAAAATTAACTGGTTTTCCTGTTCTATGTGAATAAAATAAAAATTCAGAGTTTATAATACTCACCTAAGCTTACACAGCAATTGCGTAAATAAGCACAATATGTTCAAGTGGACAGGAACACTCTATTGAGATATTGTCCCAAAAGAGAACAACATCAGAACCTGCCATATCAAATTCTTTTTGCTTTTTTCCAGTTTTGCTGTTAAGTTACTTTTTGTTGCCTCTGCTACAGATATTCCTCTAAACCTTGGCAAGATGCATTTCTGTGCGTATCCATTCTTAGTGGAATCACTGTAAAATTTAAGGCAATGCTGGGAATCTTACAGACATCTGCAGAAAATGTATTGTTACCCAGTTATGTATCTCAAAAAATGAGATAGGAATATATTTAGTGTATATTGAATGTTGGATCAGAGGTGGAGCTTGCCAGAATGGCATCAGCGTGCAACTTATCCACTTGCTATAAATCTCTCACGTAGGGTGGGCAGAAAGAGAGCAGAATTTGAGATTTCTGCAGGAAGTCCAAATTGCAGATTTGAGTCTGATCTCCAACCTGTTCTTTACTGATGTACTGAAAGGTAGAGGGAGAGTTTTGATTATTCAGATATTAATTCATTTTAAAGTGAATTAGATTTATTTTTCCCAAAATAAAAAACTCTCCCCAATTCTAGGTAGTAAGCAATTTCATACAGGCAGTATTGGTGTTGGAAGGTCTTGATTTGAAGGATTGTGCTAATGCCTTGCAAGTCAGCCTGAGGATTTCCTGTGGGTATAGAGCTCTGTGGAAAGGACAAGAATGTTTGTGGGACAAGTGGATAAAAGAACACTGGAGACTTGTAGCCAAGGTAAGAAGGAGGGGATGCAAAATAAGAAGAGAGGTAGATTATAAAGGAATAAATAACTTACTTTGGGGATGGCTCGGATCTGTATGGAAAATGAGATGACATGGTTAAATAGGATTATGATACTCAGGGCTTGAATTGCAAAAAGAATGATATATTGGGTTAAGGGCAATCTTTTTTATGATACAGCATGTCACAGTAGGTGTCTGTCCCACATTAGGGCTTCAAGTCACTGTGAGAAAAGGGCTATAGAATAGGAATAACAATTTGCATCTATTGGTGAGGGAGAAGCAGATGAAGAAATACAGGGCAAATGGAGGGTTCAGATTTGTTTAGATTGTTTGTTTAGGTTGAAGTACCTGGTGAGTAACTCATTTGACACATCAGCTCTAGTCTTCAGTTATTTCTGTGCAAGATCATGTGAACACTTTCAAGTAAGTGCTCATAGAATGATTAGAGTTGGAAGGGACCTTAAAGAACATTGAGCTCCAACCTCCCTGCCATGGGCAGGGACACCTCCCACTAAACCAGGTTGCTCAAAGCCCCAT
>JAOXNG010000021.1:22789778-22800729 GCA_028566535.1 Scolopax minor
TAATAACAAGCATAGATTGGTAGTTTGGACTCTGCTACCCTCATGGATTTTCTTGCTTTGTTTAGTTATGTGTTAATAATGTCCTTGATTTTATCTCACCAGGCTGAAATTAGAGAGAGAGATGATCATCTCATTGCTAAAATACAAGTTCCATCCTCTTTGCGATTAACTAAAAATAGTTAGGGGTTTTGCTTTGCAGCTTATATAAACTCAGGCAGTGACTGTACTAATTCCATGAAGTAAATTTAATAGCATTATAGCTGTAGTGCAAGAGGCTAGTGTATTACCTTACAAAGGCATGCACGCTGCATCAACTGTTGTAAACCCTTCCGAATTCAAATGAGGATACACATGTCTGGTGGCTCCTGATGAGACGGTTAATTTGCTCCTAAAATAGAGAAATAAGCCAGAGAAATAAGGAGTGCAAACTTCTCCTTGTCTCCCATTTACCTCTGGCTCTGTGCCTCTGACAACACACATACCAGTTTTAGGCTTTTGAAAATACCGGGCCGTATGGAAAATGAACTTTGTTTCTGTTCGTGTTCCCCAGTAGGGGACTGTGCTGTGTACAATACGTTGAGCATATGGGGATCTGGAGAGCAAATAAACCGTCTTTGAACTGTAAGTGAAAGGGCATTTTAGCTGTGTCAAAGAAAAAACAGCCAGTTTTACATAAAATTAAAGCTTAAGTGAACATATGGCATAGTTTCCTTTTGCCTTTCCAAAAACATTATGCTGATTATATTCCTTCAATTGTCCAATCTGGCATCTTCTACTCAGCCTCCATAAGCTGTCCCACCGTTCTGTAAATACAATCTAGGGCTGCACTAAGCAGATTTTGCACATTATAATAAAAACTTTCTGATAATACAATAAAATTTAATAAACTCTAATGCTTAATTTCATTAGAGGTTTAGTTTTCCTGAGTGCACAGATTGTCAGTTTTTCATTTACTTGATATTGTCATTGAGTAGAAATGTTGACAGCCTAACATACCAAAAGCGCAAGATCAAACAGGTAAAAAAAAAATATTTAAAAAAAAAATCCAGTCCAAAAACCACCAGCCCTTTAATATGAACAGAGGTTAAAACAGTTGCACTGAAACACAAGAATCTCTGTGTAAACTCAAGATTACTGCAAAGTAGTGCATTACATTACCTTTAAGACGATAACTACACCAATTTCTGTAAGCTCTATTTGTCTGAGATAGGCTAACCTCCCTCCTCACAAGTCATTGCTCATTATCTAAGTGCCTCTTTCATTTTCCTTAGCTTGTACAATTACAAACATTTTTGTAATAAACATTTATAAAACTTAATTTTCAGATCCTGCCAGATAAGTGTCAAGACTTGAAACAGTTGAATCACTTTTGTGTGGAAGAAGCCAGGGAGATTTTCTGGACCCTGACTGATAGTTTGTGCATAACAAAGGCACAGGAATGAAAATTGGGTTCTATTGATTCTAATTAGGGAAACATTAAATAAGATTTACCTAGAAACAGTGCTCATGGCTATTCAGTTTCCTGAGTGATGGAGCTTTCTGAGTACATTCAAAATTTTTCTGTGGTCTATGCTAATGCACAGTCCAATACAGGGAGCTTTGTTCCCCTATAGGGAAAGAACAGGTGTTTGTAGGATCTTTCTTACAGCTACTTCTGGTCTTTATTGGATTTTCCAGCTTCACCATGGAACCTCATGTCCTGCCTGTAGATCTAGTTGATTGTGAAAATACAAAGAATCTGAGATTTTGCAAATCCAACTCAAAATATGCAATATTTCTGAATAATCTACAAAAAGCCATTGGTGAGGAACCTAATATGGAAATGAAAGATTCTTTAGCCATTTTTTCTGTTTAGAGAGGAAAAAAACAGAACTTCAGGATATGAGTGCTTCTTCATTCATTTATCACTGGTTAAAAAACCACAAAGTTGAATTCCTCAACTACATGTGTTTTGATATTAGGAAACTAATTTATTTATCCTGATTTAAAATACATGTAAAAATACTGGAATTTGGGAAGAAGCAATGTTATCTTTTCTCACTTAATAAGATGATGTTTTCTGTGTGAAATTAAACAGGATATGAAAAGACTGTTTAAAAATATTAAAAAATGTGCAAAGGCTGTTAGCCAATATAAGTTAAAAATACCATCTGTCGTCTTTAAATAAGAATAGAATTCCTCATTAATCAGTTTGATAATCAGTAGAATATTGAGATCAAGAATTACTCAGTTGGCATGGTTCCTATAGTTCATATAAAGCATAAATGTACCCCCTTGTAATAAAACATGCTTGATGTTATGGCTTTCATTTGGCTCTTGCACTTATTTTATGAAGAGCTAACATATATCACAGCTTCTGATAGAGAAGTTTGGAATAAGGCAAAAGTTGTAGAGATGGTAGATCAGAATCAAGGAGTCTGTCACAAAGATGTCACAAAGTATCAGAAATCTGAATCAAGCGAGCATTTTATGGAAATCTGTCACGGGCTGGTAGGGAGCCTCTCTGAGGCTCCTGGACAAGTCTCATCTCCATCAGCTTCCATTGCAGCTCCTATGGTCCATTCTGTAACTTAAATGTGGAAGGCGAAAATGATACGAATTGTATCAGCTTTCTCTGCAGTCAGAAAATACTACTCAAACCTTCTCGCAGTGGAATCCCATTTATTTCAAGCCCCATGGCTCTTTAACCTAAGGAAGCGGTCAGATTAGTGTAAATTCACTAAAAAGTGATATTTGGGCTTTAAATTCTAGTAGTGCATTTGAGGTCATAAGATGTACCTATCATGAAAGATAAACCATAAATATATTTAGTAGTGATGTATCCTGTATTAGGAAACTTAATGAATTAGTCCTTTCCCCATTTTTCAGTTCTGCTTTCTCAGAGTAACAAATCAGGCTCTCGTACAGAGATAAGATACTTTCATTGTGTCTTTATGTGGACATAATGCTCTTTTAATGTTTATCCTACGTATAGAATACAGAATATCAACAGTGTATTATAAGTCATCTTATTTTCTCCTCTTTCTTTTTTTTCTCCCCACTTTTCCTTATACCGTAAATGATTATTTCAAATAGATTTCACAGTTCATCTGGATGAAAAAGTAAATATTAAGCACTTGAATGAAAATGCTATATAGATAAAAATAACTAGTGTATGAATATGATAAAGTATCCATCTTTGCACAAAACCGGTTTTCTGAGGTAGGGTCTCCATCTATTGATACTTTCCTTACTTTTACACTCTTTGTTTTCATTGATTTTAATAGCTATTCCTGACTGGCTCTTTTGTACTTAAAGAAGCTCATTTTATACGTGATTCTGAATTTGTGTGTTTCACTGAAGAGAAAATATGTGAAAACACCCTGCTTTTCTCACAGCATAAGCCCAAGGAACACCAATTCATTCTTAACATTTTAACAGGCAGGACGCCATCGTATAAGATATATGGGATAATGAGCACTGAGAAAGTCCTTAGTCCTAGTGAGGCTGTTTCTGCTGCAACAGTTCAAAAGTGACATCTAAAACAAAGAATGGTAGCTCAAATTCTACTGCCAGAAGTTACAGATTTCAGTGACTGGCTGATTGCTTGTGTTATTTACTCACCCCAAAAATACACCTGCCTTTGGGGAGGGGTGGGATTGCAGGTAATTAGAGGAAGGCAAAACTTTTCTATTTGCACATAAAGTCCAAAATACATTATAATGCATGAATATTTTTCTATAACGTTTATATTAAAATATTAAGAGATGATCATATATGTGTCTACATTCCACTAAATTTACTTTCTTAGAAACATACATGTCTAGCTTGATAAACATTACTAATGGATTAGATTTTTGGAGGGCTGTAACTGCTTGTGGAAGGTAGTGAAGTTACAATAAAGTTTAACTAGGTCCAGTATCTTAAGACAAATTCTTGTGCACTTTGAAATATGAGCTATCTGTTCGAAAAGCAGAATGATGCTACTGGTGATTTTGTGCTGTTCTGGACCATTTTTACAGATAACAAGATTGTCTCCCATTTGCTGGTGGCTGAACCAGAGAAGATCTATGCTATGCCTGACCCAACTGTCCCGGACAGTGACATCAAAGCACTTACCACTCTTTGTGACCTGGCAGACAGAGAACTGGTGGTGATCATTGGATGGGCTAAGCATATTCCAGGTATATACAGTATTCATTGCTAATATATGACAATCAGAAATCGTCACATGAGTTATTCTGTTGTGGTACAAAACAGGATTTGTTCTCTCACTAAAATGTATGAAGTTTTCTTAAGGCTTCAGGTTATTCATGTAGGACGTACCTTAGATGATAATTTGTCTTACCTTGGAAATAATTGTTATTGTTGCTATGAGTCTTACATGCTGTTCAGTGAAGGAATTTTTTTCATGCGTTCATACGCTCTTTAAGATAGACTTGCATTGCCATCCAGAGTGTTAGCCTGGTATGAAGGGTAGTGTAAGAACTCTCCTCTGTCCTCATAGTTGAAGGTAAGTCTAATTTCTCTATTCCATAAAGGCAGCATTACCTTATACTGACCACAGGAGGTTCTTTTTGAAGTTTTATTTTGGCATGGCACAAAGGAATTGTTCTCTTCATTGAAAGAAGTAGTGTGAGAGCTGGATTGTACCAGCAGTTCAGTAGAAGGAGCTGAATTGTACCAATAGGTCTTCTCTTACAGCTTAGTAGTTTATTGGTCTGCATGAAGTAGACTGCAGTCTTTATCACATAAATGTGTTGATATTGCAAAAGCTAACTGGCACCCTTGTAAGCAAGAAAAGTAGGGATCTCAGAAGGTTAATGATTTCTTCAGATAATAGTTGAGGTATATTTTCTTTTCACACAATTCTGAGGTATTTGTGCTTGCTCTGTGGACTAGCTGACAAGCTTATAGAGAGTTTCTAGAGTTCTCAGTCTGTCACTTTTCATAAACAACAAATTCACACCAAAAAATCTGCTTTGTTTCTTAATGTATTTTTGTAATCCAGCAGATGAAAGAGCATATTGGTTTGTTTTCATCAGTTCATTAGTTTTCTAATTTTGATAGTGGAGGCATATTGAACATAAGAATTTGCATCTTCTAATTTCTCTACGTAATATAACTTCCTCATTTTAGATGTGATTTTGGGATACCTTAAAATTAGAATAAATAATCCAGTCAGTTACTTGTTTATCAAAGTTAATTTTGTTTCTAGTATCAAAAGAAATAGTCTTCCTGGGGTTTTTTGTGGGTTTTTTGTTTGTTTTTGTGGTTTTTTTTCCCCCTTGTTCTAACCAGCAGAAGGCTTCAGTTCTTCGGGTAGGTGCTTCTGGGCCATCGTAGATAAATATAAGCACTAACAAAGAACAGTAATAAAATAATTTGTACATCTATAGAAAGTTATTTTTCTTCTTATGAGAGCCAACAATCTACAGACTCTACAATAGTCAGTATGAGACACAGTTGAAATTTAGTCGTTTTCTGTGCCACAAATGGTGTATAAACAAGCTTTTGTATCACAAGCAATGTTTTTCTGGTACAGTTAACTTATTTCTGCATCCTTAAACTAGTTTGTCTTTATGCTTTGAATGCTACAGTAATTTCTTTAATCAAATTGATGGAAGTCCCTTTCCCAGCCCACACTGAAACCAATTTATTGGTCATGATACGCCAGCTATGTTGCTAACAGTCGTAACGAACTGTCAGGCAATATCGCAGTGAAGCTAATTTGAAGTCATTAGGTGTGCAGCGTTCAGGCAACAATTTGTTACAGTGGTTAGGAACACAGCTGACATTTCTGAATGGCTTTGTTCAGAGTAGTTCTAGATGAGCTCTAGCAAATTGTAAACTAATTTAAACATCACTCTATATTATACTAGCTACTTTGTCTTACACTGGTTGCTAATAAAACACCCCAAATTAAGTCAAAATAAGTTAAATAGGTGAATTTGAGTTTCATCTTTGGAAGATACCTAGATCAGCTTAACCAAAATAGAGTACCTCTCAAAGAAGTCAGTCATGCTCCATAGTAGTTGTAAGGGAACTTAAATCAGTTTGATTTGTGAATATGTTGTGTAGCTTTGATTTGGCTGGAGGGGTAGGAAGAGCAGAGGAATGAGACTGAGCAGCCTTTAAAATGATGGCTTTGGTTAGGGTGGAAAAGGTTTGGATGCTGTAAACTGGCCTTGAAAATTTAAAGTCTGTGATCTGAACCAGCTGAGGAACAACTGCTTCCATGAGACAGCCTTCTATTACAAGGTAAACTGAAAAAACACACCTGCTGTAGTAAAACCACACTAGCTAAGTTTACTCATCTGACTTCATTTATGAGTGAAAAGGAAAAAAAAGAAAAAAGAAATAAAGACAATCTTTTTATAACCCTGCTGGTAACAGAGGGCAGTGATAAAATCTATGCTTCTTGTCAGGCGTTTGATCACAAAAATCAAAATGCGAAAGGGCCTGACATGCTAAAGGGCAAATGAGATGAGTTCTTGTAGCTTGGTTTTGAATGATGGAGTACTGCTGAATTTGTACTACCTACGCACAGCTAATGTCTGGCCCAAAACAACTTGTAGAAGAGCCTTGGATTGGTGCTAGCTGACTGTTTTCTAAGCTGATAAATGTTACTGTAGGCAGAAACATAATAGAATTGGAAAAAGGATGAGTTAGGAAAAGGGTGCAAATTGTATAAAAGTTCGCTGTAGCTAAGAATCTTTGGTGCAAATCTCTTGGAATCGATTAATTACACCAGTAGTGGATTTGTGCCTAGGACAGCAAAGCAGCAATCAGCAAATCTTTCTTTACTATAGTGATTTCTTATATTTCAGTATAATTACATATCAGGTGCTTAATAACTAATAAAGATCTTGCTGTAAAGCATTGTAATTCAAAGTAAAATTTGTCTTTATGGAGGAAACCAAAATAATGTTTTTGCTATTCTAACAGAAAGTCTTTTAATGAGATTATCTATAAGAAAGTAGCAATGGCATATGCATTTTGCTCTGGCCAACTGTTTCCCATTGCAGTCATAGACTAAAAAATGTTTTAAAATTATACAAAGTTCAAATGCTTTCATAAAATCATTAGTAATTTTGTGCTATTGGAAACATTTCAATAGTTGCTTTTATTGAACAAAGAGTCTATGCCATCTACAAAAGGAAATATTGAGAGAAAAATATACATGGAAAGCCTTTATCAGTAAATAGAATTAGTCTCCTTGCATTTATAAATCAAATAAATGGAAAGTGTGTTGTTATGAAACATGACCATGTCTTATCTGAAGAAGGAAAAGATCACAATGGCATTAGGAAATGCTTGACTTTAGTTAGAGGAGCGTAAGGGCACAAGAACAGATGATGGTGCCCTAATAGCCCTTTTTAAGAATGACAGGGCCCCGCCATTAGCATCCTTTTATATCCTTGGAAATTGCTCATGCCTCGCTTTTCTGGTTCCTATCTGCCTGACTCTTTTTTATTTCTCTTTCAATTTCATCCGCGCTCGGATAAGCGCATGCTAACACAATATGATTGAGCTGTAAAATGGAACGCTGTCGCCTCTAATCTCTTTTATGTAGATATGGAGGTACTTCCACACTCCACTTCATTCTCTCTCCATTGTTGGCCTTTTTAGAATGTGTTGCCGAGTAATGGAGGCTCAGTCAAATATTAGAGCTAGGTTTCACAGGGTGTGATAAGAAGATTATCAGCCCAGCAGTCAGATCTATTGTTGTTCTTTATGTCAGATTAAAATATTCCAATGTACTGTAACTTCGTTAGTAAGATACTGAAGGTGCTTAGGGAGAGGCTGATGCTGCCTGATGAGACGAAACCCCTATTAACTGAGCTAAATAAGTTGTAAATATATTTATGAAGCCTCTGCAAGACTTTTCTATTTTGTTTTATTTTATTTTAGTAAGAGAGCCCTGCTTAATTCAATATTTAAGGGTGGTTGCATTTCCTACCCTCCACATTGTATTTTGGGCAGATTCCATTTTATATTGGTTGCATTATATTAATTAAACTCTTTTCCACTATGGGGTGGAATTCTGCTGATACCTAGTCATAGCATCAGAGTCATTTAGGCACAATTTCTGTAATGTAACTATCTCATTGACATTCAGCAAAAATGTGCAGTGTTCTTTCATATTAAGTGGAGGCAGGAAACATTAAGCTCTTAAAAATGTGCATAACAGGAAGCTAAAGACAAAATGTTCTCTAAAAAATTTGCATGCATGAAAAAACATCAGCCAGACCATAGAAATCAACTTTTTGCACTTAAAATGAAAAATTTGTTTGGAAACAGTAAATCAGACTAATACATCAAATATAACTACTTACATTATTTAGTAAAATAAGCCTTCTTGTCTTCAGCTGCATCCCTGTTTTCCTAGCAGTAACGGTGTTCAAGAAAGGGAATAGAGGGAATAGTTAGAAATTGGTACTGCCACTGGTTGCTAGTATTAAAAAAAAAAAAAAAGGTATGATGTTGATGGAGCAAATCCAAGGATGTTTTGAATATTTTAGTGTTAATGTTTTATGAAATATTATTGTTCTGTCGCTGTCTTTGTGGAGGACAATATTTAAGATTTCCTTTCCAAGCACCTCTCAGGAGTATAGTTTAACATTCTAATACTGAACAAGAACATGATTTCTTCAAGCTGCAGAGTTGTAATTTCTAAAATGCCTTTTTCTCATCATCTATTTCAGAAATACCACCCTATGTAGGTAAAAATATGGAGAAAAGTATGGAGAAAAAATCAGAATATGAATTGGGTATATATGTACCTATTCTCATCTACATGATGAGTTCATGTATCTTTGTCTTAGTGGACATACAGCATGTATTTAAATGACAGAGGAAAAAATGCTGAATGCTACTTCATGTCAGTAGTCACATTGGTAGGGCTTTAAGACAGACTGAAATCATATGTTGGAATTACCTAGTGTATATAATCTTACATGTTTTATCTATAGCCAGCATCCTGTTTAGGCCCAGACCCTTCTTTGGATTGATATTGGGGCAGCTAATACAGAATCTCAGCTCTGCAGGGGGAATAGACGTCTTCCTGTTTGTTTGTCTGTCTGTACCAATCTGCTTGCTCCTGGAAAAGTTGTTTCTGCTGAGGCTGAGGCTTTCTTTAGTCTGTTGTGCTTCTCGCTGAATTCAGGAGTATTTCAGCCTGCATGAGGACTCCTGCAGCTAGCTTAGAGCCCCGTGTCACAGTGTGCCTGTCACTCCAGAGACAGGTTGAAATGTAAATGTGGTGTTTGCTGCTCATATAACATGGAATGGAGTATGAGCCGTTTCGTGCTGAATAAGAGGTTTGTAGCGATAATAACTTGAGCCTTCTGGGGAATCAGGACATCCTGCCCTTTATCAGTGTTCTATCTTGGACAATTGGCAAGTTCTCTTTGCCTTCTGGCTATCAAAAGCCCACTATGTGTTCTTCTTTTAAGTCTTTCTACAAGCATGCACTAATTATGGAAATCAGACATGCTCTTCCTATGATGGAAATGTTCTTGAATTCAGAACTTGTATGATATACGTGATCTGAGGCAGCCCATTCTTTGGACCTTACAGGTAGAAATTCCAGCCCAAAGGTTTCTCAAAAACGACTGACTTCCTTGACCTCTGTCACTAAATTATAGAATAAGGGAAATCAGGAGTTGACTGTCAGTTTTATTTTTGAGCATTACCGTGAACAGACCACCCGACACTGCCAGTGTGTAGATCAACATGTTAATTCAAGCTCCCCTGAGCAGAATGGAGCAGCAGCATGCCTAAAATGCCAGTAGTACAGCTATCCCATTGCTTGCAACAATATTTTTGGTACCATTTGAAGTGCTGGGAATGGTGGCGGTTTTTATTTTTCTCATTTTTTGAAAACAGTATCACAGAGAAGGTGTAAGTGTTTTTAGCAAGGCAGGGAGGAGGTGAGATTTCCAAGAAAATGCACGAATAAACCTGTCAACAGTCTCTTAGCACTTTCAAAACAAAACATGAATCTGCAGTGTGGTAAAAGGTAGTTATAAAAAGGTCTGTTTGTTTATTTTAAATTATTTCATATAGCCATCTGAGATAAGACAGACTGTACTTGATGGATCTGTTACTGAAGCCAGTGGCAAAATTTTAGCTGATTTCAGTACAAAAGAGTAGGTTCTGTGAACAACTAGAGATGTACACACTCGTAGTATGTCTGCTAATCAGAAAAGACTGGTTCCAGTTCAGAGCTGAGACAGACGGTAATGGAGAGGGGAGGAGGTTTCTACTACTACTCATCATAGATGTCCTGGGGTAAAAAGAGCACTTTAGTTTCCAGGATAGTCACTTCTGGCATCTTTTACTAGCATTTACTGAGGGGGGGTAGAGGGAGCATTAGAAATAAACCCAGGCGTACAAACATCTGCATATAAACCTGCAAATTATACATGAATATAAAATAAATGTGCAGTAAGACTCTTACAGAAGCATCTGGACTCTTGCGAGTTTTGACTTTAAAATCCGTAGCTATTTGAAAGAGAAAGCTATTGAAAAAGATTTTTATTCTTAATAAAAATAATCATCACCAAAGGTAAAAAACAAAAAATAGAATTCACAGGTAACAAAAAAAGTTGGCTCAGTTTTACTTTTTAAAAAACAGAATCCTTCACTAAAATCAGCTTCTCTCAAGATTAGAATTAAACAGTGACTTTCTGTCTCTATTGTTCACCGTTCACCTTTTATTCATTATACAAGTACTTGCCTCTGCCTTCTGAGTGACTCCTTTTTTTTTTTTTTTAATATTTTTTTTTTAAATTGTCCTCTCCCTCCACTCATGCCCCCAACATACACACTACACTGTCTGGCTGTTGCACTTTTTATTTTCCCCCAACATCCCCCTTTATCTGCCTCAACCAATCTCCAAATGAATGCATGTCTATCATGGCCTTAGCTTTGACACTCTGGATATATTGATTAATAGTTGCCCTAA
>JAOXNG010000021.1:22918074-22934142 GCA_028566535.1 Scolopax minor
ATGATCTGAAACGTCCCTTCCAACCTAGGCAATGCTATGATTTCATGTTTAGCAGGTATATAATTAACAACATGGGCATGTTAATTATCTGAATGATTTCATGTGTAGTTCAAGCATAATCCATGTTTCTCAAAGACACTGTTATACTTTTTTAGAACTTAGAACAGATGACACTGTATCAATCACAATTTATTCATATTTTGAAGCTGCTCTTTAGAGGCTTTACTTTCAATTGGAAGCTTAGGGTCTGGAGAAGAGCATGGCAGTTTGGGGAAAGACAGACATACAAAACCAGAAAAAACCAGAGGGTATCTATTTTACCCTGCTTGAATTCTAGTAACTGGGAATCCACTGACATAAGAATTTTCCCCAGAAACCATAAAAAAATGATGTAAAGTTAACTGGAGACCCTCTCTAAAAAAAAAGGATATTAGGAGGTAGAATCTGTAAAATGTGTGAAATTTTGATTTTCGTTTGTCTTCCTGTCATTTTTCTGTTTAAACAGCTTTACACCATATTCCCGTGGTAATCTGACTTTTAGCGTTCTTACCCCGGAACCAAATCACCGACCTGGTTACAATGATTTTTACAATACTCCATCTCTCCAAGAATTCGTAAAAGCTACACAAGTGAGGATTCATCTCCACGGCCAGTATCATACTAATGAATCTTGGGTAAATTTTAGGCATAGATACTATGGAATTTATGAAGTTACAGTCAGTGGAAGGTAGGTGTTATGGAACTCTTCTCCCACCAATTGCTGCTTCCTGACTATTACAGCTGTTCAAAGTGTATAATGACCTGCCTAAAATTTAATGAGGTTGTTCTGCCTTTACATTTATGAATGAGAAGGGAATTTGGTCTGAAGCAGTGCATCAAGTTTGAAATTATTGGTGTACTGTTTTTTTAAAAACATTGTCTCACGTGTTATTTTAACATTAATTATACTTATTACACAAATCTGTCAAAAGCAGTTCCTTTCCTTGGAATTACCAATGCCTCTAAGCAAAGGCTTATGATTGAAACCATGGCTTGTGCTTTACTTCAGTAGCTCTTCCAAGTTTCATTATAGATTCACAGGCACGACAATTTTAACAGTCTTAAGGTAGAGTTCATTCTTTGTTTTATCTGTAGTTTTCCTTTTAAAACTGGGCAGCTGTCAGTAAAAGTGTTACGTTCTCTGTGACTGACAACTTTATTGCATCTGGTAAGTGTGCTGTCTTGTGAAAGGACTAATTATGCCCTGTAAATAAGATGCAAATATGGCAATGAAATAGTTTCCAAGAAGCATATGGTGCAGATTTTTGTTAATAAGTATTATTCCTGAAATTATTTTGGTAGCTCTCATTTTGAGAGAAAGCATCCTATTAGATGTCTCATTTACCTTAACATTTTCTATGCTGCTAATATGTTTTGATTATTGATTTAGATGTGTTAGGATAATGCTTTTACTAAAATGGCTATGATCTTAGTGACTCTGTAACAGTAAAATTATTTCAGCTGTACTTTGCAAAGTTCTGCTATGCCTCCAGAAGAGCAGCTCTTCAGGTAGACTGGGATAGTAACTGAAAAATGTACATTTTAACTGAGATCAAAATGGGTTAAACTAGAAAATTATGCTTGAATACGGTTAAGATTTCTTGGAAAAGTATAACCACACTGTAAGGCTTGTAATATCAATGAATAATTACTATTTATTTAATAAAGTTTTACATATTAATGTATATACTGAAATACAGTTTTCATTATTATATTTCATATTATATGAAGTGGTAGTAACTCTATTACATGCTGTTTTTTATTTTCTTGGAAAGTAGTTGTTGATACTTAAAATATGTTGATTAAAATAGTCTTTTGTAGGTTACTGCACTTAAAACATTCTCTTTGTTAGTGTTTATTTGTTCTTCATAGAGAACCAGACTATGTAATACACAAAACTGTCTTTGTGACCATGCTATATATTGGACAGATGGGTTTCCATGTTACAATTTTTTCTTCACTACCTATTGTTTTTCAGGTGTAATTGCCATGGCCATGCTGATAAATGTGATGCAGCTATGGAACCATATAGCTGCTTGTGCGTCAAGGAAAGCTACACAGAAGGAAATAATGTTAGTTTCTCCTTTATCTATCTACATCACCTATGAACAGCCTCACAATTGGGATTTTAGTCCTGGGAAAGAGCATATGTATGTGTGTTGGTGTTGTCCTAGCTTTTACAGGGAAAGTTTCCAAAGCAGGGTTTATATTAAATAAGGAAAGAAAAAACTCCTCCCTACTCCCCACCCCCAGCCAAAAGCCATTCTACCACAGATCATTAGGAGTGCTGTGTTCAAGGATTTGATTTCTTGTTAGAGGATTATGCCGCTTTCGAACATTAGATGCAAACCTGAATTTAGACTGTCAGCATCTAATAAAGATTATGGCTCTCCCTGCTGCAGCAACTAGCAAATGATCTGTAGAGTGAAAAGGTAATGAAGACCCAATGTTCACAGCAGATGTGCTTCAGGGTTTTGTTTTTTCTTTCTTTTTCCTTTTTTTTTTTTTTCCACTCTACTGTAGTTTTATCCAGATGTATTCAGTAGGTGGAGTGCAGTAGGCACAGTTCTGGAGTTCAGCTTCCAATTTAATTTTACTTGAAAGGGAACAGTTCAAGTGATACAGGACAGCTCCATGAGGCAAACCAAAGCACGGTAAATGCAGAAAATTTGGAGATTTGCTTCAAAACTACATGCCTAATCCAAGGTAAAACACTAACATAGACTTAACCTTCTGATACTTGGAACATCTGTAGATACTCAGGGCATCTGTAGATTGCATTTTCTGACTGCAGCTAAGAATGAGATCTTTTAATGCAGTTGTTTTACAAAATATGTTTAAGATACAATGAATTAAAACATTTTTGGACTTGATTTTAAATGAGTCTTGCATAGTTGAGCACAGTTAAGAAAATACTGAGATGTGACTTTATATATGTGTTTGAAGTTATTTTCTGGGGGTCCTATTCATTATGTCCATCTAAACCAGTGATTTGGGAAGCGGCTTTTTAAAACATTGAAATATGACCTTTGACCTTATTTATTTAAGGACAGCCTGTAAATAACAATTTCCCATACTTTTTACAGTCATATATTACACTTGGATGTCTTTAAAAATAATCTGTCATAGTAACATGATTGTTCTAATAAAAGAACAAACATGATGTTACTTTTTACTCCTCCATATTTTCAGATAGTTGATATTAAGGTTAAATTTCTTGGAATTAATTAAAAGGCCATATTAAAAAATCTAGATACAATCTAGAAAATAGTTTTCATCATTGCTTCACTCTTTTATTAATAACAGCATTTCTCAATAAAGAGGGATTTTGTGTAGTGTGTGTAGTCGAAACTTACCAAGTTGCAAAATTGACATTTTCCTGCTAATATGACCCTATGAGAACAAAAATGGGGTTATTTTAGTGTAAATCATGGTCTTCTACAGAAATATGTAGAGGAAATGTTAGAATAATGGTGCCAGTTCTCCCTTATTTCATGCAACCTTTGGTTTTCTTGGAAGCTTTTCACATAGGACTTAGCAAAAGCAGAACCATGATGTATGAGTTAAGAAAACTTGTTCAAGGAAAATGTTCCTAGATAAATTATTTATCTCAAAAAAAAAAAAGAAGAAAGGTAAAGAAGTTGAGATTAAGAAAGAATGAACTATGTTACAGGAATGAATCCCACAATCCCACTGAATGTTAGATTTCTGCCAAGAGTACATGTCCTATTCCTTGCTACATTTATTCCTTTTGGAGATAGGTTTTCTGAAAATTAAGGAAGGGTTACAGAACAGGAACAGCACTAGCAGGGGGGAGGCTAATCTCACGTCAACCCCCTGACAAGCAGTCAGTGCTTGGTAGAACAGAGCAAGAAGTGTTAATCTGAGAGCATTTGATATTGCACTTACGTGAAAGGGCTTTGTAAAATTTCATAGGGGATCTAAGTTTTCTAGTTTTTTTAAGCAGAAATGTAGGATATACAGTCTAAATGGGATTTGAAGAGAATTTTAAAGTTTTTGGATGGGTCAAATTAGAAAAAAAAATTCAAACTGACAATGTCCCTTTAATTAGAACACACATTGTGAAATGTTACTTTGTAGGGATTAATTATAAATATTTAATAAGGTCTGGAAGTTCACCAAGCACTCTTGCAAGACTTATGCTACCTTGTGAAAACAAACCAAATACATTTTAATGATGTATCTGCCTTATCAGATATTTCCTGTCAATGTTAATGGGTTGTTCCAGTGAGTGTCACATTTTTATTTGGCATATATGCATTGTAACTACAATTGAAATGCTGGAATTAACTGTATTCCTTCAGTAAGGATGCTGTTTAATTATTTTCCTCATTCTTTAATTACCATCTCAATATCTACTAAATACTAAACAGAAATAGTAATAAAATATTATATTGCAAATTTATATTTGCAAGTAGATCACTAAGTACTTTGAATTTTATCAGGGATTTACATGAAATCCAAACAGCTTAAAGGTTTTGATTTTTTTTTTCTAAGGCAAAGCCAAAATCCATCCTGATTTTTTGATTGGCAGATGAAACTCTGTTTTATAGACCTATACCTGTGTTTCTCAGGCTCCCAACACGGGCAATTAGGCATTTTTGATTATTATTATTTTGGAATAAGTTAAGCATTGATGATGGAAGTTTCCAAATGTAAACTTTTTTGGTGGGGAGGGAGCAAATATTTTTGAGGAGAAATTACACTGTCAGCAAACAGTCTTAACTTTCTGTCCTGTGCTAGCAGTAAGTCACCACAACTGAGAGGTGGCGTTTGTTATTTCATATCTTGGACCAGAAACTAGAGCTCCCTTGACAAGCTCTTAACATATGGTAGAGTATGTCCTTGTCACATTTACAGTTAATACAACTAAAATTACCATCTTGAATTTATCTGGCATATGCATCTGGATAGCTGTTGCACAGCAAAGCAATACCAGAACCGAAAAAGCTGCATAATTCATTACAAATAGAAATCTTAGTTTAGTTATTTGCATCAGCACGTTATGAAATTTGACACACTAAATGGAATTTCTTTTTTTTTTTTTCCAAAGTTCTGTTTTGATGAAGAAATTTGTTGCTATGAAATTTGAGATGATGGGAAGAAGTAATGCTTAAGAATGACTTGTAGATGTTGAGGGGCCAGATTAAGAAAGAAGAGCCTTGTCTTTCTTTTGAGGTTGTCTCTCATCTTGTAAAAAAAAAATTAGCTTCTTAATTTACAAATTGTTTTGTAAATGCCTTCTGTCCTGCTTTGGGAAATAGCTCTGCCTTTTACAAATGTAAACTGAGGCACCAAGAGTGGAGTCCAGATTTTGGTGACATTTATATGCAAAGACTAATTTATAGACATGAGAATAATAGGTCCAAAAACTTTCCATGATGTCACATGAAAAACTGGAAACAGCCTATGAGAAAACAAGACAATCACATAGCGTCAGCCTTACCTTACCACCTCAGAGCCTCCTTTAAACTGGTCATAGAATCTAATAGAAAGGTAATGGCAAAGTATATAGAAATAATTATAGAAATAATAGTAGAAAGTAAAATTTAAAATAAATAAAACAACTCTGATAAATACTTGAGAGGGTATGAATGGAAGTGAGAAACTGAATACAGTTAAGTCTTCAGGTCTTCAGAGTTTTCAAAGCAAATAATGTTTTTATCCAGTTTTCAGACAGAGATGTTTACGGCATTGTTGATTTGCCAAGAATTGGATAAATAAGGCGTTTTATGTTACAGAAGAATCTGTATGAACATTAGTTAAAGGTCAATTCGTATCATCATGTCACATGTTGGAATGAATGATATAAACTACCTGAGGAGCTGTAAGTATAAGTATTAACTATAGTAAGTGGTTGCTCAGTAACAAAGAATTCTAGCTTGCAAAAACAAGCAAGCAAAAAATGCACTTTTTGTAAGATTTGTGCCATAATTTGTATATCCAGAGCATAGGCCTGACAGGAAGCTGATTATATCAGAATAAAAAGAAAGGCAATGAAGTGGACAGGTGGTTGACTGACTAGAGTTTTAGGAAAGAACAAGCAGAAGGACACCTAGTTCAATAGTCTTACCTGCCTGAAAATTGTAGACAACCTTGACACATCTGTGAGAGTTTTGTCCCTGAACCCTTCCCTGGAAAATGGGTATAACTTCACAGTTCAAAAATCTTGGCTTCTAAAACACTTGGTGTACAAGCTGAAATACTGAAGAAACTGGTTGCAATCTCAGATACCTTATGATTTTTTGCACAGGTGGTGACATGCTGAAGGAATTGTGAAATGGTCGTTACCCCTTATATGTTTTGATCTGATATTTGTAAGTTTTACTTAAGAGGTAGGCAGGTGGCAACTAGGATTATGGTTGTCTTTATTACCTCTCAGAAATTAAGAAGGCTGTTCAAGTCTGAAAATTATTTTCAGGGCCTTACCCATTGTGCAGGATATTTGTTTAATTTAACATGAGAGAAACCTGAGACACAACTGGGCTGGTGCTTCACTCTTGTTGGAAGTAGCTGTTGTAAATCATAGTGCTACATATATCTATTGAATTTTTATGATTTTTCACTTATTCTATATAAGTGCCCAAGTGATTACCCAATCTGTTTTTTTTTTCCTTCTTCTAACCCACTAAAACTATTATTAAAAAAATGAAAATATCCCATGCAATAGCTTCCTCAGAAGAGTGAAATTAACTCTAGAATACCTACACGCTGTCGCTATGGCACTCTGTAATGATACAGGAGAATGGAATACAAAGGCTTATTCCAAATAGACAAAGTAGAAAGATAGAAAAATAAACACAAGATGCCTTGCAATGTAGTATCCTGAGTGAGTCGGAGCTTTGGTAAAAGAGAGCATATGTCAAACTCATCAGCTGCAAAACACACCTTCTCCCTCTTTTATTTTACAGAAGTCCCACAGGTTTGGATTCTTACTGAGTTAGATGGAGTGGATGTCTGATTTGAAAATAGCTTTGAATTTTAATCCTGGAGAATTTAAGTGTGAATTAATTTACTGAGCAGCCTGATTGTCAGAATTAGTGTGGTCGCATACACTTCGATTTTCTAGGACTTAGTGTGGCTTTGTATAACTTCCCCATAAAGTACCTAAATGAAAGAGGAGTTGAGTAGAAATAAATGCGTCTTACGCTGCCTGACAACATCTGTGCTAGTGCTCAGGATCTCAGTTGTGTCCCATTATTGGAATCTGGTGTTCAGAATGGTAGATCTTATGTTCCTTGCCTGTCAGGTTCTTTGCCAGTAACTTTGCCATTGCAAAGCAGCAGTAGTATCTTTTCTTAGAGTTCTATTTGGGGTATGGTATTTGTAAACCACCTGCTATGGCTCTGCTTAGTTTCTAAAATTATGTTGCAGCCTTTTAAGGTACGTGGAGTGTTATGGTGGAATTCTATAAGACACTCTTAATTTCTGTTCTGTATTCCTTAGTCACTTGGAGTCACTTAGAATGTTCTAGCTTTTTGGTTTTTTCCTAAGAAAACTTGGATTTAGAGTTCAAAAGCTCTTTGGTCTTTGGGAGTTCACGAGTAACAGATATGGTTCAAAGCTCTGCTAACATGGTCTTTATAGATAGTTAAATGCTGTAGTGAGGGTGCAGCAGAAAAGCCATGGGAAAATTAAGACAACTGTCTTCAAAGTAGGGCTAAGCTACACTGGAACAGATATTGCCTAGAAGACATTTATTTGGCTAATGAAGCTAAATGAAGTGAAAGCATCATGTTTATTTGGGTACAGAATTGAACTTTGACTGGCAGGTGTGAGATGGGAACTCCTATTAGGTTATGAAAAGACAAAAAAAAAGGAATAAATTCTACATAACATTAAAAAAAATAATAAAAATGATGCCACCCAGAGGCAAGTGGTGGGATATTTTTAAAGTGTTGGAGTAGAAGGTTCTAGTTGATCATGACTTACTGTAAATCTTAAAGTATTGTTGCTTTTGCCTTCTGAAGTATTGCTCCTCTTCGTGCCCTAATACCAGGTCTGAAAATCCTCCTTTTCACCTCAAAGTTTTTGCTTTTTCGCCACTGCCTTGTTCCTTCTGCTGGTCCCTCTTGTGGTCCAAGTTTGTGGATTTTTTTCTGGAAAAGTTTTCTGTAAGTGAAATTCCTGAGGGAGCTTTGCAACACTGAGCCCAGCACCCAGACACATGTGAAATGATCAAGTTGAAGAGAACATCCCCTGAGTGGTCAGGCAGGGCCCCCACATGAGACCCCCATCATGCAGCCTTGAGGTCCCTGCACGCAGCCCATGACATGGTTTCTTGACCTCTAGCAGTGCCTCCTGAGCATTAATGTATTTGGCTTTTTTTTAGACAACGGTTACATAGAAGGGAAGGAGCTTGACAATTTTTTCCATCATCTCCTGGAGAAACTGGGACCAGAAGTAAGTAAGTCCTGCACTGTGTTGGTCGTGCATGAAGTCCAAGCAAAAAGGTTGTTATGCTGTTATGCTGTGTTTATTGTTCTCTGATCACTAGCTTCCTTAGCAATCC
The DNA here is from genome assembly GCA_028566535.1 of Scolopax minor. Lineage (NCBI taxonomy): Eukaryota > Metazoa > Chordata > Aves > Charadriiformes > Scolopacidae > Scolopax > Scolopax minor. Next base: position 22,926,647 of record JAOXNG010000021.1, read on the forward strand.
CTAAGGAAAAGAGCTTTTCTCTTGGCAACAAGGTGGCATTTAAGCAGGTATGATGATAAGTGCAGTCACCTGAGAAGTTTGATCAGTTGTTTTCAGCCCCACAGCTGCTGTCACAGTGAGAGGGCAGCTGGCACCAGGTGAAGGGGCTGGTTGGAAACGCGGAGAGAAAGTTATTTACTGCTGTTGAACAGAAACAAATGAAAAAGCACCGGCACACAGTCCAGCATGATAAGGGGGAGGACAACGGTGATGATTTGTTTAAGAGACCACTGATTAGTTTTGTTAATACAGTAGGTTTCTTTCCGAGGTCATTTTTAAACAAATACACTCTTATTAGGTTTAAATGGTGCTTAGGAAGAAGTTATACAACTCTATTGCTGAAGATAGCTAGAAGCCAACCACTGACAAGCAATTATGTTTCTCGTAAGGTCAAGACTTGGCTCTCCAGTGTTTCTGGGTTTCTCTGCTGGTTTTCTTTCATATTTTTGGTGACATTTCCCTTCTCACTCTCTGCATCTCAGAAGCTGCACAACATTTTATAGGAACTGCTTTCCTGAGCTCCAGGTCATATGTTGCCTTTGACTGTCACCTGCAGTGAAGAGAAATCCTGCCACTCGGGTCAGCTGCTCAGAAGTACATAAAGATTATATTCTGATAATGGGCTTGATATTTTCACTACACAACACATGGTTACCTAGAAAGAGAAAAGGAGTAGCATCTTCCAAATGTAAGGAGAGGGTGTGCAAAAACCAGACATGAAACAATTCCTTCAAGCAAAAAATAATTAATGAAAAGCCACTAGCTAATAAAAGACATAAATTCATTAATATGAACTGTAAAGTCAGAATTATACTTACAAGCCAATTAGGATTCTTGTAACTTTGTGGATACAGTAAAAGAAAAAAAAAAAAAAGATGCTGTGAATATTTTTTCAAGCAAGTTTTTTGTTTAATTTGCAAGTAAATTTCAATCAAAATTGTTGTTTCTGCAGAAATGTCTTTCTAGAGCATGGATAGTTAGGTGAACAGATAGCAATGGAAAAAGTCTTTAAAGTAAATGAATAAAGATTCAACAATAAGTGTTAAGAATCATTAAGGACACAGAAACTTATTTGAAGAGAAATTGAAAAGCTCATAATTGTTTACCCAGGAATAAAAGATGAAATTAGGAGCTGCTTGGCATATTGAAACATCAGAGCAAAGCACACTCAAATGAGTCTAGTGACAGCAAAAGTGAAATGTTGAAGGAGAGGCTTAAAACCAGGCTGCCAAGATTGAGGTTGCAACAGGTCGCTGAAGCAAGGCACCTCCAAGAGCGAGCTGTAGCTGGTGATAAATCCAAGGTTTAGGCAGGGATCTCACACTGAAGGCAGTTTCCTAATGAGGAGAGCTCAAGAGGAAACTTCCACCTCCTCTCTCCTGTAGCTGCTCTTGTACATCCCCCACCTGAGATTTTGGAGCCAGCATCACAAACCTGGTGTGTTACAGCAGTTTTTGTGGTCTTGCTGACATCATTGTGATCTCCACTATACTGTGTTAGGTATCAGCACGCAGAACACGCAAAATGAAAGAGGGTGTTCTAGCAACAAACTGTTGTGCTTTGAGAAGTGAAGGACAGTTTCACTGACAGCCAAATGCCACTGCTCACATGACTCCAGCTTAAACCCTCATCTCCTTGCATCTCCTTGTCTTCTTCTGTCTACCTTTTGCCATTAAAAGAAAAAGCTTAACACAAATTGAATGAAGAAAGAACCAATTCCCCCCCTCCCTAATGAATAGAAGAAATAGGCTAATTCTGGAAGGCGGTCCTCACTGTCAGACTGCTCAAACAAGCTCTCAAGTGTTTCTGGTTTTCTTCTGGGCAGTATTTCCCCTTACACAGTATTACCCTGAGTGATGAGATTATGCGTGTTACCTTGTTCCCCTTTGGCAGCAGTCTGGTTTTGGTTTTCAGGATTGTGCAGGGACAAAACGGTCTCCTTCCCATCCAGTGGGCAGCAGGCAGAGCTGCCTCGGCAGCAGAAAACCTGTGGGGAGCTTTGTCCTGAGAGCAGTCCCCTGCCCCATCCCCTCGGCATGGGGATCGCCTGTATTGCTGGATTAAACAAGTGTCTCTACTACCTTTTGTAGAGTGAGTAACACCATTAAGCTATTTTTCTCTTTTTCACATGATTTATGGTGTACAGGCTTGCGGTTTTAGCAGGAAGGTAAAGGTTCTTTTTTGCATTGGTTTTCACCATCCTACAGAGAGATACAAGAAGATACATATCTCTTCGTGATACAAGAAGAGAGCTGGGATTGAACATCTCTATGTTTTAGTGGTCGTTTTGACCTTTACTACTTATTTAGGCTCTTAATGTCTCAATTTGCTTGCACAGTGAAAGGGGGAGACAGTAATATGTACTGGCATAAGTTCCAGATGTGTCTTAAGGATTAATTAGTGACTGTGTCTGATGTGCTATACAAGTGATAAATAATGTTATCAGCACTGGAAGTTGTCTCTGCTTGAATAGCGAACGGCTTCATAATTATATTTTTTCACCCTGCACTCTCTAAGCTGTTATTTTTCTTAATGACCGCTGTAGTCCTTCAGTTCTGTTTTTCTTCCCAGCTACCCCGCAGCATCCCCAGCTGACACTAAATGCCAGGGGATGGGAGCAGCTGGGAAAACAATGCAAAAGGGAGCCTGTCAGGAAGCTGAGAAGCACAGCTCTTCCTGATGGCTCAGAGCGAGGAAGGAAACTTGAAATACCATCCAGCGAGGGAGGCTAAGTCATCATCTTTTGTTGAACCACCAAGAGTTTTTCTGGGGGAAAACTTTGCAACAAACGTTAACCTACAATAAACCAACCCAAATCCCAAATGCTACTTTCTGTCTCTCTTCCCCCAGCAATGGGTAATTGCTGGAGGCAGTTGGACAATGCCCTCAATAACATGCGTTAACTTTTGGTCAGCCCTGAAGTGGTCAGGCAGTTGGAGTAGATGATCATTGTAGGTGCCTTCCAAATGAAATATTCTATTCTATTCTATTCTATTCTATTCTATTCTATTCTATTCTATTCTATTCTATTCTATTCTATTCTATTCTATTCTTATTCCATTCCATTCCATTCCATTCCATTCCATTCCATTCCATCTTCCTTGCTTGCTCTTTCTGTAGTTTTAATTGAAGCTCTAAGTATATTCTCATGATAATTAGAATAGGCAAAACTCTTCTTAGGCAAGAAGAGTTTTATAGACGAATGGTTATAAATTTTGGGCTTGGATTACTGAAAATTTCCATTAAACTTTCTATGTCTGCACAGATACAGAGGGAAATGCACATTGCCATTATGGTTGCAGGCTTTCACAGAAAGGTATTTCAGTTTGCTTAAATTAAACTAAAATTACACAGAAGACTTTCAGATAAAAGCCAGTTGCCTTCACCTAACTGTAAGTCTGTATAATACCACGTGTAAAAATTTTTGAACTGTAAATTTGATCAGGCAAGACAGGTACTAGCATTGTTATAACACCCTGCATAGTGGGACTGGAAGGGACTAAAATTAATTTTCAGGAGCTTGCCCTCAACAGCCATAAAGGATTTATTTTTGCTTTTTCCTTCCAAATAAGATAATACTGTGGTGAGACCCTGGAACAGGTTTCCCAGGGAAGTCGTGGATGGTCCAACCCTGGAAGTGTTCAAGGCCAGGCTGGGTGGGACTTTGAGCAACCTGATCTAGTGGGAGATGTCCCTGCCCATGGCAGGGGGTTGGAACTAGGTGATCTTTCAGGTCCTTTCCAACCCACAGCATTCTATGATTCTGATTATTGCCAAATACAGTTGTTTCCTTAGGTGAGGCTTTTGTCAGCCTTGATTAGCCTGACCTATTCCTATTTCCTTTCCTCCACATTACACCAGAGCACTGTAAGTGCCTGGAAGTATCTATCTCTAAATGCAAATTCAACACACCTACAGGAAAAAACAGACACACTGTGTTTTCATTGCCCAAAGGCATGTCAAAAAACTTTCAGCCTAGCAGAAAGGGCAGAACAAAGAACCAAAGCTATGATGGCACAGGGAAGGCTGTAATAGCCTTTGTTGGATGATGATGTTTTCTATGTGAAAAAATATTTCCCACATATATGCTGACAAGAGCTAAAAAAAGAACCAAAAAGACAACACGGGATGACAGGGTAAGCACTCATCTATTGTATCATCCAGGATTAGTGTAAATCCTAACCAAAACATGGGGCCAAATTCTTAAATGATAGCACTGTAGTTAAAGTCAGCAAGATTGGCCCAAACGAGAAGATGGCCCAGGAGCTGCAGGGTGAAATCCCATGCTAATGCAAGCAATCCGATGCACAGCTGCATGGATAAAATGAAGTCATTCATTTTTTTAATGCTACAGGATATAAAGAAGTATTTGGCCAAAAAAATGTTCTTCTTCTAAGGTCAAAGTGTACGTTACTGATGTCTCATCTGATCCTTGCTGGCCTCCTCTCTGTACTGTGTGGCGTTTGGCATGGTAACAGTCATTGAGCTTGTTTTCCAACTAACCTTCTTGGCAGACATAATGTATTTTCATAGATCTTGTAGGAACTTGATATCTCTGGGACCCTTGCCCTTCTATCAAAAGTGGCTGATCCATTGTTAGGAGAAAGATGCATTCAAGCCAGCATTTTCAGATAAACCTCTTCTTTTTTTTTTTTTTTTTCCAAGAAACAGGCTATAATAGTCACTTACATTTAGTTTCTTCTTGGTCTTTATACCCTTTCTTCCAAGAGTCATGTCAAGATTGTTTTGATCAGCAAGAATTAAATGAGATGTTCCCTTTCATCAAATAGGAAAGGCTCCACAGTGCTCCATACATTTGGTTTTTACCCCCCAAAACAAATGGATCACAGTTGTGCAAGCTGCTGCCAAGTGCATGGATCCCTTACGGAGCAAAAATTTAATTAGCATGAGGCAAAGAGTGTGACAATATAAAAGGAATGGATTAACAAAGAAGACAGATTACAGACAGGTTTCCAAAGAGTCATAAACAGCCACAACAAAGAAATTAAATGTTGTGGAGGTTTTTAGAAAATGTGAGTATGCCATTTCCATTATTTGAAGCAGTATTAAAAAACAGATTATCTTTGTGATTCCAAATACTTTTAAAGGGTTTTCACAAAAGGGAAGACAATGTTTGGACGTGGAAAGGAGAAAGCAGAAAATTAATTTGTTCTGGCAACTTGAAACATAGAAGCTTTTCTTGGCTAATCTCTGTAGAAGAGCCACAGTAGTAAGAAATTTACTCCTTAACCCTGAGAAATGTAGGACAAATATTTTGAACAAATGTAGGAACAGCAATATTTTAAATTATGTGCTTTTATAAGGACAAGAATGACATGGTGTTCTCCTCATGGTACGTAGTAAGGATTTCTTTCTTGACTGGGCAGTGAGACCATGCAGCAGCTTTTGGAAACCATGGAGCATCTGACCTGTGAGGGACCAGGGCAGCCGAAACTTTACAACTCACATGAGACAACCATTCTGGGCTAGCTCTCATTATTATTATAGTCCAATGAACATCATATTTCATGTAAATTAGCAGAGGGTTGGGTTGCTTTTGTTTTTTTTTCCCATTAAATGAGCATCAGGAAGATATTGCCAGGACTTTATTTCTGCTGCAAGACCCTTTGTTGCCAAGCACTTGCTCTCTCAGCAACTGCAGTCTACCTTACCCCAATCCTGAGTGAAATTGGAGGCAGGACCTGGTTCAGGTATGTTTTCCATACCGTGGCAGAGAATCCTCTTCATTACAGTGTTGACTGATGCTAAACATGAGCATCTCTAAAGCTGTTTCTGCCTTAAGTAGGCTGCAGCTCAGGGGATATTCTGCTCTTCTGTAAATTAGGACTATTACCTCTTGATTAAATTCTCCTCCAGAAGCTCAGGGAGGTGCATGCAGTGGGGAAAGCAAGGTATGGCAAAAAAAAGCCTTCCCATAAAGACAGATACCAGAAGGATGCAACAGCATTCACTAAAGTGTTCACAAATGGGAAATTTTATCTAGCTGCTAACGAGACAGCAAAATTTTTAGCCCAAGCAGCAAGCACCTGAGAATGCTTCGCAAACCTCTGAAACTGGGAAGGGATCTGCTGCCTGAGATGGGCACCAGAGACAGGGCAGCATTAGCTCCGATGGAAAAAGCTGTGCGCAGCTACAGCTGTTTGCTTGATGCAAAGCCATTTCCCCTGCTCCCAGCTTATTGAGGCAAGAGACATGAATTTGTATCATACTATTTGTACAGTTGCTTTCCAGAGTAGAAACATGGTGGGTTTGGGTTTTTTATTTTATTTTGTTTTAGTATTACTTACCCTGTAATTCACAGAGCTTGAATAAATGGAGCATGTTTGGTTTTTAGGCTTCCCTGTTTGTTGCCATCTGTAGTTGAACAGCAAGTTAATGATTAAAGGGAAGGAAGGAAAAACAAACTTCCCAGGGAAGCTGGTGGCCATCACACCCAGTGCAGCACCTCTATTTCTGTGTAACACCATTCTTCCCTCCTTGTGCCTACCTGCAGGTCTCCCCTTCTTCCTCTCTTGCTCCTTATATTTCTCCCTCTGTCATAGGTCTCGCTCCTATATGGGAGGCAAGGAAATATTTGAGGGAGCCTGAAGACAGAGAATAAAAAAATCAGAGCTCTTGAGCTGTCAGGTTTTTACATTTGGCCTCAGCAACCTTATAATGGAGTGGCCAAGGCAGCGAGGACACCCCTGTAGCCTCCCTTTATTTCCCCACTGACTGGCTTTGCTTCCTTGATTGCTTATCTTGGGAAAACCAGTTTGTGCACTATCTTTTACTTTGCTTTTATTCTTTGGGACTAAAGGTTGGGTTCCAGTAGATCCATCACTTTTTGTGTTTCATAAATAGAATATTTATGAATCTAGAGATACTGTCCAATTTGAAAAAAGCACTGTAGTGTAACACCATGAACTACAGCTGTGTAGATTGTGTAAATACTTTGGGTATTCACTTGATGTATCCCATAGTTTGAGTCAGTTAAAAGTTTAAAAAAAGCAAAAGAGGCAGTCCTATTTTTATGCAGATAATGATGTTCCTGCCACATAAAGTTCAATGGGTTTTGGTTAATAGCTGACACAAAGTTTAGCCGTAAGCTTTCTTAACAAACAGCTAGTCAGAACTCCACACTGCCTTTTTCAAATTTCAAATATCAGCTACGATTATTGTTTCAGAAATCACTTATCCCACTGGGCACGGAGGAGGATAATTCCAGAGTCCTTTACCACCCTATTGAAGTTGTCAACTGATAGGCTTGTCTAATGCCAGGGAGGTGTCTCAAAGCATCAAGGTGCCATCAGAGGGCAATTTAAATAACACAAGTTGAAGTTATAATGCCCAGGGGAAAGAAAACTGTATGTGCATGGTAATGGCGTGTACCTCAATGCACTCAGGGAGGTTGGCAGTGACCAGTGGTGTGGGTGCCTGGCCATGCAGCCCACAGG
>JAOXNG010000021.1:22943641-22954680 GCA_028566535.1 Scolopax minor
ACAATTCTTTGGAATATGTCACCCCTTGTCCTGAGTACTTAAATATCTTCTTAATCCCTCATATCAGTTTGGTAACTGGACATTGGGCGGGTTCCTGAACAGGCCTCTCTTTCATTTTGTGATTCTAGAGATGCATTAGATCAGTGTCCATCAATTAAAGAGTGGTATCAATGCAGTCTACAGGAGTATGAACTGCTAGGTGTATCTAAAATTCAGAAATCTCAAGTAATCTGTATCCTGATTAAGGACAATGATGAATCTGAGATTTGTGCAGGAGGAAATTGCTTGCATATTTTTTATAACTATTTACATTCAAATATATGGGACTGATGTGTATTTCATACGTAAATTATAAATGACACAAGGGATACTTGCTAACACAGCATCAGTGATTTTCGGTATCAAATAACAATTGTAATTATGAGGTCCCAAGATACACCACCACTTGATAGTAATGCTCAGCTAGATTCATTTTCATAGTGAACAGTCTAGACAGATATTTTCCATAAGTGATTTAGTACCAAGATGGTTATGTTAATAGACAGGCTGTTTCTGTCTGCTTACTGTTTGGGTCAGAACCAGGCCTGTGAGGCATAAGGAACAAGAGAACAAACTGCTTTCTGCTCTTCTATTATTAGTATAATTAAAGCTTTTTTCTTCAAATGACAGATAGCATTGGATCAGGAGGAGGTGAGGAAGGTTCAATAATATCTCCAGTGCACAACTGTTGAAATCCTGGTTAATAAAAATCTTTAAATATTAATTGCTACTAGTATTCTCAATGATACCATTGTTTCCAATAGAATTACAGCAATAATAATATTAATAACAACAACCACCATTTTACTTCATAATTCACTTAGAACTGTAAATGGTTTGTAGTTATGGAAATGGTTTCTACCCATTTTGATGTAGAATTCAGTATTATAACCTGTGATACCCCCATTTCTACAGCATTATAAACATTTGTCAGCGTGTACAACTTCTTTGTAACAATATCAATTGTCAGGTATTTCATAGTGCTTCTTGATTATTTTGGTGCTTCTCTGTCTACACAGAGAAATTATAGATTATATTTTTCTTTATTTCCTGTTTCTAAGCCAAATTTTCCCCAAATTAAGCCCAATTATTAGTTTCTTTCCTAAATTCATGCAGTAACCAATTTTCATATCTATTTGAGATTGCATATGTACCTTAATTTTGCCTTTCTCTTAGCTAAAATTCCACTTTTTTAAAACTAATTTTTTATTGCTGTACTTTGTTTAATTTGTATGTTGTACCCTGCCACTATTTGAGCTGAAGTCTTACCTTTCCTTCTCATGTCTTAAATATGAGATTCCTTTTTAGTCCATTGCAGAATGATGTCTAGTTTTTCTGGAGTGGTATCATATTGCTTGTATTTAATTTGTGGTGGCCCAGTATCACTTCCAGCTTATATTCTGTGTTACCATTTCTTCACATTTTTTATTCTGCATTTGATATCTCTTTGTTATGTGTTGTGTTTTGAAATTCTGCATTTACTTCACTATTACTCATTTTAGAATATTTGCACAAAGAGTGTAACTGATGTTGAAAACCAACCCATTGAGGGTGATCCCAGCACAGCACTGCCCACCCTGCCCCACAGGGCACCGACCTGCAGCATCGAAACGTGGCCAAGTATTTTTCTCTAAAATTCTGCACAGCTACTTGAAGTGTAAACCATATATGAATAATAAAACCTGTGGGGTATGGGGTGCATTACAGTGGCATATTTCCCCTAGCTGATATCTCTTATAATGCCATGTTTACTATAGAAGGCAGGGAAAAAGTGGAGTTATATTATTGAATTTGTTACTCTCTATTTTGGAGGCTAGATCTCAATAGATATATTTCATCTTGATATCTTATATTGACAGAAAATGGCTGAAGAAGCAGAATGGAAAGGTTTGAAGTCACATATAGCTAAGACAAAAAAAAATTAGTAATTTTTGAATATAATCAGAGGCTCCTTTTTGTCTTGTATATAGAATGTCTTTTTTTCTGCTTGACTTTTTATTCCCACAAGACTTTGAAATTGGTGTTGCGGAAGAAGGTCAGTAGTGGATTATTTACAGTTCCTCTAATCTGGTACATAGAAACCTATTTTCAGATTGACTAAGTAGCAGTCTGATAAGCCTTCTCTCTGACGAAAACTTTAATTTCCTATACCTTCCTCTAACTGCCATGGAAGACCTTCACTCTTTTTACAACCAGGAAACTAGTTGCCACTTATAATGATTACAGATGGAAAACTCTTTTCTATATGGCAGCAAGGTAGGAGGAAATCTATATAGGGACATCTGCAGATGGTTTCATTGGTTGATTTCTGGAGAAAATTCGAATTGTATTCTTCAGTTGACCAGATACTTCTCCCTAATTGTGAAGAATTTTATTTATTCTTCTGGCATAATTTTTTACCCTATCAAGAGAAAGTTGGGTATATCCATTTTCTGCAACTGAATAGGATGGAAATTATTTCTTCTTGTCATAGCTTGACACTTAAAATTACGCTGAAGATATTAGTGCGTTTTCCTTCTCTTAGCATGCAGTAATCTACACGTTTCAGTTGCTGCATCAGGAAATGGCTGTCATCTGCTCACAGTTAGTCTTGTGTTTCCATGTATTTGATAAGAATAGCCATACTTATCAAAATGAGACTTTCATCTAGCACAGTATCCTCTCTGATGGCTACCAGAACCTGGTGTTAAGAAGCATGATCCTTCTGCAATATATTCTTCTAGATTATAGTTACTTAAGAGTTTGGGTCTACCTGAGCCAAACTCAGGGGTTTCATCTGAACTGTCATGTTTGGTGTCCGCATACACAATTAATGTAACTCATTTGTTAATGCACTTCAAAAAAAGTATGTTTTTTCCATACACTTCAAGTATATAGAAAAAGTACCTTTTCATTCTTTTAAGATTGCTTTCTGATAATTTCGTGGGTGTTCTTTCCTTCTTGCAATGTGAGAAATAATGAATATTCATTCTGTAAGTTATTAATTATTTTATAGACATGTATTCCCTTCATCTTATTAATCTCTTTCCAAATTGAAAAGTCTTTTTTTTGTCTCTTCATTTATATTGTTGCTTTATCTACTCACTCTGCAACCTCTTTTATTTTAGTGAGGGAAACTGTATATACAAATTGTGCAAAATGTTGATACACAATGGATTCTTATGACAGAGTGACATTTTCTGTATAATTTTCAGTTCCTTTTCTAATAATTCCAGTATTACTATTGCCTTTTTAACTGCTTTGGAAATTTCAAATGATTTTTAAGAGGAATGGAGCAGCTTTAACAGGTCCTTTCTTGAGTGGTAATAGCTAATTTTTAACTCATCACTGTCTATAGTCAGCATTGGCGTTAAGTTTGTATTTCTTCATGTAGAAATTAATTTGACTTTATGAGCATCCATTTGGTTTAGTATATCTGATATTTCCAGATATTACTGACCTAAAGAAGTGCAGTGGAATCATGAAAAATTATTTTCTTTGGCAAAAAACCTTACCATTTTTTAAACTAGTATTTTCCAATATATCAAACTCATGTTTTCATTTCTGTTAATTCTCTCTGTATGGAAGAAGGTCTGAGTCTGTAGATATCAGAAGCTTCCATACAGCCTGTTAAGGAGATTGATTTAGCTTTCATAATTTTATTCCTCTTTTACTGAGGTTGAGTTAAGCAATTAATAACTCAGTAATTTTATATTTCAGTTCATCTAGAACTCTTGACTTGTGTGTAGTTACTTTTCAACAGATGAGATTTTGCTAAAATCTTTTGCTTCTGACATTTTGATTTAAAACCAGTCTTGAAAATCATTCCTAATGCAGAATGGTAACACTTCTTTCAGTGTGAAATTCTTTCTTTGTGATCTCTGTTGTGGGTCTCTCTTTCCTGAATGCTGCACAGAATCACAGAAGCATTAGTTGGCCATCTGCTCCAGCTCAACTCAGGATTGTTGTCAGTGCTGGATCCAGTCAGTTATGATTTTGTCTGGTTGAGTCTTGATACCCCTGGGGACAGAGATTCCACATTCCCTCTGGGCAACCGGTTACTGACGCTCTTCCCTCTTAGTGAAAAGTTCTGGTGTCCAATCTGAAGCTGTTAATCATACCACTTAATTATTTATTACCCTTGCTGATTCTCTGGTGATCTTCCTTTGTTACTGACATATGAAAAATATTAATTTTTCCTTCGTGTCTTAAGTATGTTGCTCGTTAAAAGCTGATTTTTGTATTGCCTTATTCTGGTTTTAAAATTTGGTGGTGGATATCCTCTTATTTAACTTCCTTATTGTGATCTGATTTCCACTTTTTAAAGATATCTTTTTACATCTAATGCTTTCCTTCATGTGACAGCTTTTGGAGTAAATTTAAAGTCTTTTGGGGCATGAGTTATATGTTTGTTGAGTGCTAATGAGGCATCTTTGTATAATACTTGCCATTTTGTAATCTGAATATGCTATGGTCACTCAGACAAAAAATGTTTCTTTCACAGTTACATATTAAACTAGGTATTTTTCTTCATTTAGGGTTAGACTCAGAGTTGCTTTTCACATGTGAGTTCTGTGATGAATGGCTGTGATGCATGACTGAGTCGCTTATAATAATCTAAATATCTAGATCAAATCCAGTCTAAAAGGGAATAACTTGAAAATCCTTGTTGCTGTGTTTTCTGCTGTTGTGGTCTCTTGACTTTTACCTTTTCATACAAGTTGCTATCTTGCCTTTTGTTTATAAAATATTGTTTTCCTGTTTTTTTAATATCTTCATCTTCCTGAAAAATGTGGCTGATATATCAGTAATAGATCTCTATCATGAAAGCATATTGAGAAGGTTTTTTTATTGGACTACAGAATCCTTTTGTGTGGAAAGGGGTAGGAATACATACAGCTCTAACTTTCATTCATTGTAGATTGGAGGGTGTGATAAAAAAATATATTTTAAGTGAAACTTCCAAATAGTTTTGCCTCTAGTGCCTCAGGACTCTCCTGTTTCAGCTTTGCCTGACATATAGGTCTAAGATAAAAAAATAGAACTGTTAAGGGAAATTTTTGTTCTGGTAGCTGATTAAGAGCAAAGTACACAGAACTATAGCTGCTGAAGTTGTAGATAAATAACTAGTTTTGAATTATTGTTCTTTTTCATATTTGTAAATATTTGTACTGAAAAAACACACTGACCCAAAGGAAAATACTTACAACACAGAGTTTAATTCTTTAGTTCCATCTAAATATTCCCCAGAACACTTGAGCTAAAAAAAGTTAGTGAGGATTTGTTCCTTGATTCTGAAACCTTAACCTCTTGCCAATTCCTGCCTCCTGCCTCTCTCTGTGGCTTTTACTCCCTGTTCTTGTCTATGTTGTGTATTGACTCATCTCTTCCATTCATTTCCCTGTGCCTTTCCCCTCTCCTTCTGGTCAGTTTTCCTACCACATGGGAAAATGATGAATATAGAGATTGTTTTTTTCTGGCTTTGAGAGGCTTGAAATTGAGATGGCTTCCCAGGAGTCCTTTAATCTTACACAAGATGCGAGATGAATGTTCCCAGATCATGGCTTAGGCACTACAAAGGATGCCTCAGCTCCTTCCGAATTCCAGTGCTACTCATTTAGGGAGTAGGACAGGACCTTCATATCACAACTCTGAAGTGGAACGCTTGGATTCCAGCTGAACCAAAAAAAAGAGGGAGACCTCTTGGCTCGTGTTCTTCTGTAAAGGAAGAGAAAATTTATCTTGAATGAGTAATCAGGAAAGAAATCTTTCAAATTTTTGCTTCGTTTTTATTTAACTAACATTATCGCTAAAATAAATAAACATATGGTGTGAACAAAAAAAATAAACAAAGCTTGACCTTTAAAAATGATAAAGTGCATCTCAGTAACTCTGATTAAATACTCTTTGCTTTAATAGAAGTCACCATTTATACAATACCATTTTGTAATTATTCTTTGCAGTTTTCTCTGTCCAAGTATTAAATATTGCCACATTGTTTACTCAATTTTTTTTCTGTTTTGAAAAAACAGGACTTTTAAACTCTATTTTAAAATTGAATAGTTACACTCTTTAATTTTTTTTTCTCTCAGCAAATTAAAATCTATGTGTTACACAGACTTATTTTTTTTCTGTTCCATTTAAAGTTTTCTCCTCCCCAACTCATACTCCCATTCTTGTTGCTAATGAGTGTATCATCTAAAAATAGATATGTTCATCATTCTATAATATTTTGTATCTTTCTAGATTGGAGGCCAGTGTAATTGTAAGAGACATGTGTCTGGCAGACAATGCAATCAGTGCCAGGAAGGATTCTACAATCTACAACAGTCAAACCCTGATGGCTGCAGTCCCTGTAACTGTAATACCTCTGGGACAGTCAATGGAGATATTACCTGTCACCAAAATTCAGGCCAGTGCAAGTGCAAAGCAAATGTTATTGGTATGTGTAATGCAAGAGTTCGGAGCCATTTTCCTTGTTATCTCTGGAAATAAAACACGGTTGTTTTCTAAATGAAAAGTATAGTAAACTTCTTTGCTGAAGGCAGATTGTAAAAGTGAATGAAATTAACTGTTGAAAAATTATTAATTTAATAATTCTATCAAACTACAGCTTGAAGCTTAGTTTAATCAACCCTTTAGAAGTTTCTTTACGGCATAGCTACATTAGCTTACACAGCTCCATACTAATAAGTCACAGAAATAATGTAATTTGCTTACTGCATAGATGTTTCTTTTAGGAAATTAACGCTTTTTCAAAATGTTTTATACTTAATGAGTTCTAAGCAAATCGTTTCCATGCTAGTTTTCTTAATAGACCAAAATAAATGGATTTTTTTCTCAAAATATTCTGTGCTACAGGGTCCTTTGTGATAAATCTATCCATTTTTTCTATTATATTTCTTTGAACTGTTCCTATGAAATGCAAAGTAAGTCAACATAATTCCACAGATCATGTACATAGCTAGGGTTAGTTATCAAGGGCCACATAATTTTAATTTTGTAATTCAATGCCAAGCTGATTATAATAAACTGCTGCCTTCTGTGTTATTTATCATTTTTTTACAAGACGTGCTTTTTTGTTTGTTACTCCCACAGGTATTTTTCAGAAATTAGATTTGATTATAGCAATTTATTACTTCCAGCATATTTGAGGGGAGCCACAGCCACATAAGGACAAAATTTATCAAGTGCCCAAAATACACAGTATATATAACGCACTTTGAAATGTTGATGTATGGGAATATTATGCAAGGAGAATTTCCTGATAAAGTGAGCCTTGCATGGTAACTGTACATGTCTCAGACTATACACGACTCAAAAAAAAGAGATCATTTTCTGCTTTGTTATTAACACAATTAGTAATCTTTTTTTCTTTAGCTAACCATGGTTGTGGGTTGTATTAATTTAGAAGTCTCACTGACTTGTGAGTATTGGCTTATTTGTAATATTGTGAGTCTTTGTTTCTTCTTCTAATTTCCAAAAGCCAAATACAAAATGACAACAAAAAATGAAAATTACTCTAAACAGATATAAGCGTCAACTATTTCTGTCCTCTTCCCTGCGGAATGCCGAGTACCTGTGTTTTCCATATGATAAAAGCAGTGATAAGAGTAAAATAAAACCTCTGTGCATCTTAAAACCCATCTCTGTGTTCCATAAAAAGGACTTCAGAGCACTCTTAATTATATGTTCTTTGCCTAAGTTTCACGTTTGCATTTGTAAAAACCTTAACTCAGTGGGAGTTTGGTATACAAAAAATGCAGAGTTTGCCTCTCATATCTTTAATGAAAACAAGAATAATTATTTTTAATTCCACTATATTTTTATTTCCAAGTAGTAATACAAAATAATGTATAAATCTGTGCTTTCTGCAAACTTCTCTGTAACTGTGGGGGGGAGAGCTGTAGTTACGCAAGTTTTTGCAGGATAAAGACCTAGTTCTTCCCAGACTGGATTCTTATTTTTTTGTTTTCTAAACCAATTGTAAATAAACTTCTATATATTGGAACATGTGCAGCGATTTTAACAAGGAGCTTTCCTCTTTGTATTTCTCAATTGATTTTCAGAGCAATCTGTCTATTGCCATTTTATCTATTTTAACAAGCACGATAACAGAAAAATGCAACTATGGACTGCAGTGTTATGAAACATGAACTGTTAGAGTTAACACAACTGTTAAATCTTACTAATGATTCTATCACCAGTAAAATACATTAGCACCAATAATTTTATTAAAGTAGGTCATTCATCTAGAATAAAAAGGTAGAAGAATGTGAATTAAATGCCAAGCGTGCTAACTCCCCTGTACTTGTTAACATTGAATGTGATGCCCTGTAGGCCTTCCTCAGTATCGTTAGGAATAGATTACCTGTCAGGAATATGTATGGCGTATTCAAATAAGCACTGCGCATATTTTTAAAACTGATATGATATGAATCCATGTAGACCAATTTTAATAGTTCAAAATGAGTCATAATTCTTGTTAACAATACAGTTATTTTTAAAATTTGCAGCAATAGTGGTCCTTTTTTATTTTCCTTATTGAAATTAAATGATATGCCTTAGGTGAGTCATTCATCACTGTTAAAGGAACTTGCCTTCTGTTGGAGTTTTTGAGTTTTTATCCATATGTATAATGCATTTCCTACCATTTTTAGTTTTATTTTTCTACATGTAAGTTCCTAGATAGATTTTTATATGGCTTTGTATTTTTTTAAATGATGACAGTATTTTTGCCAGAACACTGTATTTATATTTTCCTGTATACAACAATTAAGGGATGGCTTCATAGTGAATGATTTTCCCATTGCAAGGGAAAATACATAACTGTGAATTTGCATTTTTCATATAATAATCTAGTTTGCTTTCTTGTAAGGTACATTTTATGAACTAAAATACAAATGCCATCCCTTGGGGCACGGATAAAACGAGCGATGACTTTGAAAACAAAGCTAATAAAACTGCAGGATGAAGTATGAAGAAAACAGTTTAGATTTTAATGTACTGCAGGAGTTAACTAAATCATATATTTAGATAAAAATATTTCATTTTGGACTGTGGGAAACATTTTCTGCTTTCAGTAAGGGCTAATAACGAACACCAACATAAATGTAATCAATGTTAAAGCTGAAGTACAGTGTTAAGTCATTCATCGTAATTAGTCTAACTTGTTGTTCAAGAGTATACGTAGTATTTTTAATATAATATAAGGATCTGATACCAGAACAGATTGAGAGCCCAGTGCAATTCACTGTATATTGCATTTCTACAATACAGGGTTAAGAGTTCATGTAAGCATTGATTGTGCAACAGGTGCTGTACTGGGGGACAAAGAGATTAATTCTGGTTTGTCTTAGAAATGTTACAAAGAATCTCTTACAGAAGAATCTTAAATTGTGTTGAGAAGGCAGCAGAAATGCATCACTTCTGAAACAAATTGGAAAAGTAAACAGACATTGGAGATGCCACTGTCATTCCATTGCTTTGTACAGCCCTGTCATTCCTGTTAATTATGCTGGTGAAGTGTTTTAGTCCTTTCCTTTTTTTTTTTTTTCCCCAAGTATAGTATATCTATCCCTTTTTTTTAAAGAATTCAAATCAATAGCTTCTCAGCTATTTTTTTTGGTTTTATTAATACCTTTTCTCTTTTCAGGTCTTAGGTGTGATAGCTGCAATTTTGGATTTAAAGCTCTCAGATATTCTAATGAAGATGGATGTGAGCCTTGTTGGTGCAACAGCCACGGCTCAGTGAACCAATTCTGCAACCCTCTCTCCGGGCAGTGCAATTGTAAAGAACGAGTGAAAGGGCTTCACTGTGACACCTGCATGGACAACTTTTACGGGCTGGATGTAACTGGTTGTAAAGCTTGTGAATGTAACATTGCGGGGTCATTCTCTGGAACTGTGTGTGATGCGAAGACAGGGCAATGTGCATGTAAACCAAATATTGGAGGAAGACAATGCGACATGTGCCTAGATGGCTACTACAAAGTACAGGAGAATCATTCCTTTGTTTGTCTGCCATGTAACTGTGATAAGGCAGGTACAGTAAATGGCTCTTTGCTTTGTGACAAATCAACAGGACAGTGTCCTTGCAAAGCTGGTGTAACTGGCCTTCAGTGCAGTCAGTGCATGCTTCACACGTACAACCTCAGCACGAGCAATCTCCTGGGCTGCCAGCGTTGCGACTGTGATGCTCTGGGCACGTTGGCAGGAACAGTTTGTGACCACGTTTCCGGACAGTGTGTCTGTTTGCCTCAGCGTCAGGGGAGAAGGTGTAATGAGTGTAAACCAGGTAAGGAAATTGGAAGACAACTATTTGATGTAGTAAATTTTGTTTTGTTGGATATCATCATAGTTCCTACAGTTTTTGATATGTGTTTAGACATAGCTTCATGTCTCTGAACTTATGTTATTAATTATTTTTGCATTTCTTTATAACTGTGTGAGTGAGAAAGAAGTATTAACACCCTGATCACCATCAAATATTTATTCTGTTACCAGACCTTGTATAATTTGTGTCATTACTGCAGTTTTAACATGTCCAAAATAAGGTTAGGCATATTTCTTCTAGATATTGAGAAAATACACAAATCTTCATGGTCTGTTGACTGAATGAAAGGTAAACTAGCATAGTTTGATGAACAGCAGCTATCCTTGTAATGGTTATGACTTAGGGGGGGGAAAAAGGGAGAGTTTATGGCCTTTGGAAGAAGAGGCAGGCCACTCAGGAAGGCTACAAAGATGTTGTAAGGCTATGTAGGGAGAAAATTAGAAGAGCCAAAGCCCAGCTAGAACTTAACTTAGCTTTGAATGTTAAGAACAATAAAAAGAGTTTCTATAACTATATTAGTAACAAAAGGAAGACTAAGGAGAATCTCCATCCTTTAACAGATGAAGGTGGTAACATAGTGACAAAGGATGAGGAAAATGCTGAGGTACTTAATGGCTTCTTTGCCTCAGTCTATAGTAGTAAAGTCAGTTATTCCCCAAGTACTCAGACCCCTGAGCTGGTAGAT
>JAOXNG010000021.1:22990209-23000893 GCA_028566535.1 Scolopax minor
GATGTTGCACTACCAGGAATGAGAACATGCCTATCTGTTTTCAGTCAGGCAAGCCCAACATTAATCTACCCAAGTGCTGGTTCGTTCTAGGATTCAGTTATACTACATCAGCTGAGAATGAGGCTTTGAATAGGGTTTATTGAGGTGGCTGGTGATTTGAGAGAGCGTGGACAGACAAGTTGAGAGAGGATGTTAAAATTAAGGTACTTTATACTGGTACCTGATGGCTGATAATGACATGTGGATAAGTAAAATTTATTATTGCTTTGGATTGTGTTCTTTCTTTTAGACCAGCTATTTGCCTGAGTATCTGGAGATGACCTAGGACCAACACACACTAGGCAATTTGTCCAGACATCTGCTAGTAATGACTGACAATGAGGTTAAATAGCTTGTTCAGTACCTAAAAATGTGTAATTCAGGTACTTGATAACTCAGTAAAGTTTTTGAGAAATAAAAGTCTGGCTTTTTTGAAGTAGATCATCTGTTCTTCTCCCAAAACATGATTGAGGGAAAATTATAGCAAATCCAGGAAAGTTTAGAAAGACACTTAGAGGAATGAAAAATATTCTGCAATTGTACTCTGCACTTGTTTTGTTGTTGAGGCCCTCTCTCATGACCAATCTCTTAATACAAGCAGTTGGCAATTCTACTTTATAGATGGAAGGACTTTAGTGTGTGTGCAGCTGTGTACATTTTTTGACACAAAAGTGTGCCAGCTTGTATACGTCAGTCAGCAGACAGATACTTCTTAGTGCATCTGGGATCTCCCACTGCTAATCCAGAAAAAGATAGATCAATTTTTATTCATAGCTATTAAATTCAGTTGTCCTTACTACCTCCCTGGTTGATCTTACCTTCCAAGGTGTAAGTAAGAGGGGTAGATGTAATACCTGGGAAATTTTCCAAATTAATCTTAAAAAAAAAAAAAAAAAAGTAAGTTAGTTAGGCAGTAGACCCTGGCAGTGTCCTTCAGTCTGTAACAAAGCCTCCAGCTGCACAGGAAGATGTGCTCTGAGTACACACTAGATGAGAGGAATTGAAGTAAAGAAAAGGATTGTTTCTGCCAGAACTGTCCACGTGCAACTTCTCAGCTCTTCAAACTGTGAGAAGTGTTTTAGGCATTTCCCAAGAGATGCAGACTTGATTTTTAATACTTACCTGTATTTTTTGAAGTTCTTAGATACAACAGCATTCATCATATCTATCAAAATACTATCAGGCAAAGGAACTCTTAGTGCTGTTTCAGCTGAGGAACTCATCTGTCTCTCATCACTCTGAAGATTTGGCATATTCAGGCGTTTATCTTCATATCTTCCCCATGAGGCAGCAAACAGTTATCATTCTAATTTAATAGATTGGGGAGCTGAAGTGCAGATTCTATTTAATGCAAGAGTTTATATTTGAAAGGCCCCCTAGAAATGGCTAGAAGGTTTTAAAAATTGGTTATTTTTTTTCATTTCCTTTATCAGTACATTTTGTGCGATGGGGCTGTTGGTCTGGAGTCAGTGCTGCAGTAACACTGTTGTCTTTGCTTTATGGTTCTCTGGTAGATGAGAGACATACTGTCTATTTTGTACAGCATGTAGACAGGCAAGCTTGTAGTTCAAAGACATGTAAGTAGCCAAGTGTCTGAATATCTCTCAAATTCAGATTATACTTGTATTATCTCTTTAATGACTGAGTCTAATGGCTAGGTCCAAAAAAAGCCTAAGAGTGAAGATAAGCTGGATAGATGGGCTGAGACCAATAGGATGAAGTTCAGTAAGGCCAAGTGCTGGGTCCTGCACTTGGATCACAAAACCCCAGTCAGCACTACAGGCTGCAGGGGAAGAGTGGCTGGAAAGCTGCCTGGCAGAAAAAGACCTGTAGGTGTTGTTGGTCGACAGCAGGCTAAACATCAGCCGGCAGTATGCCCAGGTGGCCAGGAAAGCCAACAGCATCCTCGCCTGTATCAGGAACAGAGTGGTGAGTAGGACCTGAGAGGTGATCATCCCCCTGTACTCAGCACTGGTGAGGCTCCACCTTGAGTACTGTGTCCAGTGTTGGGCCACTTACCACAAAACAGACATTGAGGTGCTGGAGCTGATCCAGAGAAGGGCAACAAACCTAGTGAGTGGTCTGGAGAGTAAATCTTATGAGGAAAAGCTGAGGGAGCTGGGGTTGTTCAGTCTAGAGGAGAGGAGGGTGTTCTCTATAACTTCCTGAAAGGAGGCTGTACAGAGGTGGGGGTTGGTCTCTTCTCCCAAGTCACAGGCAATAGGACAAGAGGAAATGATCTCAAGATGCAGCAGGGGAGAATCAGGTTGGATATTAGGAAAAATTTCTTCACTGAAAGAATTATCAGGCATTGGAATGGGATGCACAGGGAAGTGGTTGAGGTACCATCCCTGTAGATATTCAGAAGATGAATTGGCGCAGTGCTCAGGAATATGGTTTAGTGTTGGTGTGTGTAGTTTTTGGGGGGGTTGGTTTTGGTTTTTTATGGTTGGACTAGATGATCTTAAAGGGGCCTTCCAACCTAGGCAATTCTGTGATTCTGTAATAAGCATGATGCCATGTTAAGCTGACTTTCAACACTAACAAATGGGCAAGAACAGTTTGTTCTTCAGGAATGTTAAGGTCTTCAGGTACTTTCTAGCAGAGGCATACCAAGGCTTACAAGTAAGATCCTGCAAGGTCATTGAATAAAATCCATGGAAAATATCATGCTGCAGTGTGTATGAGTATCAACAACAAGACGAGATATATTTATGAAAAGAGTTTTTCATCAATTTCTTTTTGCTCCTTGGTTAAGGGTTAGGACTTGAGGTTCCTAAATAGATGAAATAAAAACTAATGTATGAATTTTGACCCATTTAAGCAAGCTCTGCTTAGGATAAAGTTGGTTCTAATTTGAGGCACTACCTTCTGTACACTTATATCTCTGGACGTTTAGGCAGATTTAACTTTTTTCAAAGAGACTAGGGAATCACATTTTTCTTTGCAAACATGACTCCCTGAGAAGCACATGTGTACACTATTGAGTATATTGGTGGATACTATGGCTTCCGATAGAAACAGTGCCACTGTTTAAACTTTGTAGAAAATCTTGTCAAAAAGCTGTGTGATTTTTTTTTTTTCTAGAGCAAGCATACTGGATTAAGCTCCTAAGGACAGATAAAGGGAAATTTAGTTTTCAGGTTTTATTGAGCAGATGGATGCCAAACTACTGAATTTTTTAAAAAATGAGCTTCTGGGCCAAAAGACCAACTGGTTGAAAATTGAACCTTGATTGTCTCTGGGATACAATGACATCTGAGCTAGGAGTTTCAGGACTGCAATTTAGTGGTCTAAAGTACAGTCATGGATTATGCAAATAACTTTTTGAATCTTTCTTCTGATTGACCCATTCCGGGACAGAAAGGCTGTCAGTGTGGCAGAAGAAATGGTATAGGGCCTATTATAGTTAGAAAGGACAGACGTGACAATCAGTTGGACACACAAATGAAGGAGAAAGCTCCCTGACTTCATGCTATGGAGATATATTTGGGCCCCATGAAGAGAAACTGTGTGTCTGAAGGGTATCTAAGAACTCCTCACTATGTAAAGAGTGTGTAAAAAAAAAATTGCTACAAAAGAAATTGCATAGCAGGAAGATGGTTGTGTAGAAGGTTATGTTCTTCCTGACCTCGCAAAATAGGACTACTTTTCAGATGTAACATTGACCATAAATTGACAATTCTGTGACACCGTAGTGGGTTTTGTAAATAACATACATATCCTTTCTATGAAATGGAGCAAAACAAATTCTCCAAGCATGCTTTATTCCTTGCTTAAAATACATTTTGAGCTTCATGTCAAGAGTTATAATTATACATACTTGTGAGAAGAGAGGCCTTTACTTATTTAGTGATAAAATAATTATTTTTTTTTCAGGTGGATGAAAGATTCTTTGTAATATTTAAAAACAGTTGAATTAGCTATTATTATTTTAATGTAATTCTTCTTTGGTGCTACTTGTTTAAAAAGAAAATTATTCATGTAATATTGATCAAAATGCAGTCCACTCTGAAGGAACATTTATGTTTGGCTTTGAATCCAAGTTTTCTGAAATAGGGTACTGTACTTTTAAAGAAGTGGGTCCTTCTTGGAATATGTACTCTTTGCCAACCTCTACATGACGCATTTCCTAATAATTAGGAAATAACAGTATTAGGTAAGATGTACACATATTTAGCATTACAAATAGAGCTTTTTTACAATGACATTTTTAGTGTTGTGGTCTTAAAAAAAAGTATATTTAAAAAAAATAAATATCTCTTTGCTAGTGTTCTTACTTCCAAATTCTGACTCAGATACACACATATTTCTGAGTGGAGAATCTTTCCAGTAACGATGTTTCTTAATGAGTTTGCCATGGAACACTGCACAAGCATCGTTTACATTTGTTCTGAGCAGAAGAGCTGAGAATGACTGTGGTCATTCAGTGTTGGATTTCCCTGTAGTTCATCACAGTGAGCTCTCTTTGCAGTAATGTAAAACAAATTTCACTCCATATAATCTTAAACCAACATTTCATAGTTAGTAGAAGGCACAAATATTTTCATTAGCGTATGGAGCCAAATAAACAGATCTTTTCCAGCATCCCAACAGAAATCTATGGAATGCATTATGACTGAAATCATACATCTGTAACATTTGCAGATTTTAAAGAAAAGTTGGATGAGCCTATGTCAGGAACAATGTAGGTAAAACTGATTCTGCTCTGGAGTAAGTGGATTGATACTGTGACCTCTAAGAATATTTTCCAATTGTATATTCTATTATAAACTCAGATTAACCCAATTAAACTAGGAAAGATGTTAATTTCTCCAAGTAACTTCTAAAAGGAAGGAGCTGCTGCCTCTTTTTTTGTTTGTTGGGAACTTTGCATTGAGTTCTGATGAAAAATTTTATATAAAGAGGAAAGGTTGCATGAGTTGGAAAAGTGTTGCTTCTATTTTATTTCTTCTAGATATTTTCCAGCATTTCTTATTTTGACTGCTGATAAAGTTTGAGAAGGTTAGAAATGAGTTTTAATCACTAAACAGAATAATAATTTAGGTTGGAAGAAAAATCATCTACTCCAAACTCCTGCTCATAGTGAATCTGCCTAGATTTGATTAGGCCTTTGTCCTGTTGAGTTTTATCTCCATATGTAATCAAGTATATTTTCAAATACTGTCCCGGTTTCCAATCTGACTAGATTTTTGATAATCTTTTCCCCTTTACAGATATACAGAATTTTCTGTATTTGAACTTGTGTCGATTGCTTCTTGTTCTGTCACTATATAGCTCCAAGAAAGCGTGGCACCATCTTTATATCCTTCTGTGAGTTAATTGGAGAAGGCAAGGCATCTTCTCCATCCTTCCATGATTAAGAATGAAACCAACGCTGTTCTCTGGCCTCTTCTCATATGTCATGTACTTTGGCCCTCTGACTATCTTGGCTCCTCTCCACTGGATTCATTCCAGTGTGCCAGTATCTTTTTTTTATGCCAAATACCCAAAACTGCATTGCAGGACTTGCATTTGCTTTTGTTGAATTTAACAAGAT
Organism: Scolopax minor; assembly: GCA_028566535.1. NCBI lineage: Eukaryota > Metazoa > Chordata > Aves > Charadriiformes > Scolopacidae > Scolopax > Scolopax minor. Next base: position 22,995,788 of record JAOXNG010000021.1, read on the forward strand.
TTCTGTCAGCCCATTTCTCCAGCCTGTCAAGATTTCCCTCAGTTGCAGTGTACCCACTGCAGCCCTCAATTTTTAATTTTTTTTTTTTTATTGCCTGCAAACTTTTTGATAGTGTACTCTGTCCCATTGCTTGCATTCATTTTAATGAATAAAACTACTAAACAGAATTGGTCCCAGTACCTTTCCTTGTAAATGCTGCCCAATGGGCTTTATGCCACTTGTCATAAACCTTTGAGTCCTGCTGTTCAGCCAGTTTTTTACCCATGTCTATAGTCCACCTGTGATCTATGTATTGCTCCAGCCTGATGGCAGGGATCCCATGAGAAACCACGTTGAAGCCCTTGAGAAGGCCAAGGTACACAACACCTTTGGCTTTCCCCTTTGGCTGCTGAGCCAGTCTTTCCATCATAGAAGGCAGTGGGGGAGTCAGGCACAATTTGCCCCTAATAAATCCATGTTGACTGTTCCAAATCATCTTCTTGTGCTTTGTGTTTCTGAATATGACCTCCTGAATAGTGTCCCTGGGGACAAAATCTAGGCTGCCCAGTCTGTAATTTCCCTAATCTATAGACACAACTTTACAGCAAATACTCTTAAACTTGATTGCTTCATCTTTGCCCTAAAAAGATGAACAGAACTGGAACAGGAGGAGAGCAATCTGACCTTTTGCTTAGTTTGGCTTGACATATTCATAGTTTTTTAAGGATCATCCTTTTTCATATCATTACATTGAACTGAAGAAGGTAAACAAGATTTTCTGAGGGCAAAAACTACTACAAAAGAAATTCTTACACTAAGCTTTCTAATGTTGAGGGAGGAAAAAAAAGAGTGCATTTGTTTAGCTGACTTGGAGAGCACACTTAATACCTCAGCAAACTTTGGATAGTGCCACTCATTTTCCAGATTTTTATATTAATTGTACACGAAAGAGTTCTTGGATAGCTCTTATTTTATTGTGTCCTTTGTCTAGGTTGTTGCCACAAGACTAAGAAATTCTTTTAATTTTTATGCCAACTTCTTACATTGTCTTCTCTTTTATTCACAAAAGAAAGATTTGAATCCATGTCTTCATCTTCTGTGAAAGACAGATAAAGATCATCTATATCACCATCAAGTGGCTGGCTTCAGTAAGAAAGGGAACCATCCTTTTTTTCTGTTTGAGAACTATTTGCACAGGCATTTCAGGTGGAATTTTAGCCTAGTACTTAAAATGAACTCACTATCTCATCTTGAAAAACACATTCCTTTCTTCCTTCCTTCTGAATCCCAAGAAGGCTAAAGATAGGGAGAGAGGAGCTGCATATAGAGAAAAAGGAGTGATCCAGCACAACAAAGTGAACTGTGCTGCTTTATGAACAGAACAACTTAAAACATTTCAAACATGTACAACAGGGACTTAGGCAGCAAATAAGCCAAGCAGATGCTGACCTTGCCAGTGTTACAGGGGTAATATTTTCACTAAGGTGAGCTGGTTTTGTTAGGCACAGACATACTCTCTATCAGTATCATGTTATCTGCTTTTTCCACTTTTTAATTGTAGAAACGATTTATTGTAGCCGCTACATTGGGGGGTGTGGGGGGCCTGAATTTTCCCCTCTGAAACTTCTCTACTATTTCTCGTATTTACTTTTTGCTCTTTAACAGATTAACTCTGCAGCACAAGCTTTGGCACACAGCTGCATTTTTTGGTCTTTTTTGCATCTTCTTGGCTTTAGTGCCAAAGTATGTTTTTTGCCACTGTTGTCTGACATTCTGCATGATTAAAAACAATTTTCCCTGTTTGTACATGGAAACTTTCAGAGCATGTAGTAGTCCCAATTGTGGAAGTTGTAAAAGCAGTAGTTTTTTTATCACGCTACTGCTTGTCATATCAAGCTACCAGTAAAAAAGCCCTTTCCCAAAATAGATCACAGTTAGTTTCAGCTGTCTGCTTGTGCAAAACAGGTTACAAAATTGGGTCTTTTGATTATCACAACTATACCACATGACCTGTAGTCTGTGAAACAGCAGTTCTTCCCCTTTGTTCTCAACGTTAGTTGTGCTTCTATTAATTTTGTACAAACATGATTCACTATTTTGAAGTGTAGTGGGCAGTCTCTCCATAGAATTAGAAGAAGGAAAAGGTTATATCAATTGTTTAGTCAAAGGTAATAAAAGTAGTTACTGTTTACCAAGTTTTTTTATAAACTAATCTGAGAGCGTAATATCTTGTGTACTAAGTTATTTTATACAAGATTAATTTCCACCAGTAAAGTATACCTATATATTTGATGGTTATTTTTCTTGCTTGTCTCAAAATGCTGATAGGATTTGATGTAGGAACTTTGTGTAGGAGTCTGCACAAAGAATATTCATTGATATTAATGAGAGAAACTGTGGACAAAAATACTTTTTTTTTTTTTAATAACTAGTCTGGCCTTTGTTCAGTAAGAATGGAGTTCTTATGTATTTGTTCAGCTCAATGAAGAAGCCAAAGGTGGGATTATATTCTATGTTTACAAGCTAATGAAAGGAACAAGAGAATTCAAGGAGACTTTCTGTAGTCTGTGTCGCTTCTATGTGCAGCAAGGGATAGTGGATTTGCTCATGTATGTCTCTTGAAATAAACAGTTACGGAAGTGCTGTGTTTGGCTTCAGGCATGACATCTTGTAGGATTCTGTTTGTCCTTGTGCACGAAGCAAAGTTGCAACGTGGAGGGACTTGTTAGGAGGGAGATTTAGGGAAATAGAAGTTTATTTTAATAAAAGTTGCAGAAAATAACAAACACAAAGAAAAAGCTAGATGGTAGAAACTGCACAAATGTGTGAAGTTTATTTAATTAAAAAAAAATTAAAAGGAGGCAGGAGAGGATACCAAGCATGTCTTGAAAGTTTTGCATGTGAGAGATCTATATACTGTGCATTAAATGGAAGTTCATTTTATTTTACTTAAAGCAAGGGATGAAATAATACAGATCAAAGAAAGAACTTAAAGCAGCAGGTTTGGGCATAGAAAACAATAGTTAAATGAATGCTCATCTTTTACAATATATGTATGAATGCTTCTGGAAATTCTCAGACTCAAATGCTGAAGGCACAAAGATAAGTGAAAGAAAACTATTTCTATTGTTTGTTTTCTAGTGCAATTGTGGGTATTCCACACCACTACTTTGTAAAATATTGGGATTCTTATCTGCTACTAATTTGAACTCCCAATGCAAAGTAGTTTTAGGGAGGGATTTGATGGTAATTAATAGCCAAAAAGGAATATTTCTGTAGCTTTGGCTTTAATAAATCTCAGATTTGATGTCTTTTATTTCTATAATCTTATGGGTTTAGTTTGTGCTAAGGCCAGAAGGCAGTAATAAAGATATTTGGTCAAGATTTTAGTCTAGACTCATCATGTTAAATTGTCTTGTGTTTTTAGTAGTGAGGTTATACTGCATCTACTTGGAAAATATTGGCTAGTCCAAGGCAAGATGCAGGAATTTTATTATTTTTGATGCTACATCTCTCTTCATAGTTCTTCCTTAATTCCAAATGATACATACATCTTGTCTGATTTTTCCCTCACCCTTTAAAGTGCCATTACATTGAAGAAAATCTCCTCTTAAGAAAGACTCCTGTATAGCGACACAAGGATATTTAGAGTGACATGAAGGGTTGTGGCATGACAAGCTCTCATACATATTAGACTATTTATTTTAAGGAGCTGTTTGTGCACAGACACCAGGCAGGGGAAGAATCTTATCTGTCCTTCCTGTTTTTGGATTCATAGAATCATAAAATACTACATTGGAAGAGACCTCAAGGATCATCTGATCAACTTTCTTGGGAAAAGCATGGTCTAGACAAAATGACCCAGCACCCTCTTCAGATGAATACTAAAAGTGTCCAATGTTGGGAAATCCACCACTTCCCTGGAGAGAAAATTCCAGTGGCTGATTGTTCTCATTGTGAAAAATGTTCATCTTGTGTCCAATTGGAATCTCCCGAAGGATTAACTTGTACCCACTAGCATCTTTTCCATGTGACTCCTCTTAAAAAGGGAGTCTCCATCTTATTTGTAGCCACTCTTTAAGTACTGGAATGTGTCTCCCCTAAGCCTTCTTTTTTTAAGGCTGAACAAACCCAATTCTCTCAGCCTATCCTCATACAGCAGGCTTCCCAGTCCTTTCATCATCTTTGTGGCCCTTCTCTGGACCCTCTCCAGCCAGGATCCCCAGGTGACTTTCTGTACCCCTGCTCCTCCACTGGGTAGATCCCAGGCTGTGCAGCGCTCCTGGATTATGTTTTCCTAGGTGCATGACCTTACACTTGTCCTTGTTAAACTTCACAAAGTTCTTCTTAGCCTACTCTTCCAGCCTATCCAGGTCTTTCTGCAGGGTAGCTCTCCCTTCTGAAGCATCCACTTCCACTTTTAATTTGGTACCATCAGCAAACTTCATCAGGGTACTTGATCATTCAGATCACTTATGAGGATATTAAACAGTTTTGGGCCAAATATTGATCCCTGGAGGACCCCACTTGTGACAGGTTGCCCGTTTGAAAAGGGGTCACCAACCTCTGGGTATGGCCTGTCAGGCAGTTCCCCACCCACCACACGGAGCACTTGTCTAGACTGTAGTGTATCAGTTTCTCTAGAAGGAGGCTGTGTGGAACTGTATCAAAAGCCTTGCAGAAATCCAGGTAGATGATGTCTACTGCTCACCCCACATCAGCCAAGGAGATTGCTTTGTCATATGAGACAAGCAGGCTTGTTCAGCACAATTTTCTCTTGGTGAATCCATGCTGGCTTTTCCCAGTCATGTGCTTTATTTGACTTGTGATAGACCCCAGGAGGATTAATTCCATAACTTTCCTAGGGACTGAAGAAAGACTGATGAGCCTACAATTTTCTGGATTCTCCTTTAGAACATTCTTGTACATGGGAGGTGACATTAGCCTTCTTCCAATCATCTGGAATGTCCTCTGATCTCCATGGCTTCTCAAGGATCATGGAGAATGACCTCACAGTGACATCAGCCAGCTCTCTGAACACCCTCGGGTGGATATTGTCAGGGCCCATGCATTTGTAAGGGTCAAGCTCCTGTAATAGTTCACATACCATCTCTTCCTTCACTGATG
>JAOXNG010000021.1:23019741-23029823 GCA_028566535.1 Scolopax minor
GTTCAAGGCCAGGCTGGATGGGGCTTTGAGCAACCTGCTCTAGTGGGAGGTGTCCCTGCCCATGGCAGGGGGGGTTGCAACTGGATGATCTTTTAGGTCTCTTCCAACCAGAACCATTCTATGATTCTATGATCAACAAATTGTGAAAAACTCTTTGCATTCAGCAAAGGTTGTTCATGAGTATGTTCAGGAAAATGTCATGTGAGCTCCTTTTCCTAAATCCCACTCTTTGTTAGAGGAAACTGCCTTAAATGCTCATCCATATTTTTGAAGTATCCCTTTTTTTTTTTTTTGAAAGTTTCTTTTTCTTTCTAAAAATACATTTTAAAATGTGTTTTAGCTTTTGTAATGACGTGTAGCATGCAAAATCACTCTCACAGAGAGAATAGAGATTAAATAGTAACTCAAATGAAGTGTATAGTAACTGAGAGTTTTCCTCCCCATCTATCCCCCCCCAGTTAAAAAGAAATTTTGTTTTATATTATGTGGACAAATGTACTTTGATTAGGCAAGAGCATTTGTTTACAGTTTCTATGTTAAGTAAACACTTGATGTTTGTCATCCTGTAGGGACTTCTGAGAGCCCAATGCTGTAGTCAAAATTTTATATACAATTCCTATTTGTTTTAGTTGGCATTATGCATAAATAAGGGCTTTGTTAAGCATAAAGAGATCGCTTTCCTTGCCAACAAATCTCTGCTCATTTGATTGAGATGTACAGTTGTATAATTATTTACACCATTTCATATAACGATATAAGTAGAATTGAAATGAAAATTGTGGTTGTACAATTGTACAGTTCTAGGAGAAATTGCACTGAAAATGGATGTGGTTCACTGATTATGCAAAATCCATTTCTAATAATGCTTTGTGATTTTCCAGATATTAGGCAGGTTTGGGTTTTTATTGTAATGTACGCTGTTTTCATTTTATGGTTTCCCAAATCCACAAAGAAAATGTCCATAGTATGATAGGTTATCTAATTAATGTTCTTACTTTTAAATCTTATGTATATGGGTTGGGATTTGATATATTTATGAAAATTCTTGCTGACTGCTTCTAGCTTGGAAATACTTTTATGTTGCTGTTCTTGTCAATATTGGAGAGATGTATTCATGTGATTATATTTTATATGTTTTGATGAAGGAGTACAGGACTTTTGATACTTGTAGCAACTTCTGTGTATTTAAAGAGTCAACAGTGTATATTTGTTGGCTATTCTGAGCATGACTCTGAACATCTAGTTATAAAGATAGGTACTTTACAGTTATTTCAACTGAGTCCATGGGACAAAGAAATTAATTTTTAAGTAGGTCACTTTGCTGAAATCTTTCAGCTGTTACTGTAAAAGATGTCTTCAGTTACCTTGCCCCTCAACCCGCATTTTCCCCTCAACTCTTCTTCCACAACAAAAGACACTTTTTGAGTACTGTGAATTTTTTCATATTTTTAAATGCTTTTTTTTATTAAAAAAAAAAGAGAAACGAAACCCCAAACCCTGAATTCAGTTCAGTTAAATTGGAAAGATGTTTCACAGGAAGCAAAATTTCTTTACTTTGGGTGAATAAAGTTTTTTGGTCAGACAAAACCTATCTTATACTTCTAATTTTTCAAGAAACAATTATTACCATCAGTCAAAAGTGATTTTTGTTGTTGTAATAATTATAAATTATTAGTATATGTTATGCTAATTTAAGAGCTTTTCTTATTTATTAATATTTTCATCCTGACAACCAACTGCCTTTTCTAAACTAAAAATAATCATGTGTGCTCTGTAAACTTACTTTAAGCAAAAACACAGCCTCTAAAGAGCATGTTCTTGCTTGTTAAATACTTTTGTGCAGATCTCACAAGCTATGATGAATTGCAGCAAAAGAATCCAAATAAAGAAGTGAATTTGAGACTGAATCTGAAATGTTGATGAAGTTCTCAAACTTGCAAACCTTACATGAGGGCGACAATGAGGGGATATAAAAATAGTTTCATATACATTTTCTGAATTAGACAAAAAGCTGGATTCTGATTTATCTGATTTTTTCATTTTAGTATCAGCCTGTTACTAAAATGAAGTATCAGAACAGTGTGCACATCACAGAGTAACATGCTGATATTGCTGCTCAGTCAAATGCCTTTAAAATGCCTGCACGTTCACATCCTTATTCCTCTAATATCTTGGATGTGCCACTATGAAACTAGGATAAAAATGTAATCACATTCCACTACTACATAAGGTGAGGCTATGTAGATCCTTATAGAAGGGTGGTCTGCCCTAATACACATTGGAAAAAGTTTAAAAAATTAATAATAATATCAGTAATTTCCTTTTATTACTGATTTTTCCTCTTTTTGTCTTTTTTGTTCACAGTGCTGGTATTATGTTTTATACAATGCCATTATAATTTAAAAAAATCAATTATAGAAATTGAAGAAATTTTTAAAGTTATAATTAAAGGAATTCTGATGGCTTCTCTAATTGCAGCTATAATTTGAAATTGTTTTAAATTACATACATTCATGTTTAATTTGTAGTAGAATTCACGGTTGTTTTTTACCCCAGGAATGATGGTAACATCTTATGGACCAATCCTTTTTGTCACATAAACAGTCCTGTTAGGTGAGGCCATGATTCAAGATTCAGTTGATTGAAAGTCCTTCAACGCTTCACAGATGGTCCTGTTTTCCATCCAAGATTTAGTAGCCTCAGTACTACTCAGTACTGAAATGCAGTTTTCATATATGACAAATTACAGAAATAATTGTTGTATCACTATTTTCTTTATGTTCCTATTTATCTGTTATATCTATCATTGAAGTTTTAGACATGCAAAGTGAAATAGTAGACACAAGTCTTTGAGAAATTTTCTTGCAAAATTCCCCTTACCTAGTGCTTCCCACCCTCCCCCCTGCCCCCAACAAAACAAAACAAAACAAAACAAAAATTAAGTATTTCTGGTGCTCCAGTGGTGGTTTTCAACTTCTTTGAAGCTTCTTGGATTTTCAAAGGAAATCTTTTTGTAGTAAGGTTAAGATCCACTTTCAATTCTCAGTGTCAATAGGAAGAAGAATGACATTGATATAACTGTTACAAGTCTGAATGGAATTTCTGTTTTGTTTTGAACATGAGGTCCAACTTGGGCTTGAGAAATATTTTCAGATTTTTTTTTTTGAATGAGTAAATTCCTATGAAAAATACTAATTTCATAAGTTTTTATCATCCAGTAAAATATTATCTATGAGGAAGTAGTTTGCTTAATACTTGGTTTCTCCTCTTCTAGAAATGCAAGAAAATACTAAGATTAAGGTTTGAAAGTACTTATTTAGAGCTAGCTTGTAGGAACTTCCTTATCTAATGAGAAACTCCAAAGACACCTGAACTTAAAGGGTGGAGTCCCTTTCTGAATTATATAATAGGTCACAAATGAGTTTAGAATTTGCTGTTCCTGATTTATCAATACTTTATATGAAGCTATGACAAATCTACAAGCAGGAAATAAGGTTTGTGAGCCTCTTCAATATCCAAAGAAAAAAAGGAAGCTCCTGCTTAACATTTGAAAAATTTTAGAATTACTGCAATATTGCCATTATCAACTACTTAATTTATATTTTTTAACGTAACATTATAAAATAGCTGATTTTTTGTGAAAACACCATTATTTTGTATTTGTCCTTCTGAATTAGGTGTGAGGAAGGCTCATTGAATCTTCAGAAATGTCTTTTGGTAGCTCAATAAAAATACTGGGAGTTTGTTAAGTGCTCTTCAGTGCTGGGATTGGAGGCCATAAGTCTCAGTGTACAACAATAGTGGTTATTTCTGAGCCAGGCAAAGCTATGCTTTTCCTTAAGTAGGCACAGTGTTGAGTTTTTTACTTGGTGGGCATTACTTATTACTTTTTGCAGGTATTTTAATATCATGACTGATTTTTCATTGTCTAGAGAATATGATTTATATCTGTGAGTGCATCATGTGATTTGCATGAAAACATTTATGTGATTAAGGAATGGGGTCAAAAAATATTTCTTATGGGTATAGGTAACTAACAAGCATGACCTAGTATAAATGTGCATCAGAATTATAATTCTCTATTTTTTAAACATATGGATGCTGTCTACAAGAAAAACTTTTGTCACTTACTGTTTTTCTGCCTGACATGACTGAAAACGTGTGTGAAAAGACTGATGGACTTGGGTAAAACCCAATAAAGTATCCTGTTCTGTAAAAAGCATTTTACGCAGAAATGTCATGGAAGTGTGTAGCACAAGTCGATGTTGCTAGTGGTGCCGTTTCATTTCCTTTTGTAAAAAGCAATAGTTCACTAATATCACAGACTCAGCCTGTGATGTCTGGATTTGCATGTTGGAGAGTTGGGCCAAATTGAGCATATGATTTTGTAATTTTCTTATGTGTTTCTGTAAGATGATGTTCCAGGAGATAGCTTAAAGGAAAGATGTTATAATCATAAAAAATTGGTGGTTATCCAAAACTTGTTTATGCATAATTATCCTTCTCGAAATGGGATGCATAATCTCTGAATTGTTTCATTAATATGTCCTTAGAGAGTTACTCAGTGAGTTTGTACCATGGAAAACAATATTCCAATATTTACAAGCTGATAAATTCAGCTATTGTTTTGATATTTTATTTGTGGTTAAAAGTATATTAGAAAACTAATATTTGTTTCTTGTATGTCATTTGAATGACATTTCATGTGCTGAGACAATATTTTATCAAAAGCAAAGCAGAGGACTCTTGATAATGATCTAGCAAGTTCTTAATTAAGCTTCATTCAACAATTATGTCTTGATATGTGTCTAATTTTCATTAAAACTTTTTCAAGAGTTCTTTGTGCACATAGATATATGTATTTATAAAAAGAATACATATAAATATACTTATAAATAAGTGTTGTGTACATATATCTGTCTTTTGGGACCAAACCCCTACTATTCTTCATAGAAATCCTTCCATGTAGGAATGTCATTCCTACTTTATGAACAGAAATGTTAAAATACAAGTAAAAATCTACTTGTAAAGCATCAACTATTTGAATAGTACGCTAATATCTGAATTACTTTAAGAAGTTACTGAACAGCAAAAGTCATAATTGCACATCTTTTTTTATGGATAAGGGCTCTGAAGTCACAGACTTCTCTCAAAGGCTGATTCAGTCTGAATTAATAAAATTTCTTCTGTAATGACTGGCAGGGGTTTTAAGTGAACAAAACTTCCATGGTTTTGGTGTGCCATTTTACTGCTGTTTTTAAAACAACTTTTTATTTGTAATGACACTGTTAGAATGCATAAGAACCATTTTTGGCATTAACCATCTGTTTGCTTTTTCTAACCAGGTATAAAAGTGAAATTTAGAACCCAAGAACCTGATGGTTTGATTTTTTTCTCTGCATCACCTGGGAATCAAGAGGAATACATTGCACTTCAACTGAGGAGTGGGCGTCCTTACTTTCTTTTTGATCCACAGGTACAAAAAAGACAGGATCCAATAAAAATAACTTTGGTTATTTATTTCAGTACTTCTTTACATACTTATCCTTTTTCTAATTATTGTTTAATTGATACAAGTTAACTGGCTGTTCAGAACCGTTAGGTAACTAGACATTTTGAGGAGAGAAACACTGAAACACTAAAGCTTTGCTCATTTTCTGTTTTGTTTGCACTTTTATGGGTTGGGTCTTTTTGTAAGTACCACTGAACACCGCCACATCTTAAAAGGTGAGCAGAGCTAGTTTTTGAATTAGCAAATAAAAGTTACATATGTTCTTAGTCAATTATTTTTAAGCCTCCCATCTTGAGACTTTGACTTTTCCTATTTAAATCAGTGTCTTACCGTTAATGTGATGAATGTAGTCTCTCGCTTCTGGTAGTAATGAACATAGCAAAGACACAAATAATGAGGAAAATATTATCAAATAAATTCCACAAAGTTAAAAAATAAGTTAAAAATAAGTCCACTTTCCTCGTGTGGGTATTTTCTGTTTTCTTTGTACCCCAAAATTGTATCTCCTCCTGGAATAAAAAAAAAATAATAATCAACTCAATTATACTTTGTACATACATAAGAAACTGTAAGTAAATATTGGATTTTCTAATAATTTTGACAGACTTTGGTATCATATGTGTTCATATACATGCACCCTTTTTGTAAGGTTACCGCTGCCTTTGTGGTGCTGGAAAGCCTGGTCGCTGTATCAGTCCTGTCTTCCTTCATGCCTCCATGTATAATTATGTGATTGGCTTCGTATCTCCTGCTCTGTGGGGTTGAACAGAAATGCTTACTGGTATAAAATGGTGTGGATTTAAAGATTGGACAATCCACTGTTAACCTTTGCTTCCTGCATTCTACCATGTTCTGGGCACTGCTGGTCCATGACCATTCAGAGGTGTTCACCATTCAGTGAAGCTTCTCCTCAGCTCTGGAGAATCTGTAGAGGAGGTGTGGGGTTGCACAGAGGCTAGTGTGTATGCGATCCCATTGCTAGGGGATTAACTCTGCTTCTATCCCCAAGATATAAATGTCTATCACATCCACTGCATTTACACACAGGCATTATCTTCTTTTCCTTGTTGCAAACTTAATCGGTGTGTACTTCAGTTTTTGGGACCGTGCTTAATATTGTTTTTAACATTGCCCTCATCCACAGTTTAATAGGTACTAGTTCTGTTTCATCTCTTTTATATTTATACCTTCACTTACCTGAAAATTATTTCTTATTTCCTTTGTAAGATCTTTCTAGATGTAATAGTTTGATTTTTTTTTGTTGTTGTTGTTGTTTAAAATGGGAGTGGATGTATTTCAACTAGCACTTTGGTGCTTCAAGGGCTATTCCTAGCCCTTCCTGCAGATTTGCTCCTTCTAAAATAGCTTTATGTCAACTAGGATGGACTCGTTTCCTAGAAGATACTGTATTTGTTTAGATTCAAAATATTTGGGAGATAGGGAGGAAGGGGGAGAGGTGGAAGAGTGGTGGCTTAGGGTTTTCATTTTCTTCTTTTATTTATTTTCCCTTTTGCCCCTGTCTTTTAACTGTAAAAAGTGCTGGGTTTTGTCCATATTCAGTTCCTAGAGCTTCTTAGTTCAGCAATATTTTCAATGGTTGCTATCTTGAACTTTAACAAATTACTTGTTTATTAATATTTTTTTGTTTATCTTTGTGTTTCATTTGACTCAGCTTGGGACAACTGTCCCATGCTGATTTTTATGAGCATTACTTCTATATTGTTCCCTTCTTTTATAATGTCTGAAAGAGCGTATATGGATGGTTCAGTGAGCGTTTGTAGAAAAAAAAAAAAAAATCTTGTCATTCAAGGCGTTCAGGAATAGCGTAGGATATATATTGAAAGCTAATGCTTTCTAATTACTTATTAACACCACTGGTACTGTGGCCTACATCAATATAATTCTTTTAGTATGTTTTTCTAAAACTTTTACCTGTGAAAGTTCAGTTAAAGGAGTTTTCCAGTCTTTTGTGTCCTTAGTATTATAGTACCTTACTATCTTTACCTTTGTTTCTGTGTTCTCTATGTAGTTTTTTTTCTTTTTGAAGTTCTTTTTCTTTTCATTATTTGCTATTCCTATCCTATAACTTCAGGTATCATATTCTATAGCAGCAATTCTTAATCCTTCATTTGTGTACCACAGTTTCCATTAGTGTGTAAATGCTGTAATTACTTCTTATTGATATCATGTGGTTTCTTAACAGGTTCTATGCATTGTTTTCTTTAATAATTGTTGTGGCCTAAATGATAAGCATTTATGGCCTTGCCTCTGTGCTCTTCTGTCTCTTAAAAACTGCAAAAATTCTTTTTGATGATAATTGTGACTCTGCTGCTTTTTATCTAGAGCAGCTTTCTGTAATATTCTGTGCTCCCTTCCAGCTGTGTCCTGTCACAGGTTAATTATTTTTACCCTCAGTCCCTTTCAAGATTCTGGTATGTATCTTTGCTAATGATCAGCAGCACATTTTCTCTTTGTTGTATCTGTTCTGGGGATAGTCCTGCCAAGTCTTCTTAGCGGGGAGTCTTCCATAGCCTAACTTCTTCCTTCTCTAAGCATTAATTTCAAATCCTTTTCTTCCCGTCCAGTCATACTTCTCTCAACTTTATGCACACTGCCATTCATCTGGCTGTTGTCTGACCATCTCTTTTGTCTCCTCTCTGCATTGTCTAGCTGCTTTTTTTTCCTTTCTTATTGTTTTACTGTCATTCTTCACAGGTTTCTACTCATGGTCTAGGAAGCATGAGGTTTTTTTAATTAACAAATGTCTTCCTCAGTCTTGTCTGCATAATCAAGTTGTTCGATAGACCTTCCTCCAAACTCAGCATTCCTGCAAACCTCCAACTATCTGTGGAGTTTCTTCTCATCATAATGCCTTTTACATCCATCCCTAAATTACACAATCAACTCTAGCTAAATGTATAGTTATCTTTCAGTGGCTACAGGTCATTTGTTCTATTTTTTCTCCCCAGGGAACCACTGAATATTTTATACAAAGTGAAATTACTAACAGTGGATATTTGAGGCCAATCTGGAGCACCTTTTTCCTTAGTGATTAGGTCAGTCTGAGGATAAGAGCATTGGAATCCTTCTCACAATATGGAGGGAATTGAATCCAGCTCTTCCATTGCAGAAGATAATCTGTTTACTAAAATTTACAGCAAAACAGGATGAACACCAGATACTTTACTTGTTGCCTCTGGCTCATGCAAATGCTGAAGTAAGAGGCGCAGTTTGAGGGTGAGCTGTTATTCCCCCCCAAAAAAGAAGGTGGACAACACCTAGCTATCAATCCCAACTATACCTTGCTGCTTGGCATTGGCAAAACTTCAGTACTTGTTCACCTTCTCAGTGGTAGGAGTTTGGGCACTGAAAAAACTTGACTGGGAGAATTGTAGTTATATTGAGGGTTTTTCCACCTGGACAGAGATTTCCTATCTTTGAGTATCCATATTTGTGATGTTTCTATATGTTTTTATGAATGTAAACATCAGCACGAAGAGCCACAGAGATTTATATTTACTCAGTTATTACTGAGAGCTACTAAAAATTAAGACTTATTGTATGTCTCAGCAAATTAATCCAGATTTGGTTCCTTGTGTGTGATTTTCCAAAATGCATAACAAGCCATTAGACACAAGATATTTGAATATGATCACAGAGTCACTTTGGTAATTCTGAATAAAATGTCATACGGGGGCCTCCAATGCAGTGTGTCCTGAACCCTGAACATGGTCTTTTATTTATTTATTTTTTTCTTCCACCCCTGTGAAATTACACACAGGCTAGCACATACTGTTGTGTGGGCCCAGATTGAATTGGTTACAAATAAATGTGGTTTCTGATGTATAAAACTGTTAATGCTCTAGACTGTTGCCAAACATAATATGAAGAACCACTTATTCAGGCACCTGATCTTTAGAATGCAGCATCGTTTGTAACAATTTTAACGCTAACTAAGTACACTTTGATGAGACAGCATTTAATAAAATGCTCATTAATTTCATCATTAGCAAGGGTATGCTAAGAAGTAAGCCAGTTTCTTATGTCACGCCCAATTAGCATCCCATGCTAGTAATCCCATTAGTATTGTTGAATTCACTAATGGAAAAACTAATGGGCATGCTACCAGGGCACATTAATTGGGCATGACACCAGTTCTGGTTTTAATTATTAAACTACGATAATGAAATGTGTGTTTGTAAAATATTAAAATGTTGAAATAGGAGAGAAGACAATAAAAAATAGTATATGAAAAAGTGCAAATTAGTATGAAAGGATATATAGCTTTGTATTGTTATCATGGGACAGAGGACCGCTGTACAAACTGCCTCAGTCCCAAGATGTTGTCTGAACGGAGAAGGAAAGATGCTGTAAATATTCATGAGAAATTATTTTTTTTCTTTAATTGTGTACATATGTACACATCATATGTATTTTCAAACGTTGGTTATATAGTGACAATTGCCAATTCAAAATATACTGTAAAATGTATACTGTGTTCACAAATCTATATGCTGACAAGAGGTTTCTGATAGATGCACATCACAAATGGCGTAATACTAATTTTAAC
>JAOXNG010000021.1:23041671-23054877 GCA_028566535.1 Scolopax minor
CCTTTTCCTCTCTGTAGCAACCTCAAATCTGAGTACTACTAACACTCTACAGATTAAAACAGGCACTGGTAAACTATGAAGGCTGTTTTTCATCATATTTACTGCTTTTTTTTTTTAACATACCACAAGGATTTTCATGCAACCTCTCATTTATACTCTTATCTCAAATTGTGTAACAATTCTAATTACTACCATTTCTTCTCCACAGGTGGAGAAACTGAGGCACTAATACCTTAAGATCTACATTTTCATGTTTGTTTGACTTGCAGAACAGCAGCCCACCATTTCAAGACTTCTAAGAGCGTGCAATCTTATGAATCAGTTTTAGTGCATTTTGGTACTAGAATGATGGCTGCTCTAGAAGGTGATTACTAATTGTTTTAGGTTCCTCTTATGCTTGGCTATCTGGAGTTAGCCCCCTCAGCAGGTAGATCTACTTGTGTCACATATTTCTGTTTACGAGCTTTGGCAAGATATCAAGCCTGAAGGAGAGCACAGGTTATTTGATTCTATGACCTGGTGAGGAGTTTTTTGGGTTTTTTTGACTGCATTGCTTCTACATGTAGAGCTTGATTCTGTGCCATGGAGGTCAGTGAAAATATTACTGACTTTGGTGGGAGCAAAAGATCGGGCTGCTATCAATGTGCTGTGACAGAGCAATGCCATAATTCTAGCAAGAGAAGAACACAGAATGAGTAACACGTTATATAAAGAACTGCTTTTCTACCACAGCTTTAATTCTGACATCAGCCTGTCCTGAAGCTGGTCTGTGTAGCTCAGTCAAGAGCAATTACATGTTGTGCTCACTCTAGGAAGGCCCTGGGTGCCCTCCAGCATGGCATGCTCTGCTCTGCCAAGTCCTTAGGCGGCGGCAGCAGGAGCATGGCCATGTGGAGCACCTGGGAAGTGATGGTTGAGAGCCCTGTTTACCCAAGTGAGAAGCCTCACTGGTGTACTTGGAAATGTGATTAATGTAAGAGTTTGTGGTGCCCCCATCTCGGAAGAGAGCCAGTGTTGGGGTGGACCTGCTCCAGCATTCACATACATGGATGGAGCATCTGTGCTTCCTGCTCTTGCTGTGCTGCTTCTTATCTTTCTTCTGGGTCTTAGTCTTATGGCCCCTTTTTCTGGGGGTAGAGGGGGCCTGGCTGTCTCAGGTTTTTGCATATTGTTCTGTTTCTGACAAACAAGTGACTTAGGTTTCTTGCTGGTATGAATCCCAGTTTCGTAGGTTTGGTTGGTTCCTGTGAAGCTGACACCCTGACATTTCTTTGATTCGTCACTTATTTCTTAGCTCTTAAATGCTGCAGAACTGACTAATGCCCTTTTCTTACTCCTCACTAGCTGTCAAGAAGAAGCAAAACTATACGAGTGTACACGAGGCAGTGAAAGCTGGTGATGTAGAACAGCTTGCATCAATGATAAAGAGTGGAGCCAATATTAATGAGGTGGATTTGGTCCACAAATTCACACCGTTGCACTGTGCTGCGCACTCTGGAAGTCTGGAGGTAAAACATTATGTTAGTGTTCAGGCACAGCAAAATTTTATAAGGTTAATGTTTTCCTTCTTTGGGAGAGACTGGACACAAAATTGCTAGCTTTGATCAAACTAAATCAATAATCTCTGCCTGTTTTTCTTGTTAAATATATTCGCCAAGAACAGAAGGACAGGATTTTAGGTTTTCATTTTGCTGTTCTGAAGCCCTAGGCAGTTTATAGAGTCAACGGTGCCAGATTGTAGAGCATCAGTGATTTCCTTACTCTGAGCAAAGTGTGCCCTATGGTTTCCCTTCCAGACTCATGACCTTCTTTTGTCCCTATTGTGTTTTTCCCTTCTCTTGGGACAAGTAGAAAATCCTGCAAGATGTGTAAAATGTTTTGCAGTTGATTGAAACAGGTGAGAAGTGACATGAAAACATGTTCATTCTACTTACCAATGTCCCGGCTCATGCCTCATGCTCTATAGAAATAGGCACAAGACATTTTTATTTTAATAAATAAAACCTTTGAATATTGATGGGGAAATCAGCAGGTGCTTGCACAAATGTTTTGAACTGCCAGGGGGACTGAGCTGCTGTTTTCAGCACAACATTCACCTTCTTCTTGTAGCGTCCTTGTACAATCTTTATAGCAATCTAACCTTGAAGCATCGAGGCCACAAATAACCATATAAAAATTCATGTCCCAGAGGAAAGAATGTAAAGTTCTTGCTAAACTCGAGGAATAATAAGCGCAGCGCTGTTACTGGTATGTACAGGAATTGTCAAGAAATGCTGATCATCATGTTGTCAACCCTAAAAACAAATTGCTTACCCACCCCTTTTCTGCCTCTATAAATTCTGCCATTTTTCATTTGACTCTCCTACTTTGCAATCAATGTATCAGGCTTTATTGAATTATCTGCCATCTATTTGTCACTAAGCTCCTTTGTGGAAACAGTGGAAGAATCAGAGCTGTAGGCTGGCCTAAAGGAAGATAATAAATCATAATAAAATATAATACAGAGTTTTAACTTAGCTAGTCCTCTGGCTGGTTTTGGATAGTCCATAAAACTTTCCATTGCAAGCAATCATGTCTGCTGGAAAAAGGCGAATTAGGCAAAAAAACTGTGGAAGGATGAGAAGGGAGATGGGATTACATATACCTGAGGAGCCTGATAAATTACACGAGACTTTAAATTTTGTTCATTGTATTTTTCCTGCCAGTAATTTTAGCTGGAATTCAAGTGAGCATATTTGCATTGTTTTGTCCAATGCTTTTACCTTATGCCGTGTGAATACTCTCACAGATAACATTTGAAATTTGGAAGAGTAAAATCAAGAAGCCATACTGTAAAATCAGTGCTTAGATCTGCATTAGTAGGTTATTTGCACTTTTTTGTACTCTTGGGTGAAACCTAGAAAGTATAACTTACCTGTAACTCCTTAATGCACAAGCATCTGGCTGAGGGGTGCTCTGGGGCATCACATTTCCACAATGAAGCATTCCGATACCGTTTTGAAATGTAACAGCGACTGAGAAATTCTAGTTAAAAGGTGCCTCAGATACCTGATAAAAATAGTTAAATAAAACCCTTTGGTTTTGGTTGGGCAGTGCCTTTGCTGGTTGCTGTGGCACGGGGGTGAGTGGCAGGGGTGAGTGTCAGAGGCTGGATAGCAGCTCACCTGGCGGCTACCCGAGGGCAGGATGCTTGCCTGCAGGTACGTGTGAATGCTGCTCAACCGAAAGCAAGTAGGGCAGACCTTCCCTTTAGACAAGTTCATTATGAGAGCTCCTAATGGAGCTGTGACTATCCCACCTTTGACAGGCTGAGAGAGCTGGGGTTGTTTATCCAGGAGAAGAGAAGGCTTTGGGGAGACCTTGTAACAGCCTTTCAATATCTGAAGGGAGCCTACAGGAGAGCTGGAGAAGAACTCTTTGTCAGGAAGTGTAGTGACAAGACAAGGGGCAACAGTTTCACATTGGAAAAAGGGAGATTTAGATTAGATACTAGAAAGAAATTTTTTACAGTGAGCGTGGTGAGGCACTGGAACAGGTTGCCCAGGGAAGTCGTGGAAGCCCCATCCCTGGAGGTGTTCAAGGCCAGGCTGGATGGGGCTTGGAGCAACCTGCTCTAGTGGGAGGTGTCCCTGTCTGTGGCATCTAGTTTGGAACTAGATGATCTTTTAGGTCCCTTCCAATCCAAACCATTCTATGATTCTATGATTCACCCGTAGCTCAAAAATACTAAGTATTCTTCCAGCTGTGGGTATCACTTATAGGACAATCTTCCTTCAGGTTCTGTGTGCATAATATATATGGCCCGAAAATGCTAGTTGCACCCGGTCAGTGTTGCCTCCTAGCAGATGGTATAGCCTCGTGACTGGATGCATTCACAACTCCTGCAGCAAAGAGATCTGTGAACAAAGCAGCTAGGGCAAAATAACGTCTAAAGTGAATGTCTGAAGAGCATATTGGGGCACATCAATAAACATTAGTTTTTTCACCGAGCCTCCTCAGCATGCTGCAAAATAGGATGGCAGCTGTAAATTTATATTCAGAGCTTCTGAAGATAAAAACATTCTTGTGTGATCCCAAATATAGATTCAAATGAACAATATTAAGCATTACAGCTTTGATGCATACTTTTATTTAGGACTATAATGATGTGATGGTATGAGAGTAAAATATGGAAACCTTCCCAGTTTAAATGGATAGTTACAAAAGATTTTCTCAATTAATGGCTGCTTGGTAGTTAATTTTGAATAAAGAAATATCGTTTTACCTACAGCAAATAAAGGAGACATAGCCTTCTCCTCTCACCCCACCTCCATGTCAGTTACGACTTTATTTTAAGAAATTTCAGCTAGAATCTGTGGGCCTTTGCATGACCCACCACGTGGCCTCGTGAGAAGTCAAGATGGAGGGGAGCTGGAAGGAATTTGTTCTGTCATTACTTGCTCTGCAGCTACCTGAGAGCAAACAACAATACTTGGCTGACATAGTCAGAAACCTTCAAATAAATGCAGCTAAAAAGATACTAAACATAATGTATTAAAATAGGTTATACAGAATGCATCCCTTTGCAAATTAAACAACTGTTCATTTTGTCTAACGATCAAAATGCCTGTGCGGACTTGGACTAATTCTTTCCTCCTGCCTAAGAAGCTGAACAGAGCTGTGGAGTAGGAGCTGAGCTTAAATTAGGATGTATTCAATTTAAGGAGTATGTCTAAAATCCTACTGTTGTGGAGAAAGAAGTGTTTTAGATGATGATTCAAGATGGTTGTCCACCTTCAGTGCCCCTTTCTTTTTCTGTGAACTATGTATGGATATTATATTCTCAGATGGGGTGGCTAAGTACAAATACTATCTGACCTGCTATCATATCAATAAAGGAAATAAAAGTAAATATGATGCTTTCACAAAGCTAAAAAAGAGCATTGATCTGTGTGGCTGATTTTTACTTTACAAAGTTAATTCTTCAATGAATTGAAGCCTTCAGTTTGGTTACTGTTTACTTTTTTACATTGAACATGATGACTGTAGTTTACTCGGATCCGAGAGCTATTTTCTATTCAGTTTATGAGTTCCTTTGTAATTTAAGTCAGAAGAATAATATAGAAAATTTAACAACTGCATCCTGAAATATTGTAGTGATGTTTTTACTGCAGGTAACTAATTTAACCTACTTGTAACATTGATAGGAATGTTACACTCACACATAAATATAGATATGTATATATATAGAAATAAATAGAAAATGAGGTTGTTTTGGTTTTTGTTGATGTTGTTTTTTTGTTGTTGTTTTTGTTTTTTCTCAAAATGAACAGTTTGGGATTATATTCCTAGAGTGTGTTTGTAAGCAGCATACCAGTTATATCCCCATTAGGATAAATTGATATAACTCCATGATCTCATGAAGTTCATTATATTTTTAATCTAGATAGTCTTCTCAGTTTGAAGAAGTGGGTATATTATCAAAATATTAGCAAGCAACAGAAAGCTGATTTTCAAATTCAGAGTCACTTTTATGGTAATAATTTTAAAAAGAGAAGTGACAGATGTGAAAACAAAAAATATAGTCAGTAAGGTGGGGATTCAACACTAGAATACCAGGAATTTTTACCAGCTTAGTATCTTGAGAGGGCAGAATGTCATATTCACTTTACTGTCTTTAATGCTGAAAATATAGAATTGAAAGGAGCAAAAGCAATTCTTAATTAATGACTGAAGCTCTTTATGTGATACTAATCCCTTACTGTTTGCTAGGTTTCGGTGGTTGCATGAAGGATGTTAAATTTACACGAGGTGCTGTCGTTAACTTGGCATCTGTGTCCAGCAGTGCTGTCAGAGTCAATCTGGACGGATGCCTATCAACTGACAGTGCTATTAACTGCAGGGGAAATGACTCCATCCTGGTATACCGAGGAAAAGAGCAGAGTGTTTATGAGAGTGGTCTACAGCCATTTACAGGTAACACATTGGTTCCTTAAATGAAATACATTTTTGTTCTTGTTGTTCTGTATTAGTGTATTAACCAGTTCAGTGGTTTTTTTCTTTTTTTTTCTTTTTTCCCCCTCTCCTCTATCCTTCCTTGAAGAATACCTGTATAGGGTGGTTGCCACAAATGAAGGAGGATCAGTATCTAGTGCATGGACCCGTGTTCGTACAAGGGAATCAGGTAAGTATAATTCTAAGGCTTACTTGTTCCCATTCTTAGTTAGCTATCTAATGTCAGGTTGGAGAAAATCCCACAACAGTTTTAAGTAGTGTAAGTTTCATAGTGTTTCTAAAGGAGCAAAACTGCTTATTGCTTTGAATAGGTACCAAATTACAGTCTTTAGCTATAAAGTGTTTGGGGAAGTGTTTTTCACACATAATTGAAGGTCTTTTCCAGATATATATTAGGTTATGAAACTATGTGAGAGCAAAGAATGTGAAAGGATTGAACTGCATTGACTAAGAACAGCCCTGTGTCTAGGTACGTTCATACACACACGTATGAACTCACACTACCTGAGTCTGCTGCAGTAAGTAAATCCATATTTTTCCTATAAATAACCTAGTGTTACAAAGTCAAGTGTAGAGAAAGAAGAAACACTGGGACCTCTCTCATCAAGATAGGAGGCTGTGTAGTTGTCAGGGAGAAGGTCTTGTGAAATTTTTTTTTGATATTACATGCATGTGGGTATGCTGCTCAGTGCTGCTGAACAAGGATTCTTTTAACAAGTAGCCCACAGATTGTGTGTGAAAATGTGGGAATATTTAACAGGAAAACAGCATGTGGCTGGTGGAGAAGGTTTCAAAGTAGGAACATAATACCACTGAGACTTACAGATAAAATTTTTCTCATATTTTACTGAAGAAAATTTAAAGGGCCTTTCTGTTCAGTGTTTTTGCAAACTTTGAGCCAGCAAGTTTTTGAAGATTTATAGTTCTGCATGTTTTACTTAACCGACTTTCCCTCTTCTGTAAATTGAAGCCTAATTGCATTCCATCAATGTATAAAATTCTTTTGATGCAAGATCTTAATTATATGATTTAAAAAAATTATATAATACCTGAGTAAATATTGGACTCGCAAATGCATTCTTCTACAATTTACTGTCATTATTTTGTGTCCTACCCAAAAGAGATAAAATGATGCATATTTTCATATTGACTGTCTGACAACAGTAAGGTTTACCGTAAATTTATGTTTGCAAGCCGACCACTGCATTGGGCAACTACGTGTTCCCGGGGGTTGAAGAATAATTGCGCTATTTAATTATTTTTGAGTTGGTTTTGTTATGTCCCTTATGAGAAGACCATCTGCTATACAGTACCTTACCTTGCCCTGTGAAACAGTTCAGAACTAATAAAATCAATATATTAGTGTACTAACTAAAGCTTTCCTAGCATGTCACGTTCTTTCTTTGCACAAGAATCACAACTTCCAGGTATCTTTATACTTTGCATTCTGGTACTCTTATAAAAAAAACAAGGCTACATTCATATTTAGTGAAACTAAACAAAAAAATTACAAAAAAGAGGTTATTTGGTGATGAAAAAGCCAATGATCATCAGCGGGGCTAGGGAGTCCACATGCATTTACAGCAAGCTCATCATCCATCATCCTGCCATAGTGCTCCTTGGGCCTTTCTTCTGCATCCCTTGTGCAGTCATCTGTGATGAAGTTGTTACTGGCCAGACCTTTACTTTGGTATAGGAATATCTAATAAATAGTTAAAGGTTATGGGAAATGGGATGATTTTTTTTTCATTAGCAACTGTGTGCATATATGAGCTTGACTTTCCAGTTCTTTTAAACATCTTAATTTTCCTTTTTTTTTTTTTCTTTTTATAATATGGCATGATCAGAAGCAAAGAGTTTTGCAAAAAACCCTTAGAAGTCTCTGCTTTACCCTGAGGCAGTTGTATGGCATTGTGAAAATTTGAAAATAAATTAAAAAACTAAAAAATAAAATATGAAAATATGAAAAGGCTTAAATTTTTTGAAGTAGTTTTGTAAATGAGGATGCACAATTTTAGAAATGTTTTGCAGTTGTGGCATCCTGTGGCTTAGATATCTAACATATTAATACCAACCCTTCTCTCTTGCAATGTTGTCTTGCTTCCTTCGGTTGTATGATTATAATGCCTGAACCTGTTAGCTACATACAGTCAATCTCTCCTCTTTGTGAGTGATGTTTAAATACATTTGATACATTAAATGTTTTTGGAAAATCGCAACAAGACAAGAAGGAATGTTATGTAGATGGAGTTTTGATGGTTTTGAAATATAGCTTAAACTGAATAGCTCAAGATGTGCAGTCATATTAAATCAATGCTGAAAAGTTACAACTCTAATAAATTGTATTTATGCTAATGGTTGAGTCTGATTTACTGCAGCCATTAAAAGTGAAGAATAGGGGCAATAGTCTCCTTAGAACTGCCATTTTCTCTATTTTCTATTTTATCCTTCTACAGTTCCACAAAATGTGCCAACTCCCTCAAGAGTTCACAGTATAAATGGTTACAGCATTGAGGTCACCTGGGACAAACCTGCTGGGGTCATAGGTGTAATTGAGAAGTACATTTTGAAAGCATATGAAGAGGATGGTCCCAACGTACCCATCAGTAGTGCTGAGCTTACTGACACTAGTATGCTCACAGGTAAATGTTGTTAAGTACCATTTTTTAGGCACATTTAATAACTTGGGATGCTTATACTTCCTTTTGTTTAGCTGTAAAGTATTGCTTGCCTATTTTTGTGTATACACAGCATGTATAATGTTTGAAAGGGTAGTATTTGGTGTCAACATCCACATACATAGCAGTGTACCGACTTCAAAAAATAATAGAAGATACAACTCAAATACTGAAAAGCAGTTTTATTTAAGGTATTCCTTCACAACCTATTGATGGTTTGGAGGAGAATGCTTTTTGGGGATTTTTATTTCTTTGGTTTTTTGCTTAGTATATGTGATCCCCCCCCCGCCATTATTGTTACATTAAGTTCAACTAAATGATCTCCACATGTGGATGCCATAAGAAACTATTTGACCTGATGTATGAAAACTATATGATTTGATGTACTTGCCTATTGTTGATCATAAAAACCTAACTGATTACAGTAGCAACTAGCACACATTTGTGTTATTTAGATGCTTTGCTTGATACCACTGGGATGTGGAGGTAGGTTATTATTGGATGAAGGAACCTAGGGCCTTGGGTTTATGGGCTTTGGTCACTGTTGAGCTTTGGGTTGTGTACAGGAGCTATCGCACTTGTGATGTTTTCTGGAGTCTAGGGTTTTTTTACTCATGGGAGGCAGATGTTTTTAGGAGGAAACACTGAACTCTGTGCTGGACAAGGAACATTTTGGGACCTCTCTTCCTTTTAGGATAGTGTGAATCTGGCTTTCTGCTCTCTATTAACAGAAAGCCTTGGTAAGGGTGCACATTACTGAAAACAGTCTGAATTATGTTATGACTGAATGGGGCAATAGTACAAAGTTTTACTTTCGTTGTAACACCCTGTGACTAATAGATTTGTCTATATACACTCTAAAATTAATTACATATTCATAACAATTGAAAAAGTGCTAATGACATAATGCTCAAAGTGGATGCTTTCATTTGGCTCAGCTTCAGGCAATATAACAATCCAGTACTTTAACCTTAAGTCAGTATATTATATGCTGCTTTCCTGAAGCCCAGGTAATGCGTGCTTGATGTTTTTACTTAAGGCTAGACATCTTGTGTTGTTGTTTCTCTATCATAACTTATGTGTAAATTTTTAAAAGCAAACATGCACATATTTTATTTTCCTCAGTTTGAAATCTGTTGACTATTTGTGAGTAATGTGCTTACAATACCAAAACTGCATGGGGTTTTTACTGTGTTGAATTGTTGACTTGTGTTGAATTTGTTGATTTGAATATTCCTCATTTATGCTGTAAAGCAATACAAATTATATTAGCAGAAATTGAAGACCATATTAGAAGCATATGGATTAGATAGCTTATCCACTGCTGATGACCAGAACCAAAATTTCATTTAAATTTGTTGGAATTGTGCCACAATTATGTCAGGGTCATGGAAGTCTACACCAGGCTGGACAGGTAAGAGGTTATCCGCATGCAGCTTTCAGGAGGCGGAAGAATCAGACATTCCTTTATATTAGATGGAGATAGTAAATGGACCCTGGTTCTTTAGTGTATTATAACAGATAGCAGTTGAATACTGCAAAATAAAATGACCCTAAGAACTTAAGAATGCCTGTATTCAAACATTGACCTCTCTGACAATATGCCAGTTTGTAGATGCTTAGGAAGAAAATTTAAGAAATGTGCTAAGCATAGTGTGACTTTTCCTGTTACTACAAATTCCTGTTAACTAATCCTGTAGTTTGTGGAGTTCCTGAGTTGCATCTGGAGCATCATGCTTAATGGTATGTGCTAGAATTGTCCTTCTTTTTTAATACGTGTATGCTTTTGGCTTCTGTAACTTTGGCAGTAAGTTTTCCAATTCAGTTGTGTGTGTGGAAGGAGTGCTTCCTTTTGTTATTTACAACTGCTGTCCAATAGTTTAGTTATGTATTTTCCAATTTTGGCATCGTATGAAATACATAATTCATGTCCTCATGGTGAGGTCAGAGCTGAGACAAGTGAAAAATTAAATTACCGATCTTAAATTATTTTACCTTCAGCCTGTTGATTTCAGTGAAGCCTAGACAGATAGATTAGTCTGTGGACATTGAGAAATGATTACCCACAAATGTAAGACTTACTTTTTCTTTGAATTTGCTGAGAAGAGCGATTTTTCCTATTTTCTCCCTAATTTCAGGGACATTTCTTCAGAAATTCCTTTCTTGAATTCCACAAAAAGGTGCTACGGTAACCCCAACAGCCAGGCTTCCTAATGCAACAGGAGAGAGAAAAGCACTACGGCTCTCAGTGGGATCACTGATGAAGCAACTCTGGTTGCTTCATCACACCCTCTTTCAATTTTTCATTCATTATTAAGACTAGGCACCACCTATTCTGCTACTTGTAGATATATCTGAAGGCACTGACAATTTTACCTTATTTTTTTCTTTGCACCATTTTATACCCAGCTGTTGTGTTTTGGTTTATATTTACTTATGCAAATTCTTTTGAGCAATTACCATGATCTGTTCTGTGCAGTAGGGTACTGAGTAACAAAAGCACAACAAGAGCACAGTAACAAAAAATTATTACCCATTTTCCAGGAGGCTTATGTGTGTCAAATTCAGAAGGACCTGTTGTACCCTTGTCAAGAAGAAAAAAAAAGCTGAGCTAAGTATTAAAGGCAAAGTAGGTCTTTAAATGAACATAATATTGCAGTCTCAAATGCCTGTTTCTGACTCCTCAGGGACCAAAATTCTTCAAAATCTGACCCTTGTAATCTTCAAAATGTCAAACTGTTTTTTCATTTTCATCCAAGAAAGGAATATTCGGCAGATTTAAATCCCTAAAATGAGGTTCTGGCTGTTGAACTAGGAGTTTATTGGATAAGGCAATATATTTCATCCTCCTTCTTTGCTCCCTCCATCAGGTATTTATACACGTTAATAGATCACCTTGAGCCTTTTCAGGGATCTGCTTGGTTAAGTACCATGGGATAAAGCCCTGGAGGGAAGAGGGGCCCAAGAAAGCTAGAGGAGGATCATCTCCTCCAAGCTCAGGAGCAATGCATCCCAACAAAGAAGTCAGGCAAAAATGCTAGGAGGCCCACAAGGATGAACAAGGAGCTTGTGGACAAACTCAAGAAAAAAAAGGAAGCCTACAGAGGGTGGAAGCAAGGGCAGGTAGCCTGGGAGGAATACAGAGAAATTGCCCGAGCAGCCAGGTATCAGGTTAACAAAGCTAAAGTCCTGACAGAGTTAATCTGGCCAGGGATATCAAGGGCCATAAGAAAAGCTTCTATAGATGTGTTAGTGACAAAAGGAAGACTAGGGAAAATGTGGGCCCTCCCTGGAAGGAAACAGGAGACCCAGTCACCAGGAGATATGGGGAAGACTGAGGTACTCAATGACTCTTTTGCCTCAGTCTTTACCAGCAAGTGCTCTAGCCACACTGCCCAAACCACAGAAGGCAAAGGACTTTGGCAGGGAGAATGACAACATCCCACTGTAGGAGAGGATCAGGTTAAAGAACATCTGAGGAACATGAAGGCGCACAAATTCATGGGACTTGATGAAATACATTTGTGAGTCATGAGGGAACTGGCAGATGAAGTCGCTAACCCACTGTCCATCTTATTTGAGAAGTTGTGGCACTCCAGTGAAGTTCTCACTGACCTGAAAAGGAGAAACATAATCCCCATTTTTAAAAAGGGGAAAAAGGAAGACCTGGAGAACTACAGGTGTGCTTGGCACAGAACTCACATCTGTGCTTGGCAAGATCATGGAGCGGATCCTCCTGGAAACTATGCTAAGGCATATGAAAAATAAAGAGGTGATCAGTGACAGCTACCGTGGCTTCATTAAGGCAAATCATGTCTGACAAATTTGGTGGCCTTCTACATAGGGCTACATCACTGGTAGAGAAGAGCAACTGATGTCATCTGCCTGGACTTGTGCAAAGCATTTGACACTGTCGCACATGACAAGCCTTGTCTCTAAATTGGAGAGACATTTGTAGATGGACCACTCAGACGATAAGGAATTGGCTGGATGGTTGCACTGGAAGAGTGTTGAGAGGTAGGCCTGTGCAAAGTTCATGAAATTCAACAAGGCCAAATGCAAGGTCCTGCACATGAGTCAGGGCAGTCCCAAGCACAAATACAGGCTAGGCAGAGAATGGATTGAGAGCAGCCCTGAGGAGAAGGACTTACGGGTATTGGTTGATGAGAAGCTAAAGTGAGCCAGCAATATGTGCTCACAGCCCAGAAAGCCAACTGCATCCTGGGCTGCACCAAATGAAGCGTGGCCAGCAGGTCAAGGGAGATGATTCCGCCCCTCTATTCCACTCTGGTGAAACCCCACCTGGAGTTCTGCATCCAGCTCTGAGGCTCCCAACATAAGAAGGACATGGACCTGTTGGAGCAAGTCCAGAGGGGGACCACGAAGATGATCAAAAGGTTGGAGCACCTCTCCTATGAAGACAGGCTGAGAGAGTTGAGGTTGCTCAGCCTGGAGAAGAGAAGGCTGGGGAGACCTTGTGGCAGCCTTCCAGTACCTTAAGGGAGCCTACAGGATAGATGGGGAGGAGCTCTTT
>JAOXNG010000021.1:23067404-23082933 GCA_028566535.1 Scolopax minor
TAGTGTGGAGTAATTTTCAAAATTCCCTCCCCCCACAGTTCTTTGTTTAATCTTCTCATATAAACTAGGTAGTAATACAGTACCAATAAAAAAAAAAAGTTTAGCATAAAGTTATGTGAATTACAAACATAATGATTAAAAGAATGCTAGAGTGTTAAACTGTTGCTGAAGGAGGGAGTCACACAAGGCATTGTCCTGATGAGGGGAGTCCTGAAGATTGCAGTCCAACATTGCTGGAACAGCACTTTGTGAACGTACTAGCAACTGCCAGCAGCACCAATCAAATCAAAACCTAATTATCGCCTCTTGGAAGTTCTAAATAAATTGACTGAGTTTGTCTGGTGTCATTATCCATGAACGAGTGTAGCCTCTGACAGCCAAACAGTTAACGGACCCAGTGACGTAAACCGGGTACAGAATTGTTTATTTCTTCTTGATGCAATATATTAATTAATAAATTGTTTATGTCTTACTTTCACAGCTTGGTGAATAAAGCAGGAATTCTTACATGCGATTTAGAAAAACATCCAATGTTTTCAAATGTGCTGTCATATTGGGAAAGTTTAGGCAAGAATAGACCTTTTTTTCTTTTTTTTTTTCCCCCTCAGAGATCAAATAAAGCCATGGGGAACATGTGTTTTATCCCTCAGAAGAATTGAACAAAAAGTCAATGTCTGGAGTTTCTATTTTTGGACGCTCTTGTTGCATGCTCTTAGTAACAATAAATTGATGATACAGAAGACAGACACCATATCACACCCTCCAGCTATCCCTGTTTCCCTATTGAAACATTCATTACTTTATATCGTTTTCACATTGCCAACCACTGCTAGTTATTGTTTTAAATTGCTAGCACAGAGCTTGTAAATTACAAGATATTCCTCCCAGACTAAGGCCCGAGTTGTGCTCCCCTTGTGATATTCAGTGGGATTGGTTGTGCTTCCAGCATATAACTCAATGGAACGGTGAGAGAACTCGGCTTTTAAATTATTATCCATTGCCAGCTTCCAGTATATTATATATGTAAAATCTACGCTAAACAAACATTGCTAAGTGTATTGAATTTTGAAAAGTCTGAAATAATGGGTAGTGCCTAAGAATGCAGCATCTGCATTAGTGATTACAAAGAATGATCACTTTGTAGTTAGGAATAAAAAACATGAAGGAAGATAAAATTTGCATTAAAAAAGGAATGTACTAAAATTGTGTACTCCTCCCCTTGCTCAGAGTTATCAAACTGGAAAGATAAAATTATATAAGCATAATTATTCTCTTAAAAAGCAAACAGTACACCCTTGTCTTTCATAGAAAATCCTGTTTCATTAGGAAACCTTGCATGTAATAGAAGATTCTCAAAATGCTGGTATGTTCCAAGCAGGAATTCTCTTCTGAAATTTCAACTTTACCAAAAATTGTTCTGGTAGTAGCTGCTCACAGAAATTATTATTTGTGGAAATATAACGTTACACATTTTTTTACCAGCCCCTGAAGATGTGCTACCACCCACAGCAATATCCTTTCCCACATTCTTGCTGATGAGTTGGAGTCCACCAAAAACACCAAATGGTATTATTACACAATATACTTTATATATGAATGGAGTACCAATTTATTTTGGAAATGGAACCAAATATGTTGTAACAGGTAAGTTCTGTGCTAGGTAGCATATCAGATGAGTATCTTATAGTTGCTATGAATATGACTGACCCCTTCCTATTTCAGAGGAAAAGAAATTTAAAATGAGCCAGATGCACTTTAAACCTCGATGCGTTCTATTTTTTAAAGAATCCTTCATAAAACTCTCTGTTGAGAATCAGAAATTAATATTGCCATGGTGTAGCTAAATCTTGTGTTGTGTTTTCCTCTTTCACAGGACCTTGAGTCATGTATTTAATTGATCTCATAGTATCCAGCAGGCAGTACAGTCATGCATGGCAATCTGACTTCCTATTTGGATGTAATTGGTGTAGTTTAAGGAAATATCCAAGTTATTTGTTCTGAGATTATTCAAACAACAACAAAAAGACCCCAAATAAAAACCAAACTGTTGAGTTAAAAGTATCATAGCACAACATATACAATATTCTGCACCCATCAGAATTTTTATATGATAGTAGGTACAACTAAAGTAGAGCATTTAGTATCAGACAAATCAGGGGAAAAAGGGTATCAAGACCCTACTTTCTATTTAAGGCCTTAAAATTCAAAGCCATTTCTGCATCTTGAGTTAGTATAAAACGCATTTAAAAATTCATATAGTTCAAATTTCTTTGCCTTGCACAGGCCATAAGCTACTGGTGTGGTGGGTCAGTTTTGACACTGAAAAATGAATCCAGTTAGAGAACCTCCTGAAGGCTGTTGATGATCGCTGTAATAAATAGTGCACACTTTAAGTCAAACTTTTTCATTCTGTATTCAAAGGTAATGGATTTTTCGTAACCATAGTAACCTTAGTGTATTTCTGGATAAATACATGAGGTATATACATTCTGGTTTTATTTTTGAATATAAACTACCACATTATGTATTGCTAATAATATGAAAAATAGGATATAGGTTAGCATAATGACAGCTCAAACTAGCGTGCATTTTTCTTCTGCAAAAAAATAAATATTTATCAAAAGTATAAGTTCAATTAATTTCTCCCCCATTACCGTCCCGTCCCCTCTCCCCTGCCTCAGTTTTCTGGTACCCTTGTAGTGCCATTTATCTTTTTTGCAAAATATCCATTAATCTCTTATTGCCGTACTATAACACTATTCTTAAGAATTTTGAAGTACAAATAGTTATGCTTCTAATCTTATTAAAATTATCACTGAAAGCTCACCACAAGTAGTATTACTGATGTGTTCATCTGCAATCTGGTTATAAGTTGACAAGCAATGCAAAATGTTTAAGGAAATGTTCACCATAATGAGTTTTGTCTGGTTGGTTTTAGATTCATGTGTGATTGTATTCTGACCCTTAGCCAAAATGAAAACTTACTGATAGAAATTGTCAAATAACTTTTGTAATTGTTTTTTAAAAGGATAAATTAAAAAGGTCAGGACTTGATTCCTCCAGTCCTACCTATAAATCTTGAATGATACATTAGCTTATATTCACCTAAAGTGGTCTAAGAAAAAGTCATCAGGTTTGTAAGCATCCTAGCGGAGCTCTTGCTGCTTTTATTTAGAAATTATTTATTTATATTTTTCTAGAAATGTTGATGTTTTTGATACTATTGAGCATTTCCTAACTTTAATTTGAATTAATTTTTTAAGGCAGATATAAAGGGAACAGATAATCCTATTCAACAGAGCAGGCTAGTGAATCAGATTGTGTTGCCCTATGCAGTACTGTACGTGGTGTGGAGATAAGGCTGTTTACTTTGGATCCATTTGATTTAGCTGCAGTTTCTCACTGTCTGAGGGTGAAGAGGCAAACTGAGCCAGCAGGTTACGATTTGGTCACTAGAAATTCTAGTCATTCTGAATCGGGTTTATTCAATTTCTTGCTTACATCTGCATATATCTTGAATTTGACCAGTTTTTTACTTTTTTTCAGAGCTCAAGATTTTCTTTTTTGTAAGCTAGAGGCAAAAGAGGTATAACACAATCTTTTTTTCCCAGGGGTTATGGTTTTACAGTGAAAAGTTGCAGCTTCTACTTTCCAGCATTAGATATGTCTCTCCCCTACCTTTTTGACTTTTCCTCTATTATTATCCTTTTTCTTTCAGCTTTTATGCTAGTGATGTTTGTGACTTATTGCCGATGTTATTGACCCTAAACAGAGAAACAATGCTTATTGTCTGACATCTGTTTCTTATTAATTCACCAAAATGATTTTCCTAATTTAATAACTATACAACTAAGCTCCTAACCAGTAGTCTGTACCAGAAAGTCATAGTTTCTCTCTACATATTTGAAGTGCTGTATCTATTGAAATGTTTTTTTAAAAAAAACTTTTCTTTTTAGGAATGCATCATTTCTGTCTAAAAATTAGTACTTTACTGACTTTCATTTCAGACCATTGAAAATTCAACCAGTTCAGGCCCATACTAATTAATCCATAACTTCAGGAGGGATATGTTTTCTCAACACCATAATTGCAAATATATTGTTAACTTAGTTTCTGATCTTGACAGTTGTTGAAGGCTTGAAATATTAATTGATTTTTATGGAAATTCAAGTATTTTTTTCCTCGAGGGGTTGAGCTATAATTAAAAAGGAAACCCTTTAAAAGCACATATGGCAAATGCACACTTTTCCACATTGAAGGGGGGACCCATTAAGCGTCCATCATCCATTAGTGCCTTTAAATATTTTCCTCATATTGACAAATTCAGTTTCTGTGTTGTGAAATGAAGCCAGACCCTGTACTGCAACATCTTTTGTAACTGTCTGCAATTTTTCTGCTTTCAACCTATATGCATTTACCTTACGTGGTACTACTTTCTCAGGTAATCTGGGTGCTATTTCACATCTAGAATTCCAGTGAAAGCCCAGTCTCTCCAATAGTCTAGAGACAAGCCAAGAAGAAATACTCAGTCCAGGATCCCAAGTGGAATTTGGGCTATGTGACTCCATACCCCTGTATTCATGCTTTCTGTTCCTCTGTGTGAGAGTGCAGAAGCCCAAGAGCTGCAGCTCAGGAAAGCGACTGCTCACCAAACCTGCATACCTTAATGTTCTATAGAGGTGACTAGTAAGGAGATGGTGAAGCTTGTACAGGTGTCTTCAGAACTCTTAACATATACACACACTGATTTTACAAAGGCGTTTGATTTTAGGAAAATTTGAGCTGATTTTTCCTGCTTTTTTCACCTCTCCAAACACTCACAGGCCAAATTGAAGCTTCTGCTTTGAAATGTGTAGATTTCTTAATGTGATTCTTTTTTCATATTTTTAAATTTAGGCAAGGAATTCACTCTTCTTTTAAATTTTCTTTAAGTTAGTCTCAGAAATTTACCACCTGCCTTAGATAAAAGCATAAACAGGTTGTATTTTATACTGAAGAACATTTAACTGAAGTGGCCAGTACCACCAGCAGAAAGGAGGTCTAATAAAGGCAGATAGGTATAATAGAAGCAGAAACAGTATTGATCAGATGTGACCTGAGTGCCAAGTTTTGTTTTGGTGGAAACCTTATTCTTGTGAAGAAAGATTAGAAAAAAATATTTCCTCTATTCTTAAGTGTTGAGGATTTGGTGGACTAAGAAATGGTGTTCATTACCTAACATGTTTACAAAAGGAAATTAATTTCTTTAGAAAACAAAATGTATAAATCTATCTTTGCACCAGGCTTGGTGTTGAGGATGTATGTCTGCATTTTCTGCGGCACTAGATATTTGACAATGTTAACAAATTGTGTTCGTATAATTTCCCTTTCAGAATCTAATGGTTCTCATCATGAATCTTTAAAAAGAAGATATTCTTATTAAGACTCAGCTGCATGAAACTTATTTTTCTCTGCCAACTCAAAAGTGTTTCCAGTTTTTCAGGAAAGAAATCCTGTCAACTGTATTACAAGGACAGATACTGAACAGAGTTTAAACGATTATAGAATTATCCTAAATCATATGCCCAAGAATTTAAAAAGCTGTGACAGGCTGCTTTGTACCAGGTTTCTAGACAAAAATATTAAAGAGAGCCTTGGAAAAGATTAGAGAGAATCTCTCTTCACAGTTTTGTCTAAAAGCATGAACTAAGCTTTGGATCATTTGATGTAAGTGTGAAAAGGCTGATTCTACAAACCCAGGATAGAATGGAAGCCTTGTTGTCCCGTGAGGAAGAGGCAGATGCTTAACATATGTACAAACAGGGCTTAGCATATCCAAACTTAAAAAAAATATGGGAGAACCCCAAATTGGTACCTGTATTGTTTTAATGTTGATGTAAACCAGCAGTAATTACAGTACATTGTAGTGAAAAATTGTCAAAATTTTTTGTCCTTTTTATCCCTATGATTACTACTCCTTATTTTAAATGATAGATTATGATAATAAAATAAAAACCATCATAATATCAATATTATACGAATTTCCAAGTGAAAG
This sequence comes from Scolopax minor, assembly GCA_028566535.1. Taxonomy (NCBI): domain Eukaryota; kingdom Metazoa; phylum Chordata; class Aves; order Charadriiformes; family Scolopacidae; genus Scolopax; species Scolopax minor. The sequence goes on from JAOXNG010000021.1 coordinate 23,073,439, forward strand.
AATTTCAACAAGCCACAGAATTGTATGTAGACAATAATTGCAAAAAGATGAGCCATTGCAAGATGCTGAATCCTTGAGAAGAAAATAGTTATTATCTGAGGTTTGAGATGTAGTTCTCATGGTTACTTTTCATACAGTTTTTAGTTATAGCCATGTTTAAAAAACACCAGTTTCATGCCCTAAGAATTTATGTTCCTTTGGTTTAGGTTCTGCTTAAAGATGTCTGGCAGCTTTTGCCTTAAAGGAAAAACAGTAGAAAAATTCTGTAGTCCTCTGGTATGATTTTATACCCCATCTTCCAGGTTGCAGTGAAATACATATAAATACCAAACAAACCCAGTCTGTTCTTTCAGTAGTGTTTTGGAAAAGAGCAGTTTTCTATCTAGTACAATGTTAGTCCTAGTTTTATGTATATTGTAACTCTGAATGTCAAAATTCCTTGGTGTGTTTTTTGTTTGTTTGTTTGTTTGTTTGTTTGTTTTTTTGTGAAGCAGAAATCTTCCTAACACCATTCTGAGGAATGAAAAGTTAGTCTTCACAGTTAGGATTGGTCATCTGCAATGCCATACACGTGACCCAATGAGATATGCCCCATCTCTCTTTCTTAGTTTAAGGTCTTGCAATACCATGCAGCAGCTCCAGGCCCACCCCTGCTGTTCAGTTTAGCAACATGTCCTGCTGATAAGGCATACAGGAAATAACATGTTTTCCAGGATGGCCTATGAAGACCACTTGCTGCTTCAGGCTTCATTCTGGCTTGACTGTACATTTAAGTAAATATATGTTGGTGCACCTAGCACTAGAGGGCAGAGTACACCAGTCTTACAGCAGAAGCTGCCTTCCTCCAAAAGTTGTAGGTGTATAGGAAAGCACATTTGATACACCTGAACTGGCAACACTGACATTGCCAGTGACCGGTACGATCGTAATTAATTCCACAGACCCAGAATGCAGATTCAGCAGGCACAAAACCAAAGGGCAAATGGGCTGTCGGAGTCTGGCATTCCTGTATTTCAGCTCCAGACAGAAAGATCTGGTGCACTCATGTTGGACTTAATAATATAGATCTGGGGAATTTAGAAGGGAGGGAGGGTAAAAGCATTATGTTTATTTGTAGCAGCTCTGTTGTATCATTTCCTATTGCAGTGCATTAGTGCAGTGTTAAATAAAATCTGCTTATTTAAAATCCTTTTAAATAGTGTTTAAATATTTCCTGCTGATACAATCTGCTAAAGTAGTTATCCTTGCTGCAGATTTCAGTTAACCTTGTCGCAGATATTAAGCCTGAAGCTACGCAGACTTTTAGGGACCTTGATTATAAAGCAAAACCTAATGGTGTCATTACAAAACCACAGCTGGACAAGCTTCTGGAGTCCTTGTCCTTTGATCAGATTTGGGTAACACAGCAAGCCAGGAGAGAACGCCACACTAACCCTGCTGGAATTTCTGAGCTCTCAGGTTGCTTAAATACGACATTCTAAAAATTAAAATGCAACACACGGTATAAAATGAGAGTTCTTGGTACCTCCCAATCTTCTGTATGTACCAACACAAAGTGGAGCAAATAGCTTCTCCAGAGCTAATAGCTGTAGATCAGGGAGAGTCCTTTTTTTTTTCTCCTTTCCCTTCTGGCAGCATAGGAAATATTTTGTCTCTGGGCTCTGTTTTTTAAACAAAGAGAAGAAAAACATTGATTTTCAGTCTTATCTAAATTCCATGACAAGAGTTAGAACCACTAAAAAATGTAGAACTGCCAGATTATTTTGTCCTGTGATCTTACTTCAAAATTAGTTGTCACAATTAGACATATATAGGCTTCTAGTTATTTATTTTCTCCTTCGCAGAAATCTAATTTGATCAGCAGACTTAAAGATGTTGAGATAGCTTCAAAAGACAGTGTGTACTGAGGAGGGCAGATTTAAATCAACTCAATTTGTAAAATTTAAATACAACCTAGTTTTTGGTCTGTTTTTTGGGTTTTTGCTTTGTTTGTTTGTTTTGGATTTTTTTGGCAAGTAGCAGAGCTTACTCTCCACGCATCATTTTGGAAGTGTTCTGCCTTGTCATGTGGACTTGCAGGTCTTCTCAAAGACATCACCACTGCAGTTAGACTCTTATTTTGCCACTTTCTGAGATCAGATGCAGTGTTGCCTGTGTGAACCTCTCTTGGTCAAACTGGCCCAATCTCATGCAACTTCTCTGCCTTGCTCTGTAATTTTTGAGGGAATAGTCTTGTCCTCTGCATTTTGTCTTTCATTAGCAAAAATTTCATATAGGGCTCTATCAAGTGATACAGTTTCTGATTGTGAGCAGCTGTCACATGGTGACCAATGTTAGCAATTAAACTTTGAGAGGTGTCCTTCATTTTATAAGAACTAGAATATGCTTTGTTGGTCACGTTGTGCTCATAGCCTGAGCCTGAAATGCTTTTTCTAGAATCTTATTTTCAGCAGTATGGCTACTAACTGTGGTTTGCCTGAAACTCCAAAGGCAAAGTGGTGGGCTCTGTTCTGGTTTTAATTTTGCTGATAAAAGAGATGTGTAAGCTTATAGTTTAAGTCAAGATTGCATTAAATTTTTTCTTCAGTGCTTTAGAAAATACTAGAAACTGCAAGTTTTTATGTCCAACTTAGAAATTGTATGTTTATAGATAAAGAAAAACATCTCTTTTCTAAGATTTTTTTTTTTTCCTGGATCTTTTTTAAATGCTTGGTAAATGATTTATGCTTATTTCCAGGTACTGCTGAACTCATGTAAATAAAGATATGGCACCTCTTGCACAGATGGACTAAGGCCAAACTGCTGCTTCTGTTTGAATATCTTAATATCCGTTCATATGGACACACCTCACTTAGCTCTAACTTAATAGGTTTGGAAAAAGTGGGGCAACTTCTTGATATTGCAAGCTGCTTACTGAAGCTTCTTTCTGAGATTTTCCTTATGACTCAGAAAACAAACTCGTATTTCTCCTTACTCATTTAGGACAATTTGGTCTCCTGGACTGACAAACACTTAATTTATATTTAATTTAAGATAGGTATTTTCTTCCATGCTGCTATTACAAATTGTGATGGTTTATCAGCTGTGATAATTATTCTAGCTGAGCAATACACATGTTCCTGTTTGACTTGCACTAGACCCAGACTCTTCTTTCTATACCTGATATGTCCCAGGTTTCTTTAACATTAGTGGAATATTAATAAATGGTGACCATGTACAGGCAGGTAATGCCACAGTAATACTTCTGGAGGGTTCCCAAACAGGAGTGTCCCCTTTTCCGTGCATGGACACAAGGGTGTTGAGTTAATAACCATTACTTAAATATTTTCAGCATTTTATTTATTGAAAAACCAGAAACCTATAATGAGAATATTTCTAAAAGGGGAGTCATTGATGTTTGTGTGTTTCAGACTTGTTATTTCAATAAATCTGAGCAACTTCCTTGCAGCTCGCATTTCTAAAGTGCTTCACCAATTAATGTCTTTTTCTGTTAATTTAAGTCCAGAACTTCCTGAATATTTTTCATCTTTCACAAGTCTCCTTTTGAGTGTCAACGGTACGAGTGTTACAAGGCTGTAAAATAGTTAGGTATAAGTTTAATTTTAAAAATATTTGATGGTTTGTATGATTGGAGGAGGATCCCTGTATTTTCAGAGTATGTTTTCCTGTCCTCCTGTCTTATGTGAAAACATATGCAAGGCATAAATCATGTCACAAAACCCATGAAAGGCATTCTAGGAAACTGCCTTTCCTGTTGAATCACTGCCAGAAATCTAACCTAGGTTTCTATGCCAATTGCCTAAATTATTTACATGAAGCTTAAAAACTTTTTAGTCAGTACTGAACTCCATCATTCTTTCCACTAGTCTTCCACAAAATACTGTATTTTTATGATGAACTGTTTCTGAATGAAGCATTTTACATAAATTGTGGTTGGACTTTGAAAGCTACTGGGGGATCTTCTGTTTTTTCTTTCTTCCTTTTCCATGGTTTATATTGTCCAAGTATACATTAAAGTAATGTGTCACCAGGAAACTAACGAGTGCATGGGAAAAAATATGGAAGTGAACATAAAACTAAACGTGTCAGAACAGCATCAGGTGAGTGTGCTTCAAGTAAGGCTTAGACATATGGTCGTAAGATGAGTGAAAAGTTGGATTATGAACGTTGTTATTATTTCTATGATGGCTGCTTTAGATATACCATGTTCCTTTATTACAGAGGCACATTTGCAGTATGCATATCTTGATTTCTTTTTCTGTATGTCTGAGTATATTTATGGCTACACATAAATAAGCATCTGGGTTTTTAATTTAAGAATGGTGATGTTCAATCATTCTGGTGAGGAGTGGTGCTGCACAAGGTTGCACAGGTGAGAGAATAAGTGATCAAGTAGGAAAGAGTGAGTTTTTATGCTGGTGATAATAAACTGCCTGTGTTCTGTCTCCGGAAACATATCATTAGCAATTTCTAATTCTGATTTGTGATTTTATCAAGTCAATCAGTAAGTTTCTATGTTGTTTCTCTGAGTATACATGATTTTCATCAAGAGGTACATAAATACATAAAATTTTATTCAAATGGCTTGGGGGAGACTTACAATAATTATATTTTAATTTTTTTCTAGTTGGTATAAATTAGAGTTGGAGTCAGGGCTGAATAGATAGTTGGGGTAGCTAAAACAGCTTTGCCAACAGTTCAAGGTTTTCTTGTTAGGACAGTGGATGAATAGTTTTGCACCCACTCACTTAGTCAGTGGAAAAGGTTATTCAAGGGGGACTAGAGAAACTGCCTTATTAAAAGCTTCTGGGTCCTCATTGCGTACCTTTCCAGGATCATTGCCTACACTGGGTGAATTCATACACAGGATGCATAAGTCTGAAAATTTCCAGAATCTGTTCTAGGAGAAATGTAGAAAATGAAGGAAATTATCAACAGTGAAAGGTAACCCCTGTTGGTACCATATGTCAGTAGCTTCCTTTAGAAAGCTGAATTTCATACTTTGGAGCTACTTATGATCACTTTTTTAATTTTATGATCACTATTTTTTAATTTTAATTATATGATCACTAATTTTAATATTGTTAGTCAATTTTTTTCTCATCAATGAACAGTAATCCAATTGACAAGAATATTCAGGTGTTCTCATGAGCTGATGTGCTAGCCTTTTCATCAGCTCAAGGATAAGAATGTTCTCCATATCAAAATTATTGTGGCACCTTCTGCTGTTCTTAAAAGTTAGGGTAAAAGTATTATTTTCATTTCAACCAATGTGTTTTGAATTTTTGAGATACGGCTCTTGGGATTTAATACCATTGTTGGAGTGGCACATAACCATTTTATAGCTGTTAAATTTTACTGGGAATTAAAGTACATGCATAATTGGAGTCTTTCTCCAGTTTACAGGCAGAGAATGCAGTACATAGAAATCTAGTCCAGGAAAACTCAAAGTGAGGTCCACCGAGGAAATCAAAAGATCAAATAAATAAATAAATGTTACTAGAAAAAAAAGAGGTAAAAGTCTTAGCTTAATTATGAAGAGAAGTTGCATGGTAGAGATTGAATTAATTACCACCAGAACATGATTTAAAATATTGCACACAGGATAAAGGAAAATCCAGGGAACAAAATACATTAAGTTCAAAACAATTGAGAAAAACTACAAGGTGACTTCTTCCACTGAAGAGCCTGTCCTGAGTGATGCCTCTTTGGGAGGTACATTAATCAACACTGTAGTGTTCCAGCCACAGAACCAAAAAATATTAAAGCAGCTAAACTAAAATTGTTTCTTGTTTCTACACCTTATGATGAGGTAACAGAGTACTTCTTAGAGGTAGAACTGCAGTGGAGGAAGGCCACAGTCTTCTGCAAAATCCGAGGCCTTCATGTGCTGTCACATAAATTGTGGTCACAACAGGTATTATTTTACATGCTTCAGCAGAGAAGCTGAGGACATGAATGGGCATAGAGATCAGTCTACTCCAGGAGATCCAACTAGAGGAGCAGTGAGTCACGTTAACTATGAATTTTAAGAAGTTTCAGTTGTGAGTTCTGCATTCTCTTAAGTTAGTTAGAGGACTTCAGTTTACTCTGGCACCTTCTGAAAGTACTGCCATTTAATGTCTGCCTCTTACAGTCATGTCCCTAAGTATCACAAGAAAATTCAGAAAGATGATACCATAAAGCAGACACATTCCCAACAATGACTACTATCATATATTGTCTGTTGCTTTCCTGCAAGGAAAAAAAAAAAAGTGATTATAAGATCTAAACAGTCTAGCTAGAAAAAAAATGTGATTGTGGAGCAGTGTGATTGAAAAATATACAGTGTTCTACATACATGATATTGCAGTGGGGAGAGGGTTTGCCACTTGTGAATTATGCATCTCATTCTCACTAGTAGGCGTAAATGCATAATTCTAATCTGTTCTTATTACTTATTTATAACATGCAGTAGAATGTAAATTCTGTGCCTCCTTTGTACAAGCTTAACATGCCAGTTAAGGTATGCAGATATTTCAGGGAGCCTACTTAGGCAACTTTCTTGGCATAGCACACTGTTGCCAATTAAAGGGCATAAACTTCAAACAATAAATTAAAGTAGCTCTCCCCCCGGCGTTTGCAGGAGGAATGTAGACAGGATATAAGAAATAAGGGAGAGGATCAACAGATAATAAGTTCATTCATCTTGAAATAAACTAATCTGCATTATTATTATTTATGATAGTTACTGTTATTAATAAAGTACATGTGGAATAGAGAAAAAGCCTGCAACAACCTCTGAATTTATGAGACTGGGGACAGACGGATGCTCTTTCTTTTATATCGCTGGCACTGATCGATTTGTATTTTTCCCTGATGATGGTTTATGCCATTATAACTGTTTGGTGGCTCCTTACTATTGAGTTATGGTTGCAAAGCACTTCACAAATGAGAACAAGGCTCTGAACATTATATCCTAATCTGAACATCCTATAGATATGCCATAATAGAGAGCATCTGACTGCACCACCTGTGATCTGTGTACCCACAAACATGATTTATTCTGGTAATCCTAGTTTAATGCATCATATCAGATTGTGGCAGTTATGTTATCTGATGACATTACTGATACTACATGACATAACTGGGTAGTGCAATGTGTCAAGTTGAAAAAAACTTTGGGCTTTTCATAGTTTGGGTTTTTTTTTTTTTTGGTGTATGTACTTTGAAAATAAATATAAAGTAACTAAGCCTAGAAAAACCTCACAACCACACCACCAAAAAGACCCAACCACCACCCACCCCAAACAAACAAAAAGAAAGGAGGGAAAAGGAATCCTAATAATTTTCCCCAACCATATGTTGACTTTATTATTGACTCAACAGCTGAGGCAGATTGTTCCAGTAAGTACAGGGGAGAGCAGGTAGGAGTACAGTATATCTTACTACGCTGATAATTCTGTGACCAGATGAAAACCAGCTCAGCTTTTGTAGTCTTGCAATAGATTTAACTTCCTATAAATTGTCTTGTTTAGGAACAGTGCTCAGAAGCTGAGTCCTCCCACTATCCTTGTTCCAAAACTACAGTAATGTTTTAGCGAAACCCTTTATTCTCTGACTATAATTCAGATATACAGAGCTGTTCTGGTCCTGGGAAGGTGATAGTATCTCTTCTACAGAAACTCTTAAATCACATGATGCCTCGTCTCGGTGGTGAGAGTTGTTCTCTAATCAACTTGCATGCCTGGTACTATACAAAATGGTGGAACAAGATACCCATAATGGATGTAAAATGCACATATAGGTAAATAAAGCTCATAACCTCTAAATCATTAATCTGTAACCTCTAGTTTATACCAGTTTCAAAGGCCATTGTCTTATTTTTCTTGTTTAGATTCCAATTTCTTGTCTGAGTGTGCCGTCTCAAGTTTCTGCTTACTTGTTGAATTTTTTAAAAATATTTTGTTGATTAAAATAGTTGTTTTAGGGTTAAAATGGTATTTTGCAACTTAGTCTGCATATTCAATTTTAATAAGTAAAAATTAGTAATAAAATTGTTTATTTTTTTCAAAGAAAATATTTATTTCCTTCTTCCCATCCTTCTCTTTCTTTTCCTAGGCAGGAGAACTTAGAAAATAAAATAAAATGCAGCATTACAGAGTCCTAAATAGTTTTAGATACAGAGATGAGAGAATTAAGGTGCTCTGAAACTGTACATACCCTCGGCAGTTTCAGGGATGAACTCGTACAAGACACGGTGCGGCTGCCCTTCCAGGGCCCTGAGTGTGGGAGCAGCAGCCAAGTCAGGAAGGTGGGCAACATCGTTATTTTATTTTGTAGGGGGAACCCAGACCTCTGTCTCCTTGTTTCTATGATCCATTCCCTCCCTTCCTCAAGCTTTGGGTGCTTGCAGGACACTTGACTGCAATGATGCAGGACAGGTTTGGACCAGGCTACATGGCTTAGCAGCATTGCCTATCCTTCATCCAACTCACCTGAGGATTTCTGGGGTCTTGGGCCTGGGTGGAGGACCAGAGGCCTGCCAACAAGAAGACAAAAAAAAATCAGTAATCTGGGGGCCTTCTGAAAGTTGCCTTGCAGAAATGTCCTGCAGCATTCTACCACACCTGCCATCACCCCTACATGGTTCCTTCCTCCTTGTGCTGGTGTCAGGTCATATGGTTTCAACCTAAAGGGAGTTTTTCACTGCTTTGCAGCCAGCTGCAGTAGGTTTTGGGTTCTCTGCCACCCTGATGTGTAAAGCAACTGCCTTAAGTGCCATGAGGAATATCATTGGCTTTGCTCCTTCAAAGGAGCTGTTTCCAAAGTCTTCCACCTGCAGATGGTTTTCAGAGGCCAAATCCTGCTTTCACTTGTGATTTTCATTTCAGCTTGCAGAGGGTTGAGATCACAGATTTGAGATAAACTAAGTTGTGTTTCCTGTTACACTTGTGGAATCGCCAGCTGCTGTTGTGCTTTATGGTCCCTCTGGCCTAAGTGGTTTAAGGTCTCTGGTGGATTTAGCAACCCTCTGAAGAAGCTACTTGAAATAGGCCCGACTCCAGCAGCAAGGTGCCAACGCTTGGCTGCATTGAGAAGAGTGCTTTTCATCGTGCCATAGGCTGCAGCAGCTGCACTGCCTTCTAGCCTCTCAAAAAGTTCTTGTAAAAACTCTTGTGCGCCTTTAGAGATGGAAAGATGCCAGGACATCATAAGGAAAATGGCAGCAAAGATTGAAAGGGCTTCAGGAACTGGGAGGAGGATGGCAACAGCCCAAAGGAGGACTCGCTCCCATCTGAACCAACGTGGTGGCCTGAACATCACGGAGGTGACCATTTCACCTGCAGTTTCTCCTGGATTTTGCATTTTCATAGACAGTTTTTTGTCCCCTGGGAAAACTATTTATTTCAAGCAAGGAGATTTGCAAATGAGTCGCCCCCTCTGATTATGTGAGCACCCAGCAGGTCCAAGAGCAGACCTGAGCTTTGCCAATCATATATTTTGGGGAAGGAT
>JAOXNG010000021.1:23083033-23098305 GCA_028566535.1 Scolopax minor
GATGTTCCATTATTTTGGGTGGAGTGAGTTTCTCTTAAAGATCCATTTTCTAAATTTATTGAACATCTTTCCCCCCCTTCCTCGCACCCCTCCCCTGTATTATTGAAAGGGATTTCATGGGAACATAGGGTCCTAATTGCTTTTCTGTGTAGCACTTACTATCTTCTATACCTCTATGGTGTGTCATCTTCTTTGTTTTCCTTTTCTCAGGTTTGTTCAGCCTCTCCTCCTAAGAGAACGTTCATAAGCCTGTGCTTTCTCACTGCCATTTTCCAGACAGACTTTATTTCTGCAACCTTTAATATATGCTATTCCAGACTGACTGCACTATAGATTTATATAAAATGGATAGTAACAGTTCCTGTATTACTTACCATATATTCTTATATAACATAACATCTTACTGGCTTCTCTTACCACAGCTGCACACTTCTTTGTGTTCTTCAGTAGGTTGTAAAAGTGGCAGTCAGACACTTCTCTTGACCTGATATGATTAAATCAGCACCAAATGTAAAGTGGATCTGAATTTTGGTTTTCCCACTAAAATTGGAATTACTTGGGACTACGGGGTGTACTTCTGTTAGTGATCCAAGGAGTTGTTGGTCATACTAATGTGAATCCAGAGTAGTTCCTGTTTTATAGCAGCATGTATCTGAGATTCAAATTTGCAACGCAGTTGCCTAGTGTAAATGTATTTTGCAGTTGTAAACGTAAAACTGATGTAATACAGAAGTAAAATGTTCAAAACACTTTTTTTTTTCCCCTTGCTTTTGCACTTTTTTGAGCTCGACATTGATGAGTGATCATGGCTCTTATGATGTATACCAGCAACTCCCCTCTACTTAATCCTATAACAATATATTGACTGGTTTGGAAGCATTCATGAATGGAAATTTTCATTTAAATCTTAAAATAGGGCTGTGTCAAGCCATATGATATGCAAAGAAATGACAGAGAGAGAAATAAAACTAAGATACTGATATTGGTATGACCACAATTACTTCTCTTCATGTCCCTGGTAAAAATTAATGTGCTCTGTCCTCTTTCTACTTTCTCCCTTCCGACCTTCAAACTCACCTTATTCATCCAGCTGTTAAAATCAAAATAAAATAGGGAGAAAATGCATGGTTTTAATTCTAGTAAACAAAGAAGTAACTTGGAAGTTCATTAGATTTATTTGATGCTGAATGTGCTGACTAGCTATGTGTTGTTTTGGCAGCAAGAGGAGTCTTTAAAAAAAACCCCAAATGCCTCTTTATTTTTCTGATGGTGACTAATGATGGTGGACCAGAGAAATGGTTTAGGAATGTTTGGGGGAGGGAGTCTTCCAAGAAGCTTCATGCATGCACCATGATTCTTCTGTCATCAGCATCATGTGATGTCTTCACAGTCATATAAAGAATCTGGTAGATTAATTGGAGGTAAAGGATTGAAAGAAAAGTTTAAATGTAGTTCTCTGATATTTCCTTTCAACTATTTCTAAGTAATGTGGCATGTGACACACCACATGTTTTGAGTTTTCTTCAGCTGAGCACCCTTAGGATTTCAAGCTAGTGTGTGCCCTAACTGGAGGGTGAGAATAGTCTGGGAAATATACCCACAGCAGCTATCACAGGGACATGGCTTTAAAACTAAAGACTGAAATGATTGTAGCCCAATTTTTGCAATGGAAAAGGAATAATATGAGCGTTTGATTAGAATAATACACGTGCTTGTTTAAAATAATATGTACCTTGCTAGGGTACATAGGTACCCAAAAAAAAAAGTTGGGGGAAGGGGGGAAAAAAACACAATAATCAAGAATGGAGGCTAATGAGGCATTGTGAATTGGCCAGGATGGAGCATAACATTTGAGGGATGAGTTTGTGCTTAAAAAAGTATGTAAGTTTGGAATGATAAATGGCAGAAAGGTTTTCTCTACAACAGTTAAGGATTATAAGAGCATAACCAAGATACGTTCTTAGTAAATGTGAAAACAAATAGCCATGTTAAAACATCTATAATTATATTTAAAAAAATTTAAGCACTTCAAAGCTACCACTGTTCCAAAAGCAGAACTACAGTTCTATCATGGGCATTTAATAACTGAAATGGCTCAAGATAATTTTGTTTCACATTTGTGCAAAAGGTTTTTTCTTCTTGAATATAACTTTTTTTTTTTGCACAGTCTAACACAAATATGTTTGGTGCTTCCATATCATACATGGTTTTGTGCTATGCTTTTTAATTCCCCAGAGGGGACTTGGAAGTTATATACCTTTACTGAACTTTTCTGAAGCATATAAACCTCAAATGGAATGAGGATTTATTTCATTATGGGTAATTTCGAAAACCAACAATATTACTGCTGAGCAAATAGCTTCTTAAAAACATTAGAGTTTGTTGGCCAGCTAAAAGCAAAGTTCTTTAGTCCATGTGCCATTGTGTCAAAGTCTGTGCTGATTAGAAAGCAGAACAACAGCTTATGGTGTACCTGAAATAATGATTTATGACCCTGAGTTTATTTCTCTCTTTCTCTTTATTTCTTGCCCTTGTTTTTAGTGGTTTTACAAAAATCTTTTAATTCTCACTTGGAGCAGTTCCTGCTGTCTTGGAAGACAGCTGTTTTCTTCAATTCATGGCCTAGATCCACATGTGAAAGGCTGTTCATTGCTAGGTTATACAGTTAGGTGTGCACGCATGCTGCTTTCTTGGGCTTGACTGAGTTGCCTGAAGTAGGCAAGCGATGTCATTTGTGATGCTCTGTTTTTCATTAAATATTTTCAAGGGAGTGGTGAGTATAGCATCAGATTTACAGGAAATCTGTGAAAAATATGCAGCTTTAGTATGCCACCTTCCCAGAGAAAGTTGTACATTAGTAACGGTTCTTTGAGAGTCAATAAGTGGTTGTTTCTTTATAAATACAGAAAGCAGGATCTACTGGATAAAAAGTTATGAGTTCTTGCTTGCTTCCAGAAAACAATGGAAGGGAAAGAATTGCTAATAATGTTTGATGGACCAAGCCTGATAATGTGATCTTGGCACCTACTTTTTACTTTTTTTTTTTTTTTTGGTAGCACATAAAAATCAGGTGTGGAAATCATTGTATTTGGTGATGCAGATTTATCGTCCCAAAGTGTTTACCTTCTAATTAATTATTAAGCTATTGTGAGTTAATTCAGCAAACTATGAGAAAAAAGACGAGAGAACAGAATAAGGATGTGAGTAATGAGCTGAAGTGATCGTACACTCTACCTACATAAACATGGTGATTGGAATTCTTTGGAGGTTTTTCATCTTCATACTCTCTCAGCAGGTCTTCTTTGTTGTGCTGCTAACAATCCCTTGCTACAGTGCTGCTGTATTATTTTCCTTTGAAAATAGCAATGGGATAGCTATTGTCTCAATTATTTTCCTAAGAGAACGTATGTGGGGTTCCTTACACAAGTCACTTTTCAACTGAGTGCTCACCAGGATAGGACATTGCCATTTCTGGTCCTTACAATAGATGCCTAAAACCAGAGAGAATGGAAATAGAGTGAAAGAGAGGAGAAAAGAAGGCTATGTGACTTTCTTGCTGTAAACCTGAGTGTAGAATACTGCATGTTAAATTACAGAGCTCTAAAATAGAGCATTTTAGACATAAAGATTTTAGACATTACTAACATACTATTTTTGAACTGTGATGTAGTCTGACATCTGGATGGTAAAGCTCATATTTTAAGTCAAGTTCTTATATCTCTAATTTCAGGGTTGTGGTTTTTATACTAAGTTTTTCTTCTTTATCTTAGTAACATCTCTCAAATTCCACGCTAAAAGTAGTGCTGTAGTGTTGCATATTATCTTTCAATGACTGCCCATTAAATTTGATCAAAGCAAAACGAGTGTTCTTATTGACCATACAAACAGGGTCATTCTTTATTCGTTCTGTCTCCTGCATTGATTGTGCTATCAGAACTTATGCTGGTGGTTATTAGAAACTGGTTACACACCAACCACCATTCTTAGATTTACCATGATATTTAAGATAGTTGCCTCGGTTAGTGTGGGAAGTTCCACATATGCCACATATATAAAAAATGTAGTGGTATGCAAATGTCAATTTTAATGGTAGCCTGCATAGTTAGCAATTATCTTGCTGTCATATGAGTTAGAAAAGAATTAAGTTTGTTTGTATTGCCTCGGAGGTCAGAGAGATGAAAAGAGAGGTTGATCTTCTCTCCCTCCTCTCCCCCCACCCCCAGCTCCCCCGCCCAGGGGGAAATAATTGTTTTAAAACAGTTCTGTGGGGGTTTAGTTTGCTTCTTTTGTTCTGATTTGAAAAATGCAGAATTATTTTTTTCTGGCTACCTGCTACCTTAATGGAATGATTTGAGGGAATCCTGTACCCCCAAGAAAGTATCTTTTTTTTTCTTTTGCCCTTCTGAGTCCAGAAACAAGTACAAGACCAAATTCTATTTTTTTCTGGTTTTTCTTAGTAGAACTCTATAATTTTTTAAGTTTAGCTTTGTTTTGGTAAGGAAGAAGTGATTTTTGAGAGTAGTTATTGGAAAACTGCATTTGATATTATGTTGAAGTAAGAGGGGAATTGTGGAACAAAGGAATATAACCTGATCAAGCAAATACATAAGAAAAAAAATTCAGGTTTTGCTGTGAGTTAAAAAGAAAATAATTGTCTGCTTTTGGGGTTCATTTTGTAAAATGAGATCAATGAAATTCTTTCAGCAGCAGCATGAAATCAATTGTAGAATAAGACATAATTCATGCCCTATATTGTAAATGATAGTTTGTTTGACATTAATCACTGAGATTTCCATGCACCGGGATGCGTTTTCTTGTAACAAATTTCTGGATAATGCTTGTGGATCCATTTTTAATGTGCTTGAGAGTGATCTGTTTTTCATGTCCACAATTGCCTACATTTGATCTTATGCAAATCATGCAATCAAGCAAATGGAAAACAAAGCATTGCTGCTAGAGGACCTTGACAAACAGTAGCTTTGTAGTTTTAAGAACCTCCTCCCTCCTCATTCAGATTCATGTTTGTATCTATAGTAGTTTGAATCCATTGATCCATTATGAAACATTTTGAACTTTAAATAGGAAAATATCTGCCAAAGCAGATTGTGACAAATAATTGTATCAATGATCATGTAATAAGTTTTTTTTTTCACTGTTCAGTTTGTCATTTTCTGGTTCTAAGCTTTTAGAAATACTACCTATGCTACATCTGTGGGGTAATCTAAACCTTGATGAAGTCTATGGAGAGTTTTTCACTGACTGCAAAGCTCATGCTTTGAGCAACATTCCTGTCTCAAATGTCTGTATTTTCTTCTGCTGCTCCCACTAACTTCGTTTGTTTTATTTAGCATCTATGCCATAAAAATCTTTCAGAGTTCATTGAAACTTTCAATTCAGCATTTATTACTCAAAATACATTGGCATTATTAAATCAGGATGAGGAATAAATATTTCCTTTAATCCTGGTGATGTGTTGATGTGTTGCTTTTTCCCATATTTTGTCTTTCTACTCTTTTTTTTTTTTTTTTTTTTAGGCTCTCCTCTTCTTCCATTGCCTCTTGCCTCTCAGTATGCTTATCAGTTGATCCTAAAGGATCTTCCTGCTCATATGTCCTGTATTTCCATTGCTTGTTATTCCTGTTCTTTAAAACTTTGCCTGTTTCCCTGCCTTGTCCTTTTGTTTTTCTTATTGGAGGCACTGAGACAGTCATAGTGACTTATAGTCACTTGTTTTTTTCAGGAAGGGAAATCATTTTTCTATTTTCCATTCTCTTCATCCTTGAAAAAGTTCCTCTCTGTTCAAATTTTAACTAGGTATTTCCCAAAACTCTTCTGTGTGCGTGTGCAAGTAGTCTCATCAGCTATAGTGTCTGTCTGTCAAATCAGGACGTCAGAACAAGCTGCTTCTTTAAAAAAAAAAAAAAAAAAAAAAAAAAAAAAAAAAAAAAAAAGAAGCAAAGAAGCAGTTCCTTGATGAGGAATTTTCCCTAAAGGAGAAAAAAAAATACTACTCCCCAAACCCCATCCCAAATCTTTGTACGCGGAAGACAGCAATCTACAATGAACAAATGAAAAAGGAGAAATCTGCTTTTTCTTTTTCTCTCTTCTTCCTTCCTTTGTGTTATATTGTCTGCTAAGTGAAGCCCCACAATACACTTTCAATTTAGAAACTGTATTCACTGTTCATTAGGATATGAATTAAATAGGTGCCATGGATTGTTTTCAGCTATTCATTTCAGGATTGCTAACAGTAAAATCTTTCTAGTCACTTGTTTGTCTACCCAGAACATGGAGTACCTGATCCTTGTCCCACAGACTTCCATTTCCAGCTGTACTTTTTGTGGCTTCTGTGATGGAAGCTGCAAGGAACAAGGGCTGCAGGAAGGTGTGTGCTAATGAGGGCCAGTGGTGCAGTACGTGAGTTTACTTTCTCTGCTTGCTGAGCCAGCCTGAGCCCTGCTCTGGAGTGTGCTTACTCCTTCTCACCCACATAAGCACTGCTTAACTCTGGTAGAATCAGCCCCATTATGTTGATTAAACATGTCACTGCACTGTGTTACAGACATTCACTTGATGATTATTTTTTTTTAGTTACAGCCTTTTTTTTTTTTTTTAACTCACACTTTGCCATATGCTCTATAGAACAATACCACTGAAAGATACTGGATTTCAATAAAAATGCACGAGTTCATTTTCTCCTCACATGAAATCGAATAAATCAGAAAGAATTCCATTCCAGAAGGGACTTGAGACATTATATAAAGGAAAAACTAAAGAGAATATACTTGGGTCTACAATATTGATATCTTTATCCTCCAATTGCAATTGTCATTGCAATTTTTAGATTTGTGCTCACAAATACTTTTGTACAAAATGATAGTTTGATACTATTTGATTCTGAAAACACTACTGTTTGTTATGTCTTGCAAAACCCCAGAACTTTCCTGCCATAATAAAATGTATATCTGTAACATATTAATTTTATTTTCATACCTTATACTGTTGCCAAAACCTCAATTGTAAACTTCTTTATAAAGGATTTGCTCATTAAAATTAGTGATTTGTATTTTAAGAAAAAATGAAAGAGATTAGAAAATTGTCTTCATTATTTTCCTACTATAATTTTTCTGACAAACATTCCTCTATTAGTATAGGGAAGAATATATGAAGCTAAAGATCTTTTAGAATATTTCTCCAACATCTTATTCACCATTTTCTGCGTTAACTGAAACTCAAGATAGCTTCATAATAAATAACCATTTAACAGTTGTTTTGCATTAGACAGGTTGTCTTTACTTTACTGTCTTTACTTAAGTGTTTGATGTTCATGAAAATTTTTGAGACTTTTGAGAGAACCAGTATGAGCTTCATTTGTGTTAATGCTTAAAGTGAAATCTTCATGGAGTGATTCATTGTATGTATTGATGCTTGATGCTCATGTATCATACAGTACATATGAAAAAAAATATCTGGCTGTGTTAGTGAATCTGGACTTATTTTTCCATTAATTTAATTTGATTTAATCATCTTCAAGGTGTTCATTTGCCACTGTAGCAAATTGATATGGTATGTAGCACCTAGGAGGCTAACATCTTTGTTTTGCTGTATGATGCTGGATGACGTACGTTCTATTGTAAATGTACTTTACAGTGGGGTTATCTCAAAGCAAGCATGCTCTGTAGACCTATTGGTAGTCAAAATTTACAGTTGTTATTAAACAAACATTAAGCCCCTATTCACTCCTGTGGGACAAGACAAATCTGAAATACTTAAGACACACAGGTCCCTCTCCTAGATTTTCTGAATTCGCTGTTCTTTGAAAGTTACAGAAGAACAAGGTAACATTAAGGTAAAAAGTAAATTCATATTCCTTTTTTTTGCCCTAGATTTAGCAGTTTTCATGCCACACCAGTTTCTGCTGGCTGCATGCACGCTTGCTGGCTGTACAAACAGTTCCCAGGTCACCTTGTTTACAGCACAGCTGCCACCATCTCATGTAGATGCCCCGGTCCTGACGGTTTTGGATTCTAGAACGATACATGTACAGTAAGTAAGGATTTCTTCTTTCCTGACAACACAATAGTGCATCAGTTTATTCAAGAATTCCAGTGAGTTCAATCAGGGGAAGGGTTTGTGACATAAAATTAAATTTATTATGATTAAATGCATAGAAGTGATTAGTTTAGTGGTTCTGTGAACCTTCTGATTATCACTTGCCAACTTAATTTCCATTTTGCCTTTACGCAATCAGTATAACCTACATATGGGCATAGCCTCTGCAAACTTCAGTGCAGGAAATGTTCTGGTGATATGCCCGTTTTGTAGCCCCTGCTTTGTGTGTTACTGTAATCATTTATCTGCTGAGTACAAATACTGCATTAGAGGTATGCCTTAGATTTATTTTTATGGTTGCACAACTATGTTTTTAAATTCTTAAAATAAACCCCACAACGTCCCCTAAACAAAGCCTTACATTGTTCAGTGCAGTCTGAATCTTTGCTGGTATTAATCATATTTTGCTTTTATTTGCAGATGGAAAGAACCAGTAGAAGTAAATGGAATCCTAGATCGTTATATAATTTATATTGCCAACAATGAGCAGAATTTTACAAAATGGAATGTAATCTATAACAGCACAGAACTTTTTCTGGATTTTACTATTCAGCAGCTTTTCCCGGGTACTGAATACCTCATAAAACTAGCTGTAAGTTTAAAAGATGTGTAGTAGAGGTGTGAAATGGTGAAAATGATTCTGATTTTGTTAGCATTGTAAATACTTAATGGTTCATATGTCCACTTTGTTTAACCTCTTCTTACTGAAACTAAGGTGGATGAGCCATGCTGAACAACAGTAGATATTTTGTTTCAAAACAGGTCCTCAAAAATGTGTATGTAAATTAAATACAGATTTTCTTCAAGGAAAAGTTGGATGATAACTAATAGCGATTTTCATATTCGTAAGACTTAAATAATGTCTTCTGCCCCCAACTTATGAGAAAACATGCAATTTATTTGAAAATGTTAGCCATCATAATTTGCTCTTTCTCTGTAAAATCTGTATGTAGAAGGAAATAGCAGAGTGAAATACTGAGTGTAAAGTAGCAGTTTGTTTATTCGAAACATTTTAAAAGACCTTGGTGTCTTCATTGCATTTCTTTATTATTGGTTTTATTTTGTGATAAAATAGAACAGCTTCAGCTCACTAACCAGCCTGAAAATATGTGCATAAAAGCATGGGATTGTCCTTTGTTTTAAGCACACTGTTCATTTTATAACAATACCTATATAAGGATATTTGCTTTGATAAATGCCATAGAAAAATATTCTGCTCTTGATTATGAATAAATTTACATTTATGTAGACTGGATATGCATTCATTTTTTCTTAACATGCTCTTGAATGTTCTAAATATTATACCACAAAAAAATAAACTACCTTCAGGTACTGATAAGGATCTGACTTGAACTTGAAAAAGCAAGGATATTCAGTCTAATTAAAGCTTAGGTTCATGTTGAAATTAATTCATTTTTGCCTGTTTCAGCATAGTAAATTGTATAGCATATAAAATAGCACCATGTCCAAAACTAAGGAACTTCAACAAGCTTTAAAGGAATTGGGATTATCAAAAGAATTTGCACTGTCCTTCACTGTGCCACAGCTCTAAACTCCTGCCCAGCTTCTGTGCATGGGGGCACGAGGATGGAGGATCAAGGGAGAATTAACGGCTGGGACCTGGAGAGCAACTGGGACTGCTTCTTTTGGTAGCTCTGTGTTAGGACATGGTTAAAACAAAGAATTGTTGCATGGACTTTGTTTTTACCTCATTCATGTGTACAGCTTTTCTAGAAGTTACAGATTATATTTTTAGGAATCTTTCATCTTTATATTTTACTTCTTGTTTATTTGGGTTTTGATGGTGATTTTTTGTTATATTTGCATTGTATCAGTGGTAAGCAGAAAGTAAGAGAAAATATAATTTTTTTTCTGTTGATGAAGATAACCAGATTCACCTGGATAAAACACAGTTGTCTGTGATAGGCAGGTTAGAAGATCTAAATGTCCTTGCAGCTTTGAAAATGGCAAGTCTAAAAAATATAAAATGCTCAATATCTTTGAGGTGGTAGCTTTCTTAAAACATTTGGACCCATTGTATTTAGAACTTGTCAGACTAGTTTGAGAAGAATGTAGTATTAGAGATTTACAAATTATGAAGCTTAATGGTGGCCAAATATTATAGTTGATCCAAATATACCAAAACAAAAAAAATCAAACAAAAAACCAAATCAAACATACATGGTAATAAATGAAATATTTAGTGTTCTGCATATAGTTTAATCTAAATTTCAATAATACTTTTGAAGTAAAAGCAAGAGCATACTTTCAGCATTGGAAACAATAAAATACTTCTTGGGTTTTTAGTTAGAATGGAATAGTTCTATTAGCTAGAACCTTGTTCTTTTCCTTCTTTCACAGGTAATATTAATTTTGTTTTGTATCTGTGCAAAAAATGTTTTTTGTTTATGTGGAAAATTGGAAGTTGAGTTATCAAAAGTTGCGGCCTTGAATATAGGAATCAGGATCCTCATCATCAGAACTTTCAGCACCTCACAGGCAGCTGGGTTTAAGTTTTGTATGACAAGGTTAATATAAGTACATTAAATAAAATGAAAAAAATATTTGTCTTTGGATGAGGTTAACAATTTTCACAATTGATTACTGCCATTTAATATGTAGCAATTGTATTTATATATGACTGTAACAGCTTTTATAAGAAAATCTAATGCTAATTTCCAGAAGTTGGCTGAGAAGTCTTAGGTCACGTGGTCATGTCTCCTTGAGTTAGTGCAAAGGAACTTGCTTTTGCTCTGCTCATGCTCTAAACTGGATGGGTGTGAGCCATGCCAATCAGAAAAAAAATTAAACACTGGAAAGCTGCATCGTGCCTGGGGTGGCACACCTGTTTTATTACTTTGAGTGCTTTTTGTTATTTAGATGTTAAGCTGATATCAATTTGTGGCCATGTTTTGTGGGTAAGCAGCTCAGGTGCTAGCTGGAGGATCACTGTGTGGTGTCTTGTTATGTGGTTTGTATCTGTTTGTCTCTCTAGACACTGGTAGTTTTGCAAATTTAGCCTCAAATCTGTTTCTTAGTGAACTTCCATGTAGCACAAGGGGACTTGATCTTGGGTGTAGGTTTTCATGGATGTGATTTCCAGAGTCTCAGCAATGTCCAGTCCATTTGGATGCACTGATCAAAAATCCCACTATTTAAATGAAGATGAGATTTCTTTTATTGATTTTTTTTTTTTGTTGGAATAATCAGAAACAGAAACTTCATACTCCAGTAAGTTTCAGAGATGCAAAAATCAAGCTTCATGAAGTTCAAGAAATAAATGAATGGGAAAACTGCTGTTACTGAGCCCTTGAATGAAAAAGCCCTCCACTGTTCAACTAGACTCCATGGAACTTATTAGCAAGGCAGTAGAGAACATACGAGGAAGTGGTCTTCTTCATGAAGCCAGTAGAAACAAAATAACTTGAAGAATAGTCTGCCTTTGCTGGAAGGATGATGTTCTTAAATATTTTCCTTATCAAAAGGATATCTGAGCATCTGAGCAAACAGTTATCTGAGCATCCATCTAAGCTGACTTTTTTAAAAAAAACCAAACAAGCCCACACTATCATGTTTAAAGTAAATACCATTTTCAGATGGCCGCAAAACAGGGGTTGCATTCTTTCAACTCCATTTGATAGTGCAGACTGAACATAGGGAGTCATTCTGTAGTTGTGTTGGGAGTGTAATTTCCAGTGAAATCAAAACAATCTTGGTGTATAAAATAGCCTCATTTACAAACAGTTCTTATTTTTACCCATGAGGCTCGTATACGCTTTTGGAGCCGGGTAGGAAATAAGTTGACTGCTCTCTGATTTGAAACACACTGGGAAATGGGAAATTGAAGCTAATCCTTTCAAATAAAATATACTAGATTGAAAGAAACATTTTGTTCCTGAAGATCTGGACAGCAAGATTATTTTTCCTTTGTGTGCTGATGATGCAGAGCAGGCTACTTGTCCACTTCAGCACGTGGGCAACTCCTAAAATCACAGGTGATCCCATAACTTTTAATTAAGAGTATGTCTGAATCTGAATCTTTTTTGATTTGTTTTATTGCTAAACAATAATATTAAAAATAAACAATAAACTAAACCAAAAATCTTTAAATCCAGTACAGAGTTTATATGTTCTTATATATATATATATATTTTAACTTCTAAGAACTTTTGTCTTGATCTTCATGCAAATAATTGGAAAATCAGCACACATACACCGTAGCTGTGTAGTCTTATGTTTGTGCATGCAAAGCTTTAAAAGCCTTTTATCTGGGGTGATATGCACATTTTCTGGCACATTCTATTGTTTCATAATCAAGGAAAATATAAAAATCCTGTAATCAATCTTTTCTTCTCTGGTAACTAAAATACAAATGATTTGACTTTGTTATCCATAAATTTGTAAAATAACTCTTACATATTAATTTAGAGTGTATTTTCACTATTTTAATTGCATCTGCACAGCACTGTGTGTGCTGTCATGAAGTGCAAGACTGTTTGAATGGCATTTTTTTCCCAATGACTATTCATTGACATAAATTTTTAAGTGCATGGCAAGTTGGTCAGTATATTCTGTGTCTGGAAGTTTTGAGAACTTTTCAGTCAATTCCAGAAGAGTTTCACACTGTAAATGATATATATTGTACCGTGATTTTCTTTAACGTCGGCTGCAAAAGCAGTGGAAATCTAATTGTGATTGACTCACAGTCAAATGCAAAGTGCTGCAGGTCTAATGTTGCTTTAATGTTTTAGCTATATTATATCTACAAACTAAATATCATGAGTAACACATCTCATTTTTTAGGAAAAGAGATAAATATATGCTAAGAAAAGCATCTTTTATGAAAAGCACAGACTTCCTAAGTTTTTATATGTAAAAATTATATTTTTTTCTAAAACTAATTTCTAATACTTTTGGTATTTCATTGAAATATGTTTGTTTTTATTCATATTTTAAGGCTTGCACTGGAGGTGGATGTTCAATAAGCAAAGCTAGCACAGCTGTAACAGATGAGAGTACACCAGAAGGTGTTCCTGCTCCAAAAGCCCAGTCGTATTCATCTGACTCCTTTAACATCTCATGGACTAAGCCTGAGTATCCGAATGGTAAGTGAACTCTTTTAGCCTCAAGTTAAAAAGATGATTAGTAAAGGTAAATTAATATTCTAAATGGCAGCTTATATGTGGTGCTTAATTTTTAATGATCATTTTAGCACATAAAATACCTGAGATAGTATCATTGTCTGCAGCTAGGAGATTGTGGTTTTCAGCCTATCTGTACGGTTTCAGTGGCTCAAAAGTGCTCCCTTTTGATAGTTCTTGTGTACTGCATCTCATTGTTTAATGTTTTCCAGGACAACGGAGCTGAGGAATAGGCAGTCTTGGAGAATATTAGTCTGGGATGTTCGTTGCATCCTCCACTAAAACATTCACTTCCTTTCCATTAATTGATTTGTGATAATAATTAGATTTGTCTTCTACATAGTCATCTTGAAGGTGTACATTCCCATGGTTGTGGAAGTTAAATAATATACTTTCTTTTGTTTAGAAATGTTTTCCATTGTGAAATATCCATGTGTCAAAATTTTACATTTTGAATCGTATTTACATCGTATATCACATGGCCTTGGTATTCCCCTTGATTTTATTATCATGCATCTGACAGTTTAAATCACAGCAGGGAAAGCTATGCAGAAATCACTGAATTTAAAGCAATGGAAATACTTTTCTTCATTGAGTTATCATATTGATATATATATAAATTATTTCTTACAGTGGTTTTGCATTAATTTCATTTTTCCCCTGCAAGTTTTTCCCCACTTTAAATTGTGGTAGAGCACATTCTACTTGTGCAACTTCACTACAAGAGACTTTAAGTTATTTCCCCAAAATCGGTGATTGTAAAGCTACATATAGATAATATTCTGAAGGTCTTACATTCATTTTATGAAGAAATCCGAGTATATCATCTGCTGTTAAATCATGTATTTCTTTGTATGGGAGTCATATTGGAAGATGTTACCTCCTTAGATACGCTTTAACCCTTTTTCTAAAATCCCATCAGTATATGTGGCAAAGGCTTAGAGGAATGTGGCAAGGAGGAAGAAAAAGGGGAAGGGTAAGGGAATGGAGGGGGAAGAAAGACAGGAAAGTCATGTATGTAGCTTAGTGGCTAAAGTTTGAAGAAATTTGAATGAAATGGGTATTTTTTAATACCCATTAAGGACCTGATTGTGTTATGCTTGCATTGTAGGGAAAAAATCCAAATTGTTCAGAGAGTGGTGTCACTGATCAAATAAATATAAATAGAAATATATACATGCATATATTTATATATGCATATCAACAACACAGGATGAAGACCTGTAGTTTGATAAATAAATTTCCCCAAGCCTCCTTTAAAACAACTAAATGATTGAAATACATGACTAAATTTGACTGTTGTATCTTGTTTTTAATACAGTATTTACTATATACATCTTGGCTTTCTTTTTAATTACAATAAATAGGTTGTTAGGAAATACAGTAAACAGCTTGTTGGAAAACCTTTGAATCTGAACCTCATGTGCAACAGATGTGATGAGAATCAGGGGTGAGAATAAAAAGATATTTTATTCTTCTGTCACTTGTCCCTTCATCCATGGAAACTGGACGTTTCAACAGACTCAATGACAACACTGTTTACCTCTATGGTGAGGTCTTGAAAAACACATTTACTTAACTATCAAATTTGCCATATAGCCTAATCCTCTGTAGTCCCAAATGTACCCTGTGTAGGCCTCCTCTGTGTGTATTTCTCCCTTTAAAATATTCGCTGGTATTTTTGCATCTTCTTACTGTTTGGAGCCCACAGAGTATGTTTCCCTTGGGACCACTGCTATTTTTTTGGTCATATGTGGATACCATGCATGTTGCTGTTAGATGGTTTTCCTTAGGGTCAGAACTTGATGGAAGAATTCAGTGAAGTCAGCGGCTGCTGTCCTGCCTTGTAGAGAAAGGCTGCTGCTTTTCACCTGCGAACTCTTGCTCAGTTTAACCATTGGTTAAAAATTGGTTAAAAATTGTTAGAAATTAGAATTATTGCTCTCTCATGAGCATTTGGCAGCCAGATGGGCAGTCAGAGGACCAGGGACTTTGCTCACACTTGCACAATGGTCGAGA
>JAOXNG010000021.1:23113628-23125329 GCA_028566535.1 Scolopax minor
GTTGAGTCTGTTTCATCATTCTGATCTATACAGGTACGTTTTCCAGAAGAGCACTTGTTCCCAGAAAACTGCAAATAGAGATCAAATAAGATTTTAGGAATTGAGGCCTCTGTTGCAATTCTGCAATGCTCAGGCAACATGTTTTCCTGCAAAGACAAGTTGCTTTGCCTCAAGTCATTTAAGTCCAGGTGCCTCCTTGGAAAAAGCCTTAAAGAGGAATTTGTTTTGCAACCAGTTAGTCCAAGGTGTCAAATAGTCATGTTACCAGATCACAAACAGCTTTCCTCTATTTAAGAGAAGTTAAAGTTCTTGTTATTATCTGATACACTTCCAATTCTCAGAGGACTTGAGGGGGAAAGAAAGGTGACAGAGTCAGGCTTATTTCCTTCAAATAGTTTCCTTATTCAGCCTTATTTACCCTCAGGGTAGTTTAGATTAAGTACAGGGTCATTTTTAATTGCATGTGGATATCTGAAATTAAGTTCTAGTACAGGAAGAATCAGGTATTACCTCTTTTCCAGAGGAGAGAGTTGGAGGAAATTCTTATCTTCCTACCTGTGTCAGATGACTGCATTAGCACAAAATGAATCCAAATCTGTAGTCCCCTGGATGTTGTGATGCATTTGAATGCGAGTTTGACATAAAGAGAATCCTTAATTAACTATATGTCCTTAGGGAGTTTCACAAAAGAAAGTTGCAGGGTTATACTCAGAACTCTTTGTTGCTTGTGCATGTAGGAATCAATGTATGTTATTTTCAGTTTTGTTTGGGTTTTTTTCTTCTTTTTTTCCTTTTTTTTTTTTTTTTTTTATAACTTCTGTTGTTGACATATCATCCAGGGGTCTTACTTTTCAGCCATGTAGTTCATCTGGTGTTTTTGTACAGGGAACATGATTCATCTGGTACCTGCCTATTCGAAGTTCTGTGCCAGAAAGCTTCCTTACAGCCTACTCATTCTCTTGTCAAACTGGAGAAATCTGATGGCAAAATACAGCTTTTTGTGGAAAAAAAAGCAGCAACATCTATAAACAAGTTGACTTTTGCATATATAACCTTAGAATTTTGTTCATCTAATCTTTCTAGTTTAATGTTTACTATATATATAAGTAAATAGAATGAAACACAGAACATCTATTAATTTAGCTTCTATTAGAAGGTTTCTCTTATAATCCTGATTGGGCACAACACTTTCAGTACACTCGCCAATCTGTATTTAAATAGGTAATAGTAAAATCAAGCTAATGCAAAATGCAATGTCTGCTGGGGGAAGACATGCTACCTGCAAATGCCAGCAGAAGTGGCATGAAGAATGCTGAAGCCCCTTAAAGTTCCTAGCCTGTCTGGTGTTGAAGGCTTCAGAATTGAGAATGAATATTCTGTGGGGTGTTATCTTCAAAGATGCAGGAGGAGGTAAGTGTTTTACATTTAGAGCTGACAATTTAAAACAAACACAACAATTTTAAAGAATTAAATGTGTTTCAGAAATGACGAAAACATTTCTGAGAATATTGCTAGGCCAATTTTTGTAGTGAATTTCTTTTAGGTATGGTTATTTGCATATCCTTGACCTTAAAAGAAAGGTAAAGTTTTCAAAAGGAATGTGAATTTAAGAAATTGTGGTGTTGTTAATGATACTGGTAATTTACCAGTTATCTTTGTAATATCTAAAGAAATATTTAATTTGTTATACTGCTATGATGTTGCACAGTGCCTAAGGCACCTTAGTGCTTTAAGGTTACTAATGCTAAGGACCCTGAAGCTGCTGAGGCAGTATTTTCCAGAGCCTCTCTGGAAGTATTTTCTGTTACAGTTCCCATATTCTTGGATTATTCTTCGCATGGCCTTGTACCTGCAAACCCCAATAGTGTTGTTGAGGAGGAGGATCTTCATGGCAGCAGCTATGATGCTCTGAGAATTGCCCCTCCCCACCAGGTCTTTACCTCCCCGAACTACTACACAGCAAAGTTGATAATAATAATTTAAATGCTTGATAAGTATTTTCCATTAATATATGTACACAGATGTTTAGTAACCATCAGTGTACAACACTTGTACCATGTTAGCGTAATCCACGCAGCACAAATAGCATCATCATTAGGAACAACCAACAGGGAGTTTGAGCAGTTTCCAATGGAAAGTATATAGTGGTTGAGGGACAGTGTGACAGAAATCATCATCCCTACCATGAGCATTGGCATATTCATCATTGCCACCTGCTGCACCAGAGAGATACCCTCTCCTACTCCTACTCCTAAAGTAGCATGCTTTTGTGGGAGCCCTAAGCTGCTTTTCCAAGTTTCCATTAAAGAGATTTTTAATTTTTCATCCTCTTCCTCCCTCATTTTGTGTGTCTGTCTCCTTAGTTTTAGCTACCCTAATAACACTCACTAGTTCTAAAGATCTTTAAGGGGGAAAAAAAGGGGATGTGTGATCCTTTTTCAATAGTCACATTTAATCTGTTCACTAGAGCAGGGGTATTGTGGCACTGAGTAATGTGCCCTTTAAAGTTTGATTTGCATGGCTAGAAAACTCCTAGTTTTGCCTGTATTTTTTGGGTAATGTTTAGTCAAACTTCAGTAGATTTTGAATAGCTTCACAATACAGCATCTAGTAGCATGATTTTCTTCAGCTCCAGATATGCTTTTCTTTTCTATTTCTTGGTACAAGTGTCTAAAAGGAAAGCAAAATGAAAGCAGTCTCTCGAATTCTACATTGGACTGTTCCTTTGGTGAAGACTATAACACCAGACTACAGATATTTTTTTAAATTATTTTCTGCACTTCTCTGTTCAATTATTATGTTTTTTCACCTGTAGGCTGGTCTGTTTCTACATTGTATGGTGTAATTTGTTGGCTTTCATGTTATAAAGCAGATACGTAAGACTGAACCCAATTTCTGTGAGAAATATATTCCAGGCTGAAATTCCTGGTGACTGCCAATAGCAGGAGAGTCTCTGAGACTATCCCTGCTCTGTTGGAATAGTCTAGGGAATAATAGCTATCTTCTGGACATGGCACTGGTAAATAGTATTGAATAAAATGGAATTTGCCAATCAGTTATCCTATGAAAACAGTCTTTTAGTTAATGAATGTCTTCTAGAGCTTTTGACCCACAGGAAGTCTGACGAAGCTACATTGACAGCACTTAGGTATCTATGGTAAATCATAAATGCAAAGCAAACCCAACAGCAATTTATGACATCGGACACAAAATTACTAGTGTCAATGATGTAAATACATGACCCAAACAAAATACTTATAGTCTGACTAGGGCTCCTACAGACGAAGATACTGTGTTTGGATGCTTGTGTGTGTTGGTTTCTAACAAATACACTTCTCTTTAGAGATTAATGTAAAAACTATTTTCTCAAGTAGAGAAAGCATGATGAAAATTGCTGTTGGTTTTTGCTTGTCAGCAATTGTGTTGCCGACAAGCTTTGATGAAGTTTTTATTTGAACTGTATAAGGACAATCAAAGTAGATTTTGACTATGTAACTTTCTAGTGTTATGCCAGAAAGATCAAGATATTATGATATCATCCTTTTATGTGCAGTTGATATGGCTGTTTATGTTATTCTATATAGTTTTGCCCTAAATATGATAGAGGGAGCAACTCTATGAGTAAGTACAACAAACACCCGAGTGATTCTGTGGTTGTTTGAATCTACAAGTGCATCATTTATGATGTGATTGGAAAAGCCAAAAGAATGTCTTATGTCAAATAAATATCCTAGATCAAGTTTAGAGCTTCATTCCTTCCAAAGTATTACAACGAAGTGTAATGGCATTTGACAGTATTGACATTTTTTATATGACTTCTTTTTGGCTAACTCAGCATTCTGAAAAAATAAAGTGTTCTCCCTTTGTGATTGAAAGGGTTAAATAGTACCAATTCATTACCACTCACAAAAGGATTTATTTTGTTCTCATAAATCAGTTTTATTCCACATTTTTATTATTCCCTTGGGTCAGCTGCTCCAATTGAAATCAATACAAGTGCAAGTGACACAATCAATCTAGATATTTGATTATGGATTTGAGACTCCGAGTTCTGCTCTGTGTGTTTAGCTAGTCTCCTTCTGATAGTGTCCCTGGAGAATGGAGAATTCTTATTGGCATCTGTGAATTATGGGCATAGATTCTGAAACCAGATACTGTGATAATCTCCATTTATGTACTGCTAGAGCTAAAGAATGAATGTTCGAACCATGAAAAAACAAACTTGAAGAATTTAAAGCTAACTGTTTCTGGATTTCTTTTTTTAGTGTGTAAAATCTCATCTGAAATGAACTTTATAGAGTCTGATCATTTGTCTATAAAACCCCTCAAACAAAATGGATTAAATCAATAATTATATGCTCTGTCATCAGCTCAACATTCCAAGTGCAGCAAACATTTTTGCTATTTGGTGCCTTCTGGTCATTTATAGACAATGTGATGTTATGGCACGTGGGCTACTAAACTGTGCTGGGATGCCTTCTCCTGTTCATGTTGGGATAAGAGCACCTGGACACTGGAAGCCTCTGTGAAATCCACATAAGTTTGTTCTACTCATAGAATACTTTCCAGAGTTGGGTGACCTCACTCTATTTTATGATTTCTTTACATCATGGCTTGAGTTCTTACAATGTGTCCCTACAACGCTTAATACAATGTGGGAGGGTGTCCAGGACTGATGCCCCTTGGTGCTGTTGCAGCAAAGTGAGTTACAATACAGATAAATATACTTACAGCAGAGATATAACACTATACTGAATACACTATTTAGACTGGAAGATCTTAATGAGACATACTCAATTGCAAGGCTCATTGTACATTTCTATGTTTATGAAAGAGTAATGAGAAAACCTAAAACAGTAATTCAAATAAAAAAGTTTCTTCCTGACAG
This sequence comes from Scolopax minor, assembly GCA_028566535.1. Lineage (NCBI taxonomy): Eukaryota > Metazoa > Chordata > Aves > Charadriiformes > Scolopacidae > Scolopax > Scolopax minor. The sequence goes on from JAOXNG010000021.1 coordinate 23,118,517, forward strand.
TTTAATCTTACAAATACAGAGGGTTTTGAGTTAAAAGCCTCATGGCACTGAACTGGAAGCTTAAAAGGGTAGATGAGACCACACACCAAACACTCTTCTCTGTCTGCCCTCATGACTGAGTCCAATCTTGGCTGTAGTCATTAACTACCCATGAGGTCTGTGATGACTTTCTTGTATGAGCTCCCCCATCAAGCTGTGGGTTTTATTCATATTTCAGTCCAAAGAATTAATGAGCATATAAACGCACATTCCTTTGTGTTTGTAACACTAATGATCACTTATTTCTACTGACAGGGGCATGCTTTCATCATAATGATTACCCCTGCTTTGCCTTAGGGTTCTTGAAGTATTCTGCAAATTTTCATAGAATCATAGAACAGCTGAGGTCAGAGAGCACCTCTAGAGGTCATCTAGTCCAAACGCCCTTTTCCAAGCAGAGTCAGTTGGAACATGTTGCCCAGGACAGTGTCCAGTTCGAATTTCACCAAGGATGGAGACTCCACAACTTCTCTGTAGCTACTTGTTCTGGTGTTTGACAAACGTCACAGTAAAAAAACAAAAGTTTCTTCTTTTGTTTAAACAGGATTTCTTGTCTTTCTGTATGTGCCCATTGCCTCTGGTAATGTTGCTAAATATATTTCTATATATTGCTATATATATTACTACTGAGAAGTGTCTGGCTTCTTTACTCTCTCACATCATATATTTATACACATTGATAAGATTCTTCCCCCACCAGGCTTTCTCTTCTTAAGGTTAAAGAACCTCAGTTCTCTCAAACTCTCTTTGTGTGACAGATACTTTAAGCCCTAAATCATCTTTGCATGGACAGCACTCCATTAAGTCATGTCTGTCTTCTACTGGGGAGCCCAGAACTGGATGAGCACTCCAGATGTGTCTCATCAGGGCTGAATAGAGAGGAGGGATCCCTTCCCTTGACTTGCTGGCAACGCTCCTCCTAATGCAGCCCAAGAGGCTGTTGGCCTTCTTTGTCACAAGGACTCATTGTGGCTCATTTTTCAGCAGGACCTCCCTGTCTTTTTCAAAGCAAAAAAATAGCTTTCCAGCATCAGCCCCCAGCCTGTACTAGAGTCCAGCTCAGAGTGACAGAGAGAATGTTTAGCATATGCATTCTGTATGTCTCAACAGAGCCTAAGGTAGCTGTACCAAATTTAAGTCACAGAAGGTGCTTTTGCCTGTTCTAAAGTGAGGGAAACTGAGCTGTCAAAGAAACAACTTGTGTAGTACGGCCAGAAACTACATCTGGGGCTTTCAGCTTTTGGATGTATGTCGTGATCAGGACTTTCATATTGTTCTTTAAATATTTTCTATTTTTTAGACTTAAAACCAAAGGCTTTCTTAGTTACCAGGACAAAAGGAAAAAATTAAGGTTTTTCAATGCAGATAGTGGGAATTGTTCATTATTTACAGGAAAATTAATATTTTGGATTCATAGATTTACCGGATTGCCACAGTGCTTTTAAATTACCCATCTTGCCCCATTCAATAATTCCCTCTAGCCCATGAGAATGAAGACTTCATATGATACTTTAAGTTTTGGACTCAGTTTGATGGGTTGAGACCATGATATGTCCTTAGAAACAGTATATCTGTCAGCTCAGGAGCAGAGGAACAAATAGCAGTTAAGGAGATTGGGGCACAAAATCAGCAATGTGCTCATCTGAAAAAACAAAACACAACCAAAAACCCCAAAACAAAAAACTCCTACTGCAAAACACAACCTGCTCCCCCAATGCTTTGTTGAAAAGAGGGGTATGTTGTCAAAACACAGAAAACGCATCATATAATCCAGTATAACAATTGGGATGACAATTGGAAATAAGTTCATTATTACATTTCTTAGCAAAAGAATCACTAGTAATGTTGGGGAGAGATTTTAGCTGTATTTTATTGGGATAATTGAATGAATGGAAAGTCATGTTTTTTATTCTGAATATTGCGGTAGAAACGGTGTGAAAAGGACAGAAGGAGAAAAGAAAAATCATAGCTGGGAGGAAAGGAGTAGCTTGTGTGGAAGTTAATGAGGCTGAAGAATAGGCAAAACTAATGGACAAAAGAATGAGCTTACTGAAGAAGAAGTGTTCATATTCACAGAATTTCCCCTAGAATGGCTTGGTGCCAGGGAGCCAGGAACCAGGACAGGGACAGAAATTGGTGCTCAGTGAGGATGAGACAAATGGAAGGATGGGGAAAGTGGGGAACAAGTGAGTCCTCATTTAATTTGTGTTGTGCTATTCTTGCATTAACTTTTTCTGTGGCCTAAGATGAGATGCTTAACCTCTGTATGCTCACACACATATAAAGCAGGCATAAAAATAACTGTAAATTGTTGTGATAGTTAACTAAGTAATCTTTGTATAATTCTTTAGATCCTCATACGAACTGGATTTTTGCTACCTTCATTCTTTGAGTAGTTTTCTGCAGTGGGGATAGTTCTGCTTCTATCTGAATATTGTGAAGCAACATGGTCTCTAATGGAAAAGGGGTTATCAGGACCTGTATATACATAATGGAAACAGTATATAGATTAGTGATAATATTTCAGATCATGACAAAAAGCCTTAAACTCACCCCAAAATACCTTTTTGCATGTAGTAGAATATAATATATAGTGTACTTTTGTGATTAAAACCTCGCATTATGTTGAAAGAAAATATTAGCTCATTAAACATTTGTGATTATAAGATTTGAGTGTTTCAGGCTTAAGTACTTTTTATGTGGAAATCTCTCTGTGTTTCACAGATTATGGTCCTGTAATATCACTTAAGTTCTGACAAATCTGGGGGTAAGATGAGAAGTCAGCCAGTTTCAGTGACACTACAAATAGGAAGAGGTAGAAATATTCTGTTTTACAAAGGCAGCTCCGTTGTTGAAGTCCTGTAAAAATATGAACAGAAAATTGTTAGGAAGGTGATTTTTGACCAGTATCTTCTGTATAATGACAGCTAGCTCTTGGTGATTAGGGAAAGAAAAGCACGTGAGTGCCCAGAAATATTTTTCATTAGCACGGCCTCCTGGCTTCCTAAACTCAGCAGCATAGTTGTGTCAGCTTGTTTGTGATACTGACACATTAGAATGGCTAACTTTACTAATCACAAATGCAATGGTAGTAATAAAAGTATTTGGTTATTTCAAAAAGATTGCCCACACGTGAAATGTGAGGTTTTACTGTTTGATACATAGAAAAAAAGCTCTCAGTTTATTATCTTTTTCCTTAAAAATGTTGTTTCATCCATATGAGAAAAGTACCATTAGATGAGGCAAATTCTGGAAAAAAAGCAGTTTTAAAATGCAATATGGATGCATTTAGTTTGTATTATTTCTTTTTTCCATTGCAGTTTTTGTCATAAGAATGGTTTCATGTTGTACCATTTCCTGTGCTCCTTACAACCTTTGTCACATGAATAAGATATCAGAATGCTAATAACTGATATACAGTATTCTGTGTCTGCTGATACTATACTGTACTGCTGCGACCTTTGCAATATTATGTATTCTGATTGGCTGTCCATTTCACCTCTTCCCCACAAGTTAATAAGGCTGTAAAAAGGAGAGAACTTGAAATGGCCAGCCAGTCAAATTACAGAATATTGAAAAGGTCAGAGCAGTACAGCACACAGAAAAAAAATTACGGAATATATGAGGCATTAAAATTCTTGTGACAATGATTATAACAAGAATGGAAAAGGATACCCATTTATGTTATTTCAATCTAGTGAACCCCATAGGATGATGGACCCAGGACAGCAGTAATTTACACACCACCAACCCACAGGAGCTTTAATCACCTATTTACAGGGGTACTCAGTAGCAGGAGTGCATGTCTGCTTGGGAGCCCCCCCTCAAAGTGTCCAACCAAGACCACAGTGAACCTTCAAACACATATACTCACCAGCTGGAATGCTGTGTGAAGCTTAGCACTTTTGATCAATGATTTTGAATGGAATATGTATCTGTATATCTTTTTAAGGTAAACATGTTTTATTACTTCACTTAGTTTTAAGTATACATAATTTTTAAGTATGTACATAGCCTTAATCTCTTCATAATATTTTCCTGAAAAACTGAGATACTTTGATCTGCTCTAAACTGAAAACAGCACAGCTTTTTCTTAAATCCCAGGCTTAGCCAAAGAAGTCACACAGAAATATTGAGGGATATACGGAGAGCCTTATGAACAGGAAGGCTAGTAAAAGTCACAATGCAAAAATATGGGAAGAATAAGGAGCACAGGGAAGACTTTCATGTCTGTGGAGAGTGTAGTCTCTTCTGAAAGCTTAGAGGAGATGGTGCCTCTAAACCCCCTTCCACCTGAATTCATCTGTTGGTAAGGGTGTTTGCGTGTCTAAGAGTTGCAGACATGGTGAGCCAGTTGTAGGAGTTTGTTTTCTGCTTCCTTAGGTTGTTCATGTTAGCTGTCTCTTGAGGGAATCGTGCTTGTTGGAATGCTAGTGAGTGTTCGTGGCAGGAGTTACAAGGCAGAAACGTGCAGGAATTGAAGAGTTATTCTGGTACAAACCACTTTTCTGAAGTAAAACAATGTTTCTTAGGGCTTTACCAGTGTCTGAAGCAGCTGCTGTTTTAAGTCTGTGGCAGACTTGCAGGTAGGCTACAGGAGGACCTGTGAGCAGGATTGAGAGAAAAATACACATGAAAATGGAAGAAGAGAGGTGTCATCCACTTACAAATAGGGTCCACTCTGAAGCAGTCTAGGCAGGACTGGCACAGAGCGATATGACAGGGTTATCACTGTATCGCCTTCTGTCAGGCTGAACCTGTGTGTCTGCATTTTCCAGCCCACTGAAAGCAAAGTTTAAGCAGTGAGAAGTGGCAAAGATGCATATTGCGAGTCATTCCCAACAAGACTTGCATTTTAAAAATGTTCTAATATTTTATTTGCCTGTAGAAGAAAGTTGTTTGGCTGGCAAGCCGGGATTAAACAACTTTTGCCTGTGTAAATTCCAGGTTAGGAAGCTCGCAAGTGCTCCTCAGCTTTTTATTAGAAGCAATGAAAAAATTTTGAACTGCTGTGTTGTCTAACTCATTGTAAATTTGTAAGTTCATTTTTGAGCTGAATAAAATGGTTGTGTAATTACATACTTCTCCTAATTATTGAGTAATTATATACTTCTTATAATTGCCGAGTAATCACTCTGCTATAACTAGAATTTAATGTTACAACTAATTGTATAATTACTGTATATTAATGTTGTTATCCAGGCAACTTGGAATAGAGTGTTATCCTTTTAATTCCTTTTCTGTTACTTGAAACCATGTTTTTAACAATATAGTATAGTTAGCCATTGGATGAAAAATTAATAGTGGAATTAAAAATATCAGCAGAGGAAGTACATGCTTTAACTCTGGGCTGCAGTCTACGAGAACAAAAATATTAACATATTCATACTGTAGTGTAGATAGAAAAAGTTGAATTTTCTCATTATTTGGTCACATAAATTGCTGTTAGGGAGCCTACTTTTATTACTGATGTTTGAGTCCATCCTATGTGGCTTATTTCTGTCAACACTGGATTTTTAAATTTTCCTACACATTGTAGTTTAAGTATTTGAAAAATACATCTTTTATTCACAGCCAGCTGACTCCTTAAGTGTTTCACCACTAGGACCTTAAAAACGTGTATGTCAGTTGGCTGTTTCTAATGACTTTATTATTGTTTGAAAAGCAATAGGTGCATAGGATGGTCTTGTTGAGTGGGCATTGAAAATATTAAGTCACAGACTGCTTGTTGGTTTACAAAAAACCCGCGATATTGGCAGAAAGGTCCTTTGTTGGATTGTGTCTACTCCCAAATCACACACAGTTTCACAAAGATGCAGAAGGAGGGTTTGATATATAATTTAAGAGCTGAGAACAAGTAATGCAGATGTATTTTTCTAGTGTTGGTTTAGTATCTGGGTACAGAGTAATCTCAGACAAAATAATTTGCTTCTGCAGAATTGTTATGTCGATATGTAGAATGTGGATTATGTCAATACGTGGAATGAGTAAATGTGGTTGTTTTCTTGCATGATAAGAAGTTTCTCTCCATTGCTGTTTTAAAATGGGGTCTCTCAGGCTAATTAAAATTCAGTGAAATCCAGAACAAATCCATCTGGTTTCACAAAATTATTCTACATTCACATTACTGTAGTCTGTTTGGGCAGCCTGGTGCTATGGCATGGTGTAACCCAGGTAGAATTTGAGCAATGAGGCACCAGACTACAAGACACATTTATAAAAAGAGTTTCATAAGACTCTTCCCCACCCCCACCAAAAAACCCTTCGGAAAGTAAGTTTAATGTATGTTACCAGACAGGGTAACAGAAAACACACTTTGTGCACACTTTGTTCACTCTGTGAACATCAAAATAACGGGATAGCTTGGATTTGCACGATAAGTAAATCACAGATTGTTCATAGGAATCCTGAAATTAGAGGAAAGTCCAGATCATTCATTTATGGTAAAAATGGAATGTGGGCATGACTGAAATGTGGATACGTATGTTAGTGCATGTCATAGAAATATGGAATATTTGAAAAAATGTTTGAGGTTTGATAATATTTCAGTTTTAACAGTTTATTTGAAACTTGCATAAGAAGGAGTCAACCCAATGAGTATCACTTTAAAAAGTAATTCAGTTTCTAATTTTTTGTTAAATTCTTATTTGGATTCTGTAGAAGACTCAGATGTGAATATTCAGTCCTCTGTGACAATGCCTTAATTAATTTTAGATATTTTTAATAGTTATATTCTATTTAATCTCATTCTTGTACAAAATCTAAATAAGAATT
>JAOXNG010000021.1:23125429-23140497 GCA_028566535.1 Scolopax minor
TAGCAAAGAGCTCCACATCATGGATTTTCTGTTGTTGTCTTGTTTATTTGTTTATTTGGTTTTGAGGCACGGGGGGGGGGGGACTTTAGGAAACTCTATCTGAAAATATAAATAAAAAAGAAATAAATGAAAGACTTAACAAAATGTCTTCAGAAGTTGCAGTGCTTATTTTGCTTTGTTTTTAATTCAAAAGCTTAAAGGAAAGAATGATTTAAAAACACTTTTCAACCCAAATGCTTGCTCCTAGTAATGGGAAACCCTGAAAATTCTATTATTCCTACAGAATCCGAGAAAGGGACAGCAATGGTTCCTATGCCCTGTGTCTGCTGAATGATGGAAAAGTACTGCATTACCGTATTGACAGAGATAAAACAGGAAAGCTCTCGATACCAGAAGGAAAAAGATTTGACACCCTCTGGCAGGTCTGTTAAATTTTATTCTCTTGGATATCATATATCCATATAACTGACTAAGGCAGCTTGTTTTACTTTGCTGTGTGACACCAGTCTTGAGCTAAACAGCAGCATGTTTTCACAGATTTTTTTGTCATATGTTTCTGACTTCATGTGGTTTCTATACATCAAGAAAGTATATGTTAATGTAGAAAGCTAAGTAAGTGTAGAGTAATCACGTTTTTAAATGTGATTTTGCAGCTAGGGGATTCTGTGATGTAACATTCAGTTAGCTGAATGTTCTCTAGAATGGAAGACTGTTTGCATTAGTAAGCAACCATATTCAATAATAGCTGTGCTTGGTATAGTCTTTTGCTAATGTGCTTTATGACAGCAATAAACAGAATTCTAGGAAGGAATGTGACAGTGCTCCATGGAATGTTGGAAAGTACTAATAATATTAATCATTTATGTAGCACTTTATATGTTCAAAATATTGGATAATCTTTAAATGAGCTCAGATTTGTACTCAGATATGAGGATGAAAACTTCATTGAGTAAAAAAAATATTCTTACATGACATTTTTTTTCCCCCAGTCTTACTCATCAGGTATTTTCGTTGAAACATTTATTTTGTTGGTTTTGTAGGTTAGAATATTGTCTTATTTTAAATTTGAGATCTTAAGTGTTGTAAAGGAAATGTAGGTGGTATCCTCTGGTGATTTCAACTGATAGACCGAATAATTGTATTATCTTTGTAAGGACTGCAGGCCACGCTGGAAAGCATGTATTTCTTACTGCATATAACTCATGCATGCAATGGATTTAGCTTATAAACTCCTAAGATAAGTAATTTTCTAGTGAATTCCAGAAGTTTCACTATTTTTTCATAGCCATAAAAAATAACGTTAATGTTTTGAATATGCAGTTATCAGGCAACTGGACCATGAGTAATTTCTGAGAACTGGCTTCTGTTTGCAGTATATAGCAGTCAGCTTTGCAACTACGTTTGATGCATTTATTTTCCAAGTTTTACAAGTAGGTGAGGAGAAGGTGGTGAATAATACCTTTTCTTCCAAATGGCCCATCTTCAGTGTTATTTATACCAATGGCAGCTTTTCATTTGAGTAGAAATAAGCACAAAGACAGCAAATTGTAGCAGATGCAAGTTCTAACATTTGTTCTTCTCCCTCTCTCTCCTTTTCTCATAACAGCTAATGCTAATTATTCTATTGTAAATGGTACTCGGATGTTATGCAGCAGCAACGAATCCAATGTATGGGTACCCCTTAAAGGACTGATTCCATTTTCTAACTACACAGTACAAGTGAACGTTTCCAACAGTCAGGGCAGCTTGATAAGTGATGCTATAACAATAGTCATGCCTCCAGGAGGTAAGTATGAAAAAGTGCTTTTTCTGTGCATGTAACAATTACACAAATACTGTGTTAAACAAAATGTTATTTCTTATTGCAACTGAGGACTGGGAGTTCAGAAGAATGTGTTTGCTTTAGTAGTTCTTACTAACAAAATTGTTCTTTTCAGCGTCTGATTTGTCACATTGCTCAATTTAAGAACTACAGAATGAAAATAGGTAGTTGTATAGATAACACATTATGTAGGTGAGAAGTGCATAAAATACTTCATTTTTTTTCTGTGTATAGCAGTGTATTCTATCATGAACAGCTAATCTAGTCTAAGAATATAGAGAGATTTAGCTGCATTTTGTAATCTGTTTTAGAATAAAAGTTAAGTACTGACTAAGAGCACTTACTGAATACACTTAGATAACTTGTTTAATAATAGTAAGATAAGACATTGGTAATATATTTAGCCACTATCCACAAACTGGTGTAGCTTTAAGAAAGCAAATTTTCATGTGCTGCTTTACAGTGAATGAAGCTTTTAAAAATTTTAAATAAGAGAATTGAGCGAATACTCCCTAAACATTGTACATGTTTGGGGGTTGATTGATTTGGTTTTCAAACGAAAGCTTAAATTTCCGCCTAATATAATACATGTTCCTTTTACATTCTCTTTTCATGGACATTCTAGTGAACTAGCTTTTGTTGACTACATGCCAGTGTAAACATTGAATTTAAGGCAATTTTAAATTCTAAAATGAGACCCCAAACTTGATGTTGAGACGTGTAGGTGTAGCTCATGAGCAGGAATAGTGTAGTGACATACATATCCATTGAAAGTTAAAACAACCCACAAACAAACCAAAACACAATCAATACAAAAAACCCAAAAGAAACAACCAAAAACCTAAGAAAACCAAGCCAAAACAATATCCCATATAACTTAACAGCTTAAAAATACAATTACACTTGGAACAGATTACTTACAGACAGATGGAACTGTTTTTGGGGCCAAACCAACAGAAATACTTCTGAAAAGTAAGTGTACTGCAGAGTTTGTATGACATTACTGAGCAAGAAGAAAAAGGTAAATTCCCAAGACATTTTGTACTTATCCAATCTGATTGCCAAATTATACATAATATTAACAAATATACATTGTCATGTAATAATAAACTAACAACTCAGTTTTACTGCTTACTGAGGACTGAGAAGTAAGATGCTGATGTTTCTAATTTCATTGTCAGACTCCAATTTTGCATGTAGAAATAGCCAAATTTGGTAGTGAAAATTTTCCCAAATAAGAAGGTAAAAGATCTGTAAAGATAGGCAAGGATGTGCACAAGTTTATGACAGCCATTAAGATACACTTTCTTTCATTATTAGATTGTTGTTGATTACAATTAGAAAACTTATAGCTTTGAAATTATCTTTTTTATGACCTTGTGGTACTTTAAAAGCAATACCTCATTGATTAAATAGGTTTTAGTTCATGCTTCCTTTTAGTTAATGATCTGAAAACATATTACCCTGATTTACACATAAAATCATGCTGAAAAGCATGTGGCATTCACTAGGATATGTGTGTTTAAGTAGAATTAAATTAGCAGTGAGAGTTATTAAAGATATCTTCCGTACTATTGTCCACTGGACTGTGATCTGTAGTGAAATGAATAATAAATGAAGCAGTGCATATGAGAGAAGTATTCTCACACGTACTGTGTTTGCACTCTAAGTGTATACACATACAGACACATATGTATATCTAGGACAGTCTATGTTTACTATGATGTTTATTATAATGACTTTTTAAATGCCATGCAATTCTATTGTATACTAAATTATGAGTATAGTGGTAATTTTACAGTGGGAGTCAGTTTCTTCACTTACAAACACTTTCTAAATCATTAAGTGAAATCTAGATTACACCAAATTCAGAAGGAATTTTATTTTTTACTTCAGTGGCTGAGATTTCTCTTTGGCAGAACTTTTGTATGATCCTAGAGTGAAAGAGGTTTCATTATGTACAAAATCACAGCCTTTAAATGAGTGTTAAAATGTAGTATTTTCTTTTTAATGATAACAAAACAATCTGTTTCAAAAATTTGCATTATGGGGGGTACTTCATGGAGCTTGATGGAAGACTGAGGGAGAGTGACAGAGAACAAAGGAGAATTCCATTTTTAAGTTACTGCAGAGCATTATTTTTCCATTATGATACTTTTTTTTTCCAACATGCATTTCTTTTGTTTCCTTTTTTATTTAAAATATCTTGCACATAATATAAAGCAGACCAAGCCTTTAGTATTACCTGATTGAATATATCCTAATTTCTCATCAAGCTGATTTGCTGCGCTTAAAGTCAACGTTTAAAAAGCTATCTTAGAAATAAAGAAGATATTTTATCTAAGCTCTTGACTAAAATTGCTGTGCGGGTTCAAGAGTTCTTGGAAAGATTAAAAAAATAAAAACTGAATCCAAATGTTAATCCATAAATACGAAACTTTCTTTTGACCCTTACCCTGTAGTGGTCTGGAGTTACTAATGGGGTTAGGATTTCAACTCTTAATGGGACTTGGTGCATTAGTGTTTTGTATGCATGGAATTCAGCATTCAGTTTAATAAGTGGTTGACATTGGTGATGTCCCTTAATTTGCTTAAATCTAATTGGCTCTTTTATCAGTCAAACCTGTATGGATTGGCAATTGATCAGAAAGGGTCAGCCATGACTGTGCATGTACTTAAATGCTGGAACCACCAGTTAAAGTCACTGTTGCATAATAAGAAGCTGAAACCATGAGAACAAATGATCTTCAGTCGGAAAGGAAAAGAAAGCAGAGAAGTTTTTCAGAATGTTCAAGTTCAGAACAAAGGCATTATGGAGTATATAAATTTTAAATACACTGCTTTTTGCCTCAAGACTTAAAGCTTTTTTTTCCAGATGAACTGAAATCATGTCTGAAACTGTCTTTGTTACATCAAAGAACTGCATAGAAAGCTAAAAGAGATGGAAGAAGCATAAAAGGGCATAGTTTAAAATGATTAGTGACAAATTTCATACCACAGAGGTAGAAGTAAATTTTTTTGAGTTTTATATTTTTTCCAAAAAGAATGAATTTGTTCTATTTATCTTGTCCTAAGCTCCTTTGGTAGAAGTTGTAAAAAATAATATACTAGTCAGTGCTTAACATTAATTTGAGGATGCCAGCCAGTAAAAGATCTGGAGTAAAAGATCTGGAGAATAAATTGGTTTAGATTTAATTTAATTAGGTAAATGAATTGAAATGATACAGTGGATGTAAAACTGCAAAAATCTGGGAGAAAATCTTCAATAGAGAGTCCTCAGTTATATATTTTTCTTCTTAATGAGTGCTATTTCTTATATGGTGGCAGTGAGAAGACCCAATTAATTTAGGATTGCTTTGTAATAAGTGACGGTAAGCCAACAGAAAAGTTGCAGTCACTACTGGAAATCACTTATGCTCTGGCTAAATCCATTTGTTCCCTACCTTTGACCACAAAAGCCCTAGCATGGAAGGGAATGTGAAGTCCTGTATGCAGAAAGGAAGAAGATAAATTTTGTTGGAAAAATAGGTGTGAAGAGAGAGAACAGAGAGAGACAGATCTGCTGATCAGATGGGAAGAAAGTAGGTGGAGGCTCAATCATCACCTCCAAAGCACAGAAAAGGACCAGGTTCCCAAGTAATGACAAGAGGTATGAAACTTGCTGTGGACAGTAATTCTGTATCATATTGTAGACTTGTCTCTGTGTAGTTACTTGTGTTGGAGATTACAAGCCATTAACTTGGTACTGATTTATCTATAGAAAAGAGCCTCAAAGAATTCATATATATTTCCTATGTAATACATAAACCAGAAGATAATCTGAAAAAAAACCCCTATTTTCCTAAGCAGTGAAGTGTCTCTTTAATCTCTGACATAATTTATGGGGTATGTTGATTATTTATATAATCTGATTTGCATAACAGAAGAATGTCTAGCTGTGAAAGATGTCAGATATTGTCTTGGTTTCTTAAGCACCTACTCTTTGCTGGTCCTTTGTTATGTTTGGGATGCTGCATGTCTCTGCCTACAAGCCTGGGCTAGTTCTCAGGAGCAAAAAATGAGTCTACGTATTTGTAGCTGTTGATTTTTATTCAACATCTAGAGAGGATGGTATCCTGCAGCCAGAGGATTTCAGCCACTGTTAGTTTAGATAGCAACACCTCTTAGACTGGATATTGAACTGCATCATAGGATCGTTGGTCTAATTATGCAAACAAATAAGAACCACATCATACAACTTATATTCACATCTGAAAGCATTTGTTCGTGAAAGTTGATCGTGGAAGCCAACAGGCCTCCTTAGATGAATGAATATTCAGTAAACAAAGCTAAATGATGCTGTTAGACCAGAATTATTTAAGAAGAAAAATCAAATCTGAATACGCTAGAATTTTCCCTGTGAGACAGGTTTGTTTTTCCATAATGCTCAGTGTCACATAGAGTCACACCATAAAAATTGTCTTGAGATAATTTGCTTTACTTCAAATTCCAGGTATTTATGAGACATCAGTTCTTTTTCTCATGTGTCTCCTTCTTTCTATTCTTTCTTTTTCTGTCTTTTTTTCTTTTCTGTAGACCAAAACTAAAATAGAACAGGATTCTTTTCTAACCTGTGCAGTATTGAACTGCTTGTCATTTTCATTAGTTCTACTTTCTTCTTTTATTCCCATCTCTCAATCTGTTTAGCACATCTTCCAGTGAACTCATACTGTGTCTATTCTTGGTTTTGTGTGGCTCTTTTGGATGGCAAGAGAAGAGAGAAGTAAGTCTCATCCCTGTAAGGTTGTATCTTCAGACTCTGGCAATAGGAGGCACAGAGGTGCCTCCTTCACTGCTCACTTTCCTAAATTGCAGCCAGTTGGGGCTCAGCCTCACTCCACACATCATAAAAGACCACATCAAGGTTGCTTTAAATTGAACCTTAATGTAAGTCCCTACTCATAAAACTGGACAGTGACAGAAGGCAACAACACTCCACCTATGTCTTTTTTTTCTTCTGATTGCCTCCTTCCCTTTGAATGTCCCTTCTGTCCTTTTGGGGCTAGACAGATATCTATAGTTACAGCTATGCTGTTTCCATGCTCCAGACATAGGAACACCTATATTTGTCAGCTCTTAGGCTGCTCTCTGTCTTCTGGAGATGCATGAAACAGTGAGGACAAGAAGATCAAACCTACAATTTTCGTTGCCTAGAAGAACACGGATGTTTTCACTTGCTTGGGGAGTGCCAGATGAGAAAGGGAGAACTGTGCAACAGCTTGAAATAGCCAACTGATCATGTATAAGCAGGCAATTAACCTCATTGTAGAGGTCTCACTCCAGGTCTTTCCAAAATGTTAGCCTTAGCATAAGGTCCAAGCAGTACTTAAGATCTCTAGGAATAAATCTGCAGCAGAGCAGATTTCATGCTGGGAAACTACAGCCTGACTGTACTTTTGAAAAATAGAAGAAAATATAAAAATGGTGAAAATCTTCAGCTGTGCGATTTAGCAAAAATTATTATTTAAAACTATTACCTATCATCATATAAATCTATTTTGTATCCATTTCCATTGTACATAAAAAAAGACACAATTTAGATGAAGTATGCAATTTTTATATCATTTTAAGCCTATTCATGGGTGGGTTGTTGTTGGTTTTTTGTCATTCTGTCTAAATCTGAACTAGCCTGTTCAGTACTCTAGCTAAAGTCAATATTCTTTACGAGATAAATTAGGTTTTCCTGTTGAAGGAATTCTAAAAGAAAAACCAACATTGAAATTCCTAGTGAAAAGAGGACATTTGAAAAGTCACACCATGAATTTTGGTTTTTGAACAATTTTCCAGATATATACCAGTATCAGGAATTGGATCAATTTTTATGTTACTTTGCTACTATGATTTGCAGCACTTTTCTGAAAAGATCACTTCATTATATTTATTTTTGACAACTGCTGCTTCTCTAGTTTCCAGAATAAAATGACATTTTCATTAACTGTCAGCAAAGACACATGTCTGTGGGTTGGTTTTGGGGTTTTGAGGTTGTTTATTTTTTTGTCATTTCATTTTGTATTTTCTGCAATTGAAGCATCCAAATTATGGCAGTTAGCATGCTGATTGTAAAGCACTTGAGTAAAATGGCAAGGTGTTTTTTGAGCTACTTTGCACAGTTGAGGAAACTTTGAAGTTCCTCTGTTTGCAGTGAGGTGTGTAGAGCTTTCAGCAAAGTTCTGTCACCCTGTTAAGTGTTTATCACGATTTCCTTTCTTAAAGAAAAAAGCCAAACAAACAAGCAGCATAAGGGGCGGGGGGAAATTAAGGATCTCTTAAGATCTTGCTGAGGGTGAAATGTAGAGGGAATCAAATCACTGTTTTTTAACTCTCTTTAGCTGTGGACAAAACCAGACATGATCTTTCTTAAACATCATAGTCATAAAAGTGTTTTATAGGGTGTTTTAGTCTGGTTAAAAATAACTCCTAGTAACTCCTATTTGGGAGTTTTCTGTGTCATTTGGAAGCAGACCCATAATGGAATTTAAACAAATCTTCAACTTTGCATCTGAATTCTTAAAACACTTTGCAGAATTATTTTTTTTCCCCTCTATATAGTTAAATTCTGGTGTTCTGGTGTTTTTTAAAGTTTGACTTTTCCCTGCTTTTTCCAAGTATAGTGCTCCTTACCATGTAACATCTATGCAGTTATCTTTGAGCTAGTTGACTGAATACCGGAGGAGAAATAAGCTTCTCTATAAAGACAGACAGGGAGCGGAAAGGGAAGCTGAGTAAGAATCAGGTATTAGAGTCACCATGTCTCCTCCGGTGTCCCTATAATTCAGTGTTGTTGTCTGCTACCCTCTTTCTTACAGCAAAGGCAACTGTAAGAATCTATAGTCCAGTGATTCCTGATATTTGATAGGTTTTCCTCATTGTGCTTTTCTTTCTGAATATTTATTTTTAGTGTCTGCATGCACATACGCACACACAAATATGTATATGATATATGTTCATGCATACATGCTGGATTTCTCTTTTTCCTTTGGATCTGTATGCAGGTCTTATTTATTCTTCTGACAAAGATATAATATGCCCTTAGATTGATTCCAGGTTAGTAAAATAAGAAAGAAAGGGAATTCATGTATTTCATGTGATAGTGGGATACGTCCACTATTGAATTATATTTACTATTTGTATACTGGCATATTTAATTTTATGATTTTTACAAATATTTACTAGTTTAGCTTTCCAGTTGGCTTCTAAAGTGAATGAAGATTATTATTGCCATTTTACAGATAGACAGAAAGACATGTATTTGCTAAAAAGGGAAAGTAAAAGAGATCTTGATATTTATCCTTGTGCTGAAAAGTATAATATACATGTCAGAAACTTTTTCAGCCTCTCTGTTTGTTCCTCAGCTTAAACTGGGGATTGTCTCTCCATGAAAGGTGTCACCATACTTGAATGCGGCCACTGTGTAAGTAGAAAATACGTAAATTCAGGTTAACTGATTTTAGATTATCTGAACAGCTCTCATAGAAAATGTAGAGAGAAGAGAAATTGGATGAGTGAAGAGATGGCATTATATAAAGAAAGGCTACTTCTCTTTTCTCTATTTTCCTTCCACTGAAGTTGTGAGTGGTCTTACGTACTAAGAAGCCTGTTTGAGAGGGTTTTTTTTTGTAAGAAATTGATAGCGCTGTCCAAAAAATTCAACAGGATGTTCCTGATGGCTGTAATCTGAATTAAGCAGCAGTAAATTTTCTGTGATGAACATTTTGAGTCTATGTTTTAAAAGCCAACAAAGAGAAGGAAGTTTTTCCTCCCTCTTTGCTTTGTCAAAAGGTTGAAGAAAATCTGTATTGTATAGAATAAGTATTGTCAAGGTATTTCCTTTACCTCAACATATGGGAAATTGTATGTGCAGACTGGAGTAAATGCTGTGACATGTCTTGTGGCATATAAGGCAAAACACAGCAGCCTGGTGTGGGTTTGAATAAAACGTGATGGTGTTACTAAGACTTAAAATCAATTAGGCTACCCAATTTTTAATAGGAAGACAGTAGCCAAGGTCTTTTGAGTGAAAACGCTTGGGAACAGATCATTCATTGTTGTATATTGACACACTTCCACCGGTTTCAGTGGATTTATGTGTTCTTCAGCATTATGTGAGGAAATGAAGCCAAGAGTTAATTCGTATAAATGGTTTATTTGTTAAAAGTATCTAGAACAGGACATTAACTGATGAGTAGCTACTTAATGCTGTGTGAACATTCTTATGTGGATGGGTCAGGTATAAAAGGTTGTAATCCTTTTACCCTATTCATCAGATAAATCAACTATATATTTTGCATGGATTATTTCCATGTTTGAATAGGCTTGTCTGAATTGCTTTTTATTCACCTTAAATATTAAATATTTTGCTTCAGTGGATAACACCTGGATCATATTTCTGTCAATTGAAATGCTATTTTTAGTAGGGGACCAAACCATAAAAATAGTTAGGGATTTTTGCCACAGTTAGGTGGAACAGAGGTGTCACCTTCCATATTCTATTGTAGCTTATCTCTGTTAGAGCTCTGGCTGAAAAATGGAGATGTGGATTATTCATCCTGAAGTGACTAACATTCCCACCTCCCACTTGCCGAGCAGCGAGTACTAATCTCTGGCTTCCTAAGCAAAGGCAGCAGAATATTGCCCTGTTGAAACTCTAAGACTGTTCCAGTCATAGGAAACAGAGGAAAAAAATACAATTTGTATTTACTGGGGGAGAAGGTGCTGTTGTAACTCAGGGCTAAAGACACTTCTCTGGTCAGGGTGAGGCAGTGTACATGTCAGCAGGAAAGGGGCCAAGAGGAGCAGGTACTGAGTTCTGGACTTACGTTGTTCATCAGTGCTGATACTCAGCACGGGCATCAGAATGTGATTCTATTGCTATTTTCTAAAACAGCTTAATTTATTGATACTGCAGCTGTTGAACTAGACTGTAACATGAAGTGACAGCCATAGCATTGCAGTGGGCAATTTTGAGAAGTGATAAGAATTCTTGTTTACTCTGTAAATGTGATAGTTCAGACTTGTTGGCCTTGGCCTCGTGTGTTATATAAGAGAATAATATACACTGATTTGTTGTTATTCTCCTAATTATAATAGTTTTATTTCCAGAACTAAATTTTTTATTCTGCTCTTTGCCATTGTGCAGATTACCCCCCTGAGAGTTATGCATGTTGATCAATGGCAGAATTTGGTTATATAGAAAAAAAACTCCATACTGTTTGTGATGACAGATACAATTAAATTAATTCTCTGCAGTCTCCTTTGATGTACACAGATTTTCCCTATTAATATTGATGGACTTTAGAGTCACAAGCACACGTTGGGAGAGGAGCAAGCCCCTGAATGTTGTATTTTGCTCTTTGTGGAGCTGACTATATCACTTTATGTCTAAGTGTAAGGAAAGCTGCAGACATTTTTGATATATTAAATTATAACTGAGAACTAATTCAAGGATCAAAGATGCTCTTTGGGAGAGATCACTTTACTGGTAGGAAAAATCATTACCTTTTTTCCCAGTCTCATATATTTGTACTGTGTGTCTTGGAAATATCATTCCCTACAGTTTCTGAATCTTGATGTTTAATTTAACACAAAGGTCTTTGAGCAGCACAATGGGAGGGGGGCTTCTGCTAGTAAAACCTCGTAGAAGGAAATTGAAATGTACATGTTTTTTCTCATTTATCAAAGTAGTGCGAAAATCTAAACTGACATTTTATATCAAATGAATTATGAACTGTGTACTTTGTACCTAAGGGAACAACAACTAAATTAGACTTTTGTTAAAAAGAGAGAGAGGAAAAAATTGGCTTTTAATAAAATATACAGTCATTTTTGGTATTTTGTCTGAACCTGACATATGCTGTACTTTGCAGAAGAAAACTAGAGAGTATAGGCAGACTACTTCAAAGGCTGTATGCTTTGAATGCCTTAGAGTGAATTGAGAAGCAGATTAAGATAACACACAAACCAGAGTTTCTACTCAATAATTATTCTTGCTTTGTTATTTTTGTTTTCAGCCTTGTCCAACTCAGGTGAGCAAGAAAAGATAATATGCTTTTTAATATCTTGAAGATCAGAGCAAAGTAGTTAATTTTTTAATGTTTTTTTTTTTTTTTAAACTTACATTTGTGAGAGTACAGTTGCTAAAGAAAAAATTCCAGGGAACAAAATTTTAGAAGACACTTGATTGAACTATAAGAAGTAATTTTTCAAAGAACTAATATCTTTAATATTTTAAGGAAATGAATTCCACTGTCATTAGGTGAACAACAATTTTTGCAAGCAAAGAAGAGACTCCCAGACTGTAAATTTAGAGTTTGTAACATTTGTGAGGTTTTGTAGATTCTAAATTTCTTAATTTCCTTCACGAATTTCAGTGGTAATATATTTATTTCAGATTTGACATAGAAGAAGCTTTGATACTGTTGTAATAAACAAATACACCTTAGAGAAAATGGGAAATGAAAAGGTAAAATTCCATGGTTTCTTTGACAATATATTTCCTAGTGCACTCCTGTAGTGCTCTTTGATATATGAACAAAATATCCAAGAACTAGTTGCTACTTTTCTCACATGTCATATATATATATTTCATAAAGATATATTTCAGAAGATTAGCTAAGTGAGTATATACAAAAGCTCTGTAAGCTCCATCCAGAAAACAACAGTGTATGAACAACAATTGTGGGAATATCCTGCCATGAACACTGAAACAATCTGAAATACAAGGAGACCAGCTATGTTTGTAGCTTTAGTATTATTTTATCATAATGAGACTAGAACCAAAACCAAAGCTGCAATGAGTTGTATTAATGATGGCACATCCTCGGCTGAGATATCCAAATGTACTCACACCTAAGGAAGTCGAGGCCTTGGTCTTTGCAGCCTTGGAATTTCCAATAACAATAAAGTCATCTGATCCTATAATATGTGAGTATACTGTAGAGAATGGTTTATTTATTGGTATAATAAATGAGTATTTTTAGTCAAAACTAAGGTGCTTGGGTTTTCTTCTAAGGAAAACAATTTTAGCTAAGATTTGGCTTCTATTTTTCAAAAATGCTGATTTTCTAAATGTTCTCTTTATTTATAAATCATAGTACTATATAGTACTCATTTCAAAACAACATGTAAATGCCACTGGAAATGTGTTAATGCACATTTCTCTGTTACAGAAAGGGAAGAAGAAGATGAGGTGGAGGTTTGAAGGGGTGAGGTGGTTTGGCAGAGCCATGACAGAGAGCTGGTCCCTTCCAGGCATGCCGGAGAGTCAGACTTCCTGCTCATGCTGTCTGTGGGGGAGATGAGAAGGAAGGGGACAATAGGTGTAGGTGGGAAGAATCACTTTTTTCTTCCTCCATACCTTCCTTCCATTTTCCCTATAAAAAGACATTGACAGTGAGACAAGTTTTTTTTTGGTTACCGCATATGGCATAAAGAAGTTAATTTGCAGCTGTGAACCAGCTCCATTTTGCCTGGGTTACTGTGAGCAGAAACTTTGAGGAAATCTAATTTATTTGCAAACCTGCATTGTTCTCCAGTCTGCACATTTAGGCATATGGAAACTGATGCTTCTGTCAAAATACACATCAGGTGGGAACACTTCCGTTTTCTGTCAGCGGAGTAGACTGTTGTGTAACAGTCCACTGGCACGTTCATGCTCCAGGAGTGCACATAATGCTAGCATTTGAACCAGGAAACTTCTTATTTAACAAGAACATTCCTATCTTTCCTAATATCTCACTTCCTTTAGCATTCAGTTAGGTTACTATATTTTCTTAGTTTCTTTTGCCACATTGAGAGGAAATAATAGCCATGCTCATTTGCAGAAACCATGTCCGTGTCTTCAAGTAAAAGGTTGCTTTCTGGTTTTGAATATCCTATGTTATTCTTTTGCTTTCAGTCATAGAATAAAACAATTTATGCTTCTGGCTGAGGCATGTGCTTCTTGTAACATCAGCACCTCTATGGCTTTTCCTTTCTCTTTGTTCTTTTTTTGTCTTCTATCATCTTTGAGTCCCCTTCATTGAATTATTTTGGCTGAAAAAGAGTTCACTAGAAAATCATCTTGTGCATCGTCTTTCCTCAAAACTCATTTCTTATAAAACATATAGTCTGATGGAGATTTGAAATCTTTCTTGCAGCAGTTTAATCCCATTACTGTACGTCCTGTTTCCTAGGATAGAGAGATTGTCTTTGCAAAACGTCTGTGAAATCAAAGATTCCTATGTGTCTATCCCTTTGCTCTTCTATTGTTCTTTAAGCCATATAGGTTTAAACTTTCTTCCCTGGTCTTTTCCCAACCATCAATGATATAATATGCTTTTTCTGTTGCTTTCCAGAATCCCCTATTCCCAGAGCTATCTAAGAACTATTTAGTCTCAAACGTGAAGTAGAAAGCTTAAAAGCCAGCCTGCAGTTCTTAGAAATTGCATTTTCAATGTTAAGAATGAAACTTCAGTTTCGCCAGGTGTCTCCTGGCAAGTAGTCTATGAGACTCTCACCAGAGATGTTTCCATCAATGTGGAAACTGCCTGCCTCTGGTCATAGCTCTCTGTCTGCAGTTATCAATTGTAAGGGAAGCTACAAGATTTTGAAGATGATGTCAAATTCTTTCACCTTCTTCCTTTCCAAGAAAACCCAAACCAAACCAATCTCCTGAAATTCATCTCTAAAGCTGCTTCATGCAGGAAGCTGAAGTAATTGCTTGAAGATAAACAGGATCTTGTTCCCTCTGCTCTTGCCATATCTGTTCCCTTATGTAAAAAGAGACGGATCTGAGTTTCTCAAAGCTACTTCACAGAGAGATTTCCAGTAAAAAGAGTCACAAGTAACCTGCAGGATCTGTTTGTTTAATTGTGGTTTCTGTCCAATTTTTAAATAACAATCCTTACGGTTTTTCTTCATAGTATTTTTTAAATAAATAATTTTGTGATATGACAGTTATTGGCTAGGTATCCTTTTAAACAATCTGATGAATAATTAGTTTCACTGAGGAGTTATAAATTCCATCCAATATCTTTATTACAGGTATTAAAATCATTAATCATTCAGCTAATTGCTTATTGGCATTCTTTTGTAGCTTTAAGAGTTTATTAAAGTTCTTGCTGAGTAACATGGATAAACTTCTATCTAGTATGAGGCAGGTTACTTCTTATATAAAGGTGAAGGTGACAAATCTATAAGACATTTTTATAGTGTTGACCTCAGTAAAATG
>JAOXNG010000021.1:23140578-23153208 GCA_028566535.1 Scolopax minor
TTCATGGAAATGAACATATTCTACATAAGTACCCAAAAGCAGTATTAATGAGGAATATGTAAGCCTGCTTTGGGATTTCAAAAGACAATTGTCTTAAATTTCAGGTTTGTAGGGAATGGAGCAAAGCCTGAGTTGATTTTCAGGGCCCTTCTAAAATTGTACTTTGCAGTTTGAAATACCACATAGTGCAAGTGGAGGAAAATTTGCAGTTAGAGTTACACACTCAATTCAGTTAAAGATATATTTTAGATTTTTCAAACTTCTTGTTTTCATTTTTTTCAAGAAAAATGCCTTACAAGTGCAAGTAACATTAAAGATTAATTCTTAAAGTGAAAATATTTACAAAGCCACTCCTTTTTAAATGAAATTACTGTTATAGCAGAGATCAGATATCTAAAACAGGATAGATCATGAAGAGAGGATAACATATTTCTGCACCCTGTTTATGTTATGTTTCTTAAAAGAAAAACTCACAAACATAATGAAGAGGTTTGGATGTACTGGGAAGTTTACAGTGGCTTTAAACCACCTCTTGCTTTTTTCCCATAGCACGGTTCCCTTTTTTCCCAGGCCCATGTGCCAGAGAGTGCCAAGTAAGAAGGGCCATGTATGATCCAAAATGCATAAAGGGTATATGCGTGATTGTATGGAGATATATCTGTAACTGAAAACATATATCAGTGAAATTATAAAATTAAAAGAAAATCCAAGAATACTCTATGCATTCTTTAGGCATTGAGTAGGTGAAAAACAACATGGTTGGACATATATTTTTAATGAAAAATCATGTCTGGTTGTGTGCATTTGCTATACGCTGAACAGGAAAGATAACTGGAAAAAGAGGGTTAAAAACCAAACAGGAGTAAACTTCAATGAGCCTGTGAAGATAAGAAACAAAAAAAGCAATCTTCTGCTTTGCCAATAGGTTTATAACTAGCATGCCCTTCTAGTGATGACATATGGCCCAGCATCATGGCCTGTCTTTCGGTTAAATGAAACAAAACCACATGGTCATGTTGAGAATTATGGAGAGTGCAATGACTGGAATTATTTGCACTGAGCAAACAACTAAATAACAGACATACCTGGGAAAATCAAGAGAAACAAATTTCAGTGTGCAGAACATATTGCCATAAAAAGTGCTGTAATGAAATGATCTCAGTATGGGCACCTAAAATTGAAAATCAGGAGTATCTAAACAACCACTGCAATGAGATAAAGAAATGGGGTTTGTGAATTGAACCTGGAAAAGAGTGAGAGTAGGCATGACTGAGCGAGACATTCATCTAAAGGCAGCCTGACTGAAACTTTTCCATGCTGTTACGCCACAAACCGTGGAGAGTCTATTTTCCTTCTCTGCAGTTAAATACCTGCAGTTATCATTTGCATACTTGTGTAAGAAATATATTTCGATAAGATGCAAATGCGTCATCCATGCTAACTATTTTACACATGCAGATGTGGAAAATTATAGAGTTCCATTTACACAGCTCCAAACTCTTCTAGCTGCCTATCCGCAGAACTTAATGGTGCAGCAGGGCTAGTATATATGATCACTGTTAAAAGTGGTGTCATTTCACGTGAAATTTGGTGTGAGTTTAGACCAATTTAATTGATATCAAACTCTACTGGTGTTTCTTCCTCTTATTAAAGACTGTTAGTGCAGACATTTTTAGAACTAAATAATAATTTATTGTCTTACTGATAGTTCACTTTTAATAGTCCTGCTTAAAGTTTTCTACTTTCAGAAAATCTAAAATTCAGATATATCCTTATGATAAATATAAGTGATGCCTCCAAGAAAAATGGGCTTTCAA
Organism: Scolopax minor; assembly: GCA_028566535.1. Taxonomy (NCBI): domain Eukaryota; kingdom Metazoa; phylum Chordata; class Aves; order Charadriiformes; family Scolopacidae; genus Scolopax; species Scolopax minor. The sequence goes on from JAOXNG010000021.1 coordinate 23,142,396, forward strand.
GATGGAGTAAACATTTAAGCACAATCAATTAACACAATGTTTGCTTTATCTTAAAATAGATACATGCTTAAAAAGCTGACTACTCCTGTATATGTTTTTTTAAGATAAGGAAATTGAGGCAAGAATTTGAAACACTTTTCAAACACTGCTCAGCACATTAGTTGCCAAGCAGGGATAAGATCTTTCTTGACTCATCTGCATCTACCCGAGTATCTGGAATACAACATATCATTGTCAGCTATAAACAGTCTTCAGCATTTATTATTTTTGGGAGCTCTTTATTAATTCTTTGATTAAAATGGATAACTGATTAAATATTTTATTCTGCCTTTGTAGTCTCTTCTTATACAAAGTGTGACTTTCTGCCCTGCTAAGTAAGGATTTACTGGGCTAGATGTTGATTCAGTAAGCTGCAAGTGGAGTGGTTGCCCCCTGAGGGTCATATTCAAGCTTGCAGGGAGCTTTTTGAGCAATATTGCATCTTAAAGACGATATATCAAGCTGATAAATACATGGCTCTTCTGTTGAGAAATTCGCAGTAGAATTATTACTGGTTGCCAGTTATTACTTGGGTAGTAAGGAGTCTCTTGGGAATATGGATTGGATAAAAAGGGTTAAGCTGAGGGAAATGTTACACTGAAGACCTGGTGATGAGGAGTATTTGAAATAGTCTCAGGATGGTTTGTGTGCAATTTAGAATTACCATTTTGGGGGGGGAGCGCTCTGTAGTTTTAATGATCAAAATGTGATTAGTTGAATAGAGTACCTTTCTCATTATGATTCGGCAGAGTCTTGACAATTTCTTTGCTGTTCCCTCCTGCCCAACTGCCCCATTCCTTTGGAAACGTGTGGCTGAGGACACTTGCTAATGCCTAGCTGAGGACATTCTCTGTGAGCTACAGGAAGTCTTTCAGATTAAGTAAATTTGCTGTATATTCAAACATGTTGGTTTGAAAGTAGTTGGCTAGGCTTGTTCTACAGGTCAGTCGACTTTCACAGAAGAGATTTGTCCAAATTTTCTACTCTTCCCTGTGCTGTGCTTTTGTTGGTAGAAGAGATTTGAACATTTAGCTGAGATTACCTACGCCATTAAAATAACACTCGTACTGTGAATTGTTATTGACATTTAGACAGCTACATCTTTGTTTTTAGATGAACATTCCTGTATCGCTATAATAACCACCACTATACACACATAAGGCTTAATCAGAGCTTTTACTTTGTAGATCTCGGAGAGCTTTACAAAGAAGGATAAGTATTATTATCTCCATATAACAGATTGAGAAATGAAAGACAAAGGTGATGTGTCCTGACAGAACTGGAAATAAATTTAATGCTTTTGCCTCCTCAGTGAGTTGCTCCCACTTTCTCCTCAATAACAATGTGAACTTTGGCTTCGTGGCCGAATTACAGCTCAGCTAATTAGAGTCAATTTTAGATGTAGCTTTTTTTGCTGTACAGAATTTCTGTGTGTACTTAAAGAACTGGTGCATTTTAAGCTACAGGCAGTTCAGTTCTAAATGAGGTAGCACTCTTCTTTGAAAGGGGTATGGAGTCTTTCTGGTAGTGTCATCTTGTGGAACAGTTTAAAACCCTCTAATAAAAGTTTTTAAATTATTTGTGCCATCTTTATTATGGTGGCTGAGTTTGACTGCTAACAACTTCAGGAATCACTTTATAAAGGGATGCCAAAATAATTAATTGATTATCTGCGAGTACTGTACTTTACATCTACAAGATTTAAACCCCTCTATTGTAGAACTTAAATCCAACATGAGTCATGTTGCTGCTAAAAATAACAACGTTAAATGAAGTAAATATATGTTCTCCATTTTACTCGTAGAGTGAAATTTAATTCGCATGCCGAGGCGGTTGGTGTGCAGATGTTTGTTTTTGATGGCTCAGCTGGAGGGATGTTGGGGGCTGTTCAAGTTAAATCAGCCATCTTCTTCCCTCTGAGTTGAGGTGCTTACAAGCTTTTGGTTGGCCTTGAAGGTGTTGGCAAAGTATTTGCAGACTATGAATTACCTTAGCTTCAGACTTCTCCTGGATTTGGAAACAGGAAGATTTCCAAGTTTACTTGGTATTTACTTGTGCCTTGTTGCCCAGGTCTAGATAACAGCAGAAGGAGGGAGAAGCTGAAGGCAGCCAAGCTGGCTCAAGCCCAAAAATTTTATGTTGTCTTTTAGAGAGAAGGGGAAGGGAGTGAGGGAAGCTGGAGATCCTGTTCTACTTTGTTTTGTCCTGAAAAAAACAGGAGGGTTGAAGGGATACCTGCAGAAGTAAAATACCTGGTAATAACTTGGGTGCCTCAGCAGCCAGCTTTTAATAAAAAATTCCTATGAGAACTGGCAGACCTTGAATTTAAGGGAAAGGGAGCAAGTCTCTAGATTGGAGAAAGCCATGTCTGGTGCCTTGCTGTGTAATACACCTTGGAGCTGGAGCTAAAGAATTTTGAAGTTCCCCAGTCATATGTATCAGAGTAAAACAGTCAGGTGCTAGTTCACATGTCTCTGTATATATATGTCAATATAACATATATTATATAAGTCATATATACACACTATATATGTGTGTTACTTTCCTCTTAGTAACCACCTCATATACAGGTGGTAAATGAAAATCCTAAAACTCACTGTAAAATACTGTTTGCTCATCTTACAACTTACAACTTATGCCTGAGACTTATATCTACACCTTAAGTTACAGGTCTGTGAGACTGTTTTTTTCCTATAGAGAGAAAGAAGAAAATAACAGCAACAAAAAGTTTCTGTTGGAAAGACCAAAGAAGGAAGCAAGTGGTAACTACTGGACCATGAAAAGCAAAACAATTATATCAGGGTTTAAATAATAAAACCAGTAACTTTCCAGTTACTGAAAAGCTCTCTGGAAAAGAGCTACAGAGCTATGTCTGCAGACATGCATTATATACAAAAGTTCCAGATGTGTTTATAGACTGACATTTCTTCAACGGATTGTTTTCTTCTTAAAGAAAATGGGTGCAAATTGGCATTGTTCTTTTTACTGCATGCAGTGAAATTTGTGGCAGGTAAAGGTCATTGATGGTATCATTACTGACCGATTTTGATCTGCAGTTCCTGGACTCCATAAAAATTCATTTCCTTAACAAAATAGTGGGCTAGAGAATCTATTTTGATTTCTACCTAAAGACCTTTTTTCCCCTTAAATTTTCTGGTGTTTTCTTTTAAAATTATTATTAATTTATAAGGGTGAGAAGTTATCTGAATGGTAAAAAGTCTGATCAGTTTTACTCTTGCTGGTTAACATTTCCGTGAGCATTTCTTTAACCTCTCAGGGTGGCAGACCTGGGCACAAGAAGTAGTAGATAATATTTGAACAGGTGGTAGAGAATATGTTGCTTCTGAATTACTTCTGGTGCTTGGAGGTTTGCTTTTAGCAAAGTGATATTCATGTAACTGCATTGGAAAGATTCAAATAAAGAAATAGAGTTGTTTAGTAGTGAAAATGTTAAACTAAATGGACCATATTAACATTGCTGTTGATCCTGAGGAACAGTTTTTCCAGTATATGGAGCATTTTGTTTCCACCCGGCATATGTTCTCCATGGTTTTCTCTGCTCTAATTCATCCATGTTTTTCGACAGCTCCAGATGGTGTGATGCCTCCAAGGCTTTCATCTGCCACTCCGACCAGTCTTCAGGTTGTCTGGTCTACACCAGTTCGCAACAATGCCCCAGGCACACCCAGATACCGACTCCAGATGCGGCGGAGGCATTCTGCTGGTGACATTTTAGAGTACGCACACCACAGCACGGCCACCATCAACTGCTGAGCAAGAAAACTCCTGTTATCTTGAATATGGCCCACCTTTAGGGTGGCTGGTTTTGTTACAAGACATGTAATATTTTAGTCTTTCTTTAGGTCCTGGGGTGTTTAATGATGTAACTTACGCTGCTTTTCTTTGCAGTTTGATTTCCAGCCCTACTGCTTCTCTACAACACAGGGTTGGAGACCTTCAGCCATACACTGAGTATGAGATGAGAGTGGTTGCCTCCAATGGTTATGGTGATGCTTATAGCAACTGGACTTCAATGACTACAGCAGAGGACAGTAAGCAGTCCAATCTTATTCAACTCTAGCAGAAAATATAAACAACAATTCAGCTGCCATTGCACATCATCTCTTTTGATTATCAAACTTTTTTAGTTAAATAGCAATAATGTATTTCTTTCCTGAATATTAATTTGCAATAATAACTCCTAAGGGATCAAGGATCTGTTGTCTTAGATTTTCATAAAACATGAATATTTAAATATATGTTTTGTGAAATAATATCTGATTTCTTTATATAATATCCCTCCATGCATATGTCTTCATATATGATTTAAGATACACTGGTACGTACAGCTTTGTAAGTGGTATTCCTTTATGCTCAGGGACTTGATTCTGATTTCAGTCATACCAGAGAAAATAAGTTGAAGTTAATAGTATATGACAGTTGTCTTATCTCTGAGCTGAGAATTCCTAAGCTATACCGCAGCTGAAAAGAACTTTTAGATCCCAGTGATATTTGTTAGTTCAAAGTGGTGATCCACTGGTCTGAAATTGAATTTCTCATTGCCAGTCCCATAATTTTCCTCTTTAATATTTCTACGTTCTGCAGCCTCACTCCACATAATTTGTTCAACAGTCCCCCGATTTAACAAACAGGTATCAGCATATATGTACAGCCTTTAATTGGCAGGGTAGGATTTTGGACCTGATACAATATGTAAGCAGAAACATATGAGAAAATGAGCTTGTTGTACACAGTAAATAAAGTACATAATGCCCAGCTTTTTAAGAAACTGACCTACTAATTTTGTCTTACAATGTAGCAGGATATATAATAGCACACTTTAGGGAAAAAAAAATCTGTTATTTTCAAATATATTGTTTGCTGCCTTTTTTAAAAAAAATAAAATCAGTAATGGATGATACAATTGTACCAAATTTTAGAGAAATTAAGAATTTTCTGAAGAGATTTTTCCTGTTCTATCTTGTTTAACAAGCAAGTAATTCATTCTGAGCAGGATAAGTCAGGGGTGGGGGTGTTTCATTGCTATGTTGCTTTCTCTGCTTTCACACCAAAGTACCTTGTGGTCTTTCTATTTAACACTGATATGAGATCTGCATTTCAGACTATAAATTTAACATGATGCTCATATGCAATTATAGCAAATATTCAGTGCTGGTGACTCGACTTCCTTTTAGTTCCTTTTCTAACTAGATATCTGTCTATCTTGAGAAAACACCCAGCAGAAAACATGTGTTCCCACAATTGTAAAACATTTTTCTTTGAAGCTGAGCAAATAATTTGCAACAAAAAATTATCTGATCAATCCATTTAAGCTCCAAAATTATAAATGCTTCTATGAACACATTACCTATAACTAGTTACCTAATAAAAGTAAGTTCTGGTCTTGGTCTTTACATACCAGAGATGAGTTTTCTACCTGTGAAAATCTTTGTTGGGACAGCTCCTTTATTGTAGTTGTTTCTTACCAAAAGTGGATAGAGTATTACTAAATGTGTCTGCAAATGCAAGAAGTCTCCAATGACTGTAGCATTCAAATTGCAATGCTTATTTAGCTCTGGTCAGATAGTTCACATAGTGGTGTTTCTTTTTAGATAGGAGGAGCACAGAAGTGCATTTAAAAGGCATCACTTGTTAGTATATGTAAAAATTGGTTTTTTGTGCAAAGTAGTAGGTGTAGAATTTTAAAATTCTTTTTTTTGGAGCTTAGGGATAAGGCAGAACGTCCACACAGGCCATATATTGCTATATAGCATTCCTGAACATATATGTAGAAGCTCCTTTTGCACTAGCATGAAACGCTACTCTTCGTAAAACCTGGCTGCAAAAATGTCTTACATTAGTACGGAAGGTAGACATTACCAAATTAAACTTAAGAATGCGAAGAGAAAACTATAATGCCTCTTCCAATGTTTATGCAATTAAAATATTTTAAGATTAACAAAGAACTTACCTCTTCAGTTATGATGCTGCATCTTGTTCCTTAGCTTAAAACGACTTCTCTAGTTCAGTTACAAACTCCATGTCTACAAGGAGTAAATTATTTTTCCTCTTCCATTTGCATTGATACTGCTAAATGATACATGCTGATGTGTCCCCAGTATCTCACAACCTTTGTAATTTACAAAAAGAGCCCCCAACTTTCAGTGGTGACAAAGGACCCTGGTTTTGTGTCATTGCGGAGAGCTACCATGTCTGAAAGGATATTCAACTCCATTGCTTAAAATTAAATGATTGTTATTTGGGTATAATCAGTATTTCTGTCAAAGTTTCAACATGTTTATTATACAACTGCCTATCCTGACAGCTTGTTACAGAGGTACACTTAATTCCTGCTAACCAAAAGACTTTGACTTTTTTAAGTACAATTTTATAGTAGAAATTTCCCATATCTCATACTCTATTGAAAAATACTTGTCTATGCATGCTCTCATTGAATTTTATACAGTGAATAAATGTCTTTTTTTGTTCCCCAAAAGCATAAAATGTCTGTAGGAATAAAACAAAAGCACGTGTGTGTTTATGTGCACATACATCTGATAGCAATAGACATAAATCAACACATCCACTTTTAAAGTCAATAGAATTCTACTAATACAAGCTGATGATTTCACAATATACCTGTATATTATATTTTATTTATGATCAATATTTAGTAAACTAGGAAGATATTAGGAATGATTAAAGAAATCAGCAAATGCTGCCATAAAAATCTGATAATAAAATGTCTTGCTATGCAGATTAGTAGGTTTAGACCATTTTTTGATGCAAGAAAAAATGCTATAAATAATTTTCAAATACTTCATTTTCATGAGGGTGGCACTCGTAACTGATTCTATGCATTTTTTCAAGCCTAACCTGCCCATGTCAGATAATAATGCACATATGAATATTTTAAAACCTGCTAAACATGTGTTAATAAAAGATATTTGTTCCAGTGATCTTGGTCAGTGTACCATCGGACTATTTACTGCCAGACAAACGCAAACAGTTCATGAATTTTCTGGATTAGATCTTGCTTTCAGTAACTGGAATGTAAATTTAAGATAACTATCTTGCAATGTAATCACCGCTGAACTGAGAGGTCATTGTACCATTGAACTGAGAACAGAATTTCATGTATTGCATTCAGAAATAAAATGAAAAAAAGAGGTTACCAGTTAAGCTTTCCCTTTTGTTATGGTAAGTCTTGAGAAAGAAGCTGTAAAGGAGTTTGTTGCAGTTACCTGTAGCTGGCCCAATGGCAGCTGCTGCATATTTTGGGTGTAGCTTTATGATTCACAAAATTATATTGGCTGGTATCAATCCACACTGTAATTTTTGAGCAGAGGCACAGTTCCCAAAGGACAAAGGTGCTTTTTCTAGTGCTTGAAGAAATCCATCTTTGTTTGGACATATTTTTAAGCTAGCAAAATTGTTACTATAGAGAAAAGCTGCCTGTTCTGTTCCTTTCTTTTCTTTTGAATGTCCCAGAAACTGTCTGCGCCCCAGTGAGTTGTGGTCAGCAGGACAACTCGGTCACCAGCACATTCTCTACATTGGCCACGTTTCAGTCCCACGAGTACGTGTACAATTCCTTACTGAAGTAAGAGCTGAAAGTAAGAGCTGAAAGTGCTTGGCTTGTGCTAGTTGAGAGAGAAGGTTTTGTGAGTTCCCTATCAGGCAGTCCAATTTTTAAATTTTTAGTTCTTGCACAAGTGAATGCAAGTCCATCTCTTTTATGTATAAAGAAGTTATAGGGCAGTACAATATTTATTCACAATAAGCAATGTCAAAAGTACACAGTAGTCACTTGAGATCATTACGTATGAAAGTTGCCAGAGAAAAAGAGGCAGTAAAAAAAAAAAACAAACCAAAAAAAGGCCTCCTGCCATATGCCAACTGAGCTATTTCTTGACAACACAGGGAAGTATTATTCTCATCATATAGACTACTATGGTCTGCTCCTCTTGCATGCTTGCCACAAAGCTTTGGTTCCAGGATGAGGAGGCCTATTCTCTTAAATCTTCCTTATGTAGACAATAGAGAGAGGCAATGTGGGACAAGAGGGTAGATGATGCAGATCTCAGCTTTTGGAAGTGCTTACTATCTTTGCTGATTACGTTCATTGTCTGAGAAGATAAGTCTCCTACTTCAACTATGTAAGTTAGGTCCATATAATTTAGGTATATAAAGTAATCCATAATTAGCTGATGTGAATGTGGCCACCTGTGCTCAAGAAAGATAAATGGAAATGGAAGCAAGAGAAGACAAAACCTGTTGAGGGAAGAGAAAGTCACGGGAAATACATGACAAGGAGAATAGCAAAAGGGCAGAAGATCAAATTAAGCTGAAGTAGTATCATGGCAGATATGATACGATGCTTGTATGATAAATAGTAGAAACTGCCTGTGCATGCTTATAGATTATGAATTATAGGAAGTTTCTTAACTGAAGGTTCTGGAACAAATGTGCAGCAGACCAGGAGAGGGCAAAAAGTCTGAATACTGTGAAGACAGCTCTTAATACCTGTCTTAATACCATCTGAAGGGGTTCATATGGACTGTATATCATCGTATGAACAGTCTAACAACTTTTGATTTCTGTGATCTGTTGTGATAAAAGATTCCTGTGGTCTCTTGTGCCCAGAGATACACAATTTGGATTTGCTGCTGGATACAGCCATTAGTGTATGAAAGACACCACATTTTGTTAGGATGTATAATTTCATTGTCCATGTTCCTGAAAAGAGTAAATGATTCAAGAATAAAAGGCACAGAATTTCTATTCTGCTTAGTGAGAGAGTTTCCCAGCAAATCAGATATTTCTCATTAGCTTTAAAGGGCAGTAGTCCAGGTACATGTCTCAGTATATTAATGAAATTCCCCCAAAATATATCCATAAGAAATTCCTTGCTCCCCCAGTCTGTACAATAAGTAAACAAATATGTGGTTCTAGTCAGGGAATTAAAAAAGATTAATGACAATTTTGTGTCTTCATTTTAGTCAAGTCTGAACTTTTGAAGCAGATGAGCAAAATAGCCTGCCATAAAAGATAATTTTATTTGCCAAAATGAAACTATCTTCTAGTATTAATACTGCAATGAAATGGTTTGAAATATGAACTAAGAATCTTAAGGAAAAAAAAATGCCCCATGTTCCAATGCTCAGTAGTTACTTCTATAAACAATTACATCCATGTAAAAAGCTTTATGATTTTATTTTCATCGTTGTCAGGCTGAGCTGTGTAGCTGTCATACTTTGCAGTCTTCCCTCCAGTGACAACCACATTGACAACATGTTATACTCCACATTGATTTTACAGTTAAGGAGCTGATTGTGATATATAGGGATTTTAAGAATTCAGCTGAGAGGCTGACTTTTGCCTTTTATCATTCCATTAAAATTTTATAACCATCTTTTTCATGTCATTTCATCCATGAATTCTTACTTTAGAAAGTGATAGCTACTGCTGTGAGCATAACTTTTCTCATGTTCAGAGCTTTTTATTGTATTAGCAAACTATCCCAATTATAGTTAATACTCATGTTTTACATAATTGTGGTGACCCTTTCAACCAAGCAGTATCGTGCTAGTTGATTTGTATATAGAATTAGATGATTCTGCTTGCCATTTAAAAAGAAGCTACACCGAATGAGTGTTGGGGACCAGGATTTAATGCTTTCCCATCCAGTGGGGCCAATTAAGCATCTCTCAAACGTCTTGTTTGAACTCAGAGAGTCTTAAAAGTCTCTCTTTTAAAAGGGCAGTAGGGAATGTGTGGGTAGGTATGCTAGCTACCAAAATATGCTTTTTTGAGGGGCGGGGGAGGGACTAGGGGGACTCAAAGTTTAAGTTTGACAGCTCCTCCCATACATTACAGATTGTCCTTAAGGAATAGGTCTAGACTCTGGGGGGGTTGAAGCACAGGTTGAACTAATTACCATGAATGTTTCACCTGTAATGCCAGCAACTTATTCAGGAGGAATAAAAAGGCTTATCTGTTCCCTCATAACAAACTGCGAGATTGTTTGGGGGTTGGTTTTTTTTTTTTTCCTCCTGCAGAAGCTCACAGTGTGATAGCTTATTTATGAGGTAAAATTAGATAAAATGCAAGTTAGTAGCTCGTGGTAAATAACTTTCAACTCCCCTCCCCCACTAAACTGGAATTTGCAGCAACTTATTTTCAAGGTCTTCAATTCCAATGCAAATTTTCCTCTTTCCCCTTCCACCCAGAAAAATTTTTGGTTTACAGAATATACATCTAATTCAAGTTTATACCTCCACCTTTCCATCTTTCAGTGCAGTCTAGCTAAGAGACTAAATTTTTTTCCAGTTTATAACCTAATTGATTTTGCCCAAGAGTACATGCAAATAGAATTGAATTGCTCTTTACAACAGATCATCTTTTATACTTGTAAATTCAGAGACCTAAATTAATCCTAGAGTGCACAAACATTAAGTATAGAACTACATCCTTAGTATTACTATGAGTAGAACAGGACATGTGTTATGAATTAGTTTTATGGAGTTGCTTTGTGATGCTTCATATAATGAAAGAAAAATTTTTTTTACTTTTTCAAATTTAAAAGAAAAAAAAGCAAAAGCTTACTATCCCAGTTTTACATCACTGTTTCCACAGACATCAGTGGAATAATAATGATTTACTTCTCTCTGTATGTAAGAGGAAAATTGGGACTTCTGACTGTGTCAGCTGTCATTCTAAATTATAGGAGGAGACACTCATTGTGCTGGATTTATTTTCTAGGGTTCCTTCC
>JAOXNG010000021.1:23153214-23170088 GCA_028566535.1 Scolopax minor
CCCCCTTTCTCTTTTAATTTAAAAATTATCAGAAATTATTTAACTTCTAATGAAATAAATTATTCTTCCTATGGAGATACTGTTCCTTGTGGTTTGGGCAGCATACTGCTTCACTAGTAATTAAATGATGGTGTTGTTCACTACCATGGAATTCAGCATATGCTATATGTCATGTGTCCTGGAGTCTTAGCACACCCACAATCACTAATGAATTTTAAATTTTCAACCCCGTAGCATCTGAAACTTAGTCCCCCTCCCTCCCCCAAATCCCCAAATCTAAAGCTATTTTAAACAATTACTAAACCCAAGTATATCTTTTTTTAAGATTTCAATAAAATGTAATGTTCACAGAAAAATCTCATAAATGTCAAAATTGCTATGGGCAGAATAGGAGGGAATATACTATTTTCTTGATCTGCTGTAGCAATTTATAGATTTCAGGACGTGGTTTATAAGAATGCTAAATGTTCTGGAATTACAGCTGTTACTGATCAGTGATTGAGCCAGATTTGTGTTATTGCACCATGTTCTTGCTTGTACCTAGAGAGCAGTAAAGCCTCAATATAATAAAAAGCACCTGCATTTTAAATGAAATTTCAATTGAAAAACTTAACAGCCCTTCAAATTGCAGAATTTAACACAGCCCAGTAAAGCTTAAATAACACTTTGCCTCCACAGGCTGAGGGTTTTGCATTCAAGGTGACTTGATTGTGTCGCATGGTGAAATTATTTACAATTAAGGAATTTCTCTGGAGGGCTGCAGAGTATTTGCTGTTCCACAACACCTATGCAGGCATATGGTCGGTCTTTTTCAGTATTCATGGAAGCTCCTGAACCTTTATGATAATTGAATCAGTTAGAGTGCTGAGTGGAGCAAGCATAAAACCTGTTAACCTAAAGGTCAGATCTGTGCATTGTTTATTTATCAGTAGGTGAAAGAGCTAAATCGGCAACTTCTGTCACAGTTGCAGTAAAAAATCACCTATAATATTAACAGGGAGTAGATAAATTGCAAAAAATGGATTAGAATTATAAATAGAATGAAGTAAAATATTGAATATATAATGAGAGATGGAGTAGGAGCTTACTGAGCTGTAAAACATGCAGCTTTGTTATGCCTGTGCTGTTGGTTGCAATTAGCAGCTAGTGCTCTAGAAAAATATCAACAAAAGCTAGAACTGCAGATCTGTATTGATACTTAGTCATACACTTTCTCCACATGCTAACAGCATCGACAGTGGTAAAAAGATGCACAGGAGGAGGGAGGAAGGTTGGGAGGAGGGAAGGTGTACTGTACAAAAGCAACTTGCCTTTGAGAAGAGTGTGATATTCATCCCTTGAATAGCTGGGCCTACGGTTTCTGAAGAAATAGGCCAATTAGTAGATTTGAACTTCTGTTGTTTTCAGCCTCATTTGATGAGTACTGCTTGCTAATGGTGACTTTTACAAATCTCAGACTACTAGTAATTTTCCTTTCCTTTTTTTTTCTTTTTCTTTTCTTTTTTTTTTTTTTTTTCTGTTACAGGACCTGGACCTTTAGATCCACCACTTCTTTTGAATGTTACGTCAAGGGCAGCAAGCATCACCTGGCAGCATCCTCTAAAGCCAAATGGCATTATCACGCATTATAATATTTTTCAAAATGGCCAACTGCATGCTACAGTGCTAGGGACTAGATCTAATTGCACTGTAGAAGACTTGCATCCTTACACTGTCTATGTGTTTCAGGTAGAAGGATGCACTTCTAAAGGATGCTCTCTTTCACCCAAGACCCTAGAAATAAAGACTCTTCCAGATGCACCTGAGGATATTCCTGCTCCAGAGCTGTATTCTGATACTCCAACTTCTGTGGTCGTATCCTGGCAGCCACCTGCTCGCTCAAATGGTTTGGTGGAAAATGTTACAATAGAAAGAAGAGTAAAAGGAACAGAACAAATATCAACTGTGGTGACTCTCCCTTTCAATCAGTCCATGAGCTACATTGACCAGAGTACTGCTCTGAGCCCTTGGCAGAAATTTGAATACAGAATGCTGATGAGCACTCTTCAGGGAGGCACAAACAGCAGTGCGTGGTCAGAAGTTACCACTAGACCATCAAGACCTGCTGGTGTTCAGCCACCTGATGCAGAAGTCTTGGGACCATATTCTGTTAAGGTAGGAATAATTCTTATTGCCTCTTGGCTTTAACATGTTTTTCTTGTAGCATCTGTGTATTTTAGAGTCATCTACTGGCTGAAGCAATAGATTTCATTGCTGCAGGGGTAGTTGAATAATTAGTGTCTGTCCTTTGGCTCAAAAGCATTAGATACCTTTCCATTTTTTCCCCTCTACACGAGCCTTTGGCATTATATTCCAGTTCATTTTCTTCATTACACACTAGATGTATTTTCAATATTAAACTTGAATGATTATTTTTAAATCCCTAATCATATCAGAAAATAACTTACTATCTTATCCAAAATTTCAAAACTGCATTAAGATACCAGGAACTAAAAAGATGTTTTTCTGTAATTAAATCTTGTATATAATTATCAGCTTTTTTAAAAAATAACTAATAAAAAAAAAAGAGAAAAAGAAAGCATTGCTGTTCTCCTGATTTACAAAGGAAGAGCCTTACAAGACTACCTAGGAAGTTTCAATTATTCACATCGTTCTGTTGGGAATGAACTCTAGAGGACAGGATAACTACCATTGTTTTGGCTTGCATACAAACTTCATTCAAGGGAAATTAGTGTAACCAAACAAGAGGGATTTTTGTAGCTTAGAAGCCTCTTTTGTGTAAATACACACATGCTTCCATGGATTCAGTCTTGTACTAATGCCAAAAGTATTGGTACAGTAGCTTGCTCACCAGAGCACAAAACAAAGGACATTTGCATAAGATTGAAGTTCATCTGTTAGATTTATTATTTTTGGTATACATTGTATTTTCAAAAGGTAAACAGAGTGGTGCTACCAATGCAGTCTAGAGAGTTTGAAGGTGTGAATTTAAGAAGTAAACCAATGCTGATTTTTTTTCCTTTATTCACACATAATTTTAAGCTATGAAAAAAGCTATTCACCATTAGACAAAACCCCCCGAGGTTTTAAAATTATGTTTTAATTTCTAAGCAATTGCTTTTTACCTCTAAATTAATAGTGAATGAGTTCAGTATGGATACAATGGTTACTGTAAGAATTAGTAATGATTGACCACTAGCAATTGTGATGAATTGCCGGACTGCTTATTGAAGATTTGGGCTATCTACTTCCAGGACTCTGCCCTCTGTGCTTCTCTAGATATGTCTTACTATCCACCATGATTTATAGTAAAGCATTTTTCATGGGTTTACCAGAAGCAGCAGTTCTGAGTAAACTGTAGCCCTAGTTCAATGGTATGCTTACACACATGTCCACATTTTATTGCATGAGCTTTTACACATTGCCTTCAACTGAGCACAAAGAAGTCACTGCAACCTTTACTGCTTCAGTTAATGTGATAACAGCATAGTAATTTTATATCTTACCCATATTGTTTCTTTCTCTAAGTGCAGTCAATACCCAATCCTTATTTTAAAGCCTGTGAGTTATCAGAGATTTTGTCATTCTTTACTAGGTCTCCTTTCTTGAGATCAGAGATGTATGCTTAGTTATAATTTTGACTTTTTTCTAAGCTCCAAGACTAAGTAATTTACCAGTACTTGAAATCACTTGATCATTTATTTGTCCTGAAATCAATCTTCACTCTGTAAAAATTTAATTTCAATATAACAATATACAATAATTTTTTCCTTTCCTGCTGCTGAAGTGCTCAAATGCTTTTTTCGCTTCTTCTTCCCCAGTCTATCACTAACGTTCGAAGCTCTTGAATGTCTGCATTGTTTGACCTTCTGTACGAGTGGTCATATGTTGTGTCACTGCTGCGCTCTTAGTCTCACGCTTGTTGTTTTCCACCTGGAGACACATATTTGTTTGGTCTGTTAAGACTAATTACTGTCCAAGATATTGAAGCATGGATATTTTTATTTCCATGACTCAGCTTTACTAGTCATTTTTCTTTATTTTAAATATATAGGTTCAAAATAATTAAAGGTGGCAGCATTTAATTTAGAAAAGTGACTTTTGTATAGGCCTTTCCTAACGTACTCAATTTTGAGTATCTGTCCTTCAGCAAAAATTCTCTCTGTCAGTGTACTGAGTATTGGTATCCTTTACTGATAGGGACATAAATTCTTCTAATTTATCTAGTATTTTATTTTACTTTGTGTTGTTTAAATTGATAGTCATCATAATTGCAGGAGAGTTGGGAATACTTAGTACAGTTCAGTGTACCGTGCAGAGGGTGTTCCATATCTGAGCCATTACTGTGCTTCTGATTTCTAAGATGACTTAGAAATATTAAAATTTCTCTTACTTGTCCAAGACAGCAAGAGATTTTTTTTTAATTTCTCATTTTTTAATTATTATTTATTGCATCTTTAAAAAGTGAAGTAAAGTTATAGGTGCAGAAGAGCTCATTGCATGTATCACTGAAGAAATTATGGACAAGGCTTGCTGCACCTAGTAGTTTTCTCACCTTTTGCTTGTTTGCAGGTAGGAGCACCAGAGGAAGTGACTGGGTCTTCATCTTGTTGATCTTACAGGTCTGGCAAATAGGTTAGGTGGTGGTGTTTCCTTCCTTGCAATTTTAGGGCAAGTTCACATCAGAGTAGTAGGACTCTGAAACCACCCAGTGGGCTGTGCTGTGGCACTGAGGCTTTCTTGTGGCCTGTGTGAATGTTCTGTTCTAGGAGAATACAACAAGAACAAGGTAGCACCTGGTTTAAAAACATTTGGGGTTTTTGCCCTGCTCTTTGAAACTAGGGTGTTGATCTGAATAGCTGCTCCGCAAACCCCTTATGTCCCTTCACCCCAGAAGCTGCACAGGCAGAACTGCTGTGAAGTGTTGTACAAGGATTGACACTTAGTGCTTGAAAAGTTTTCCTGTGTGGAAATAGAATGGATCTGGTTTGGGATTTACAGCGGGGCTTTCAAACTCTGATGAGAGTCCTGGAAAAGCGTACATTCACCCCTGAGCAGATCAAGCTCCCCATACCTGCTGCTCATATATTACCTGTGTAGTGTTCAAATCAAATTTATGGAATCTGCTTGTGCTGTATAATGCTCTCATCTTACTCAGTGTCTATGATGGTAACTCTTAAGGAGAGACTGGAAAACAAACTGTCTCTTTGGGAGGGAGATTTTAATTACCTCTTGCCCTAGAGAGAGCTGTCCTCCCAGCTTAGAATGGAAAGTATTGGAAGGGCACTGGGAAAGATTAGTGAAAGGCTCTTTTACCAAGCCACGGCTGCAAATCAATAGAGTTTTTCAGCTGTCAGTGCAACCAATCCCTAAACCATGAGTGCAAATATTTACTTCTACTGAAAATAGAGAGAATTTACAAAAAAAGAGAAACATATTTCCATTCCTTTATTTAGTCGTAGAATCGATATAAATGATTTGAGGATGTGGAGAATTCAAAGTGCTCCAGGTTAGTACTCACTTGAGTATACAGCTTATTTTCATAGAGCAAAGCTTTCACTCTGCAAGGAGGAAAATATCAGCACAGCAAGTCACTCTTGGCATAAACACTTCTGATATGTATGTGCTCCCTTACCATTTAATTTTAATCAGAATGAACCGATATCTCTCCGTAACATTTAGCTTGCTTTCTTTTGTGCAACAGAAAGTGTAAAGCTGTCGATAATTTTTAAAGTACCCATTTCTGTGACACCTGCATGATATTTTTTAATATTTGCTGAATTGATAATGTTCATGGTAGCAGAGTATACTGCGCAATAAACTGCTTTTGTGGCTGATTAAATGCCAAAGTGAAGTGGAGGTATTCAGCAACTGCAAAAGCCGTTTATTTAGTATATGCCAATGCCATGAACATTATTCCTGTTACACAAGATTTGCTATACTCTAATGTACAGAGGTATAAAAGAAATTGTTTCCTTTTCTTGTGAGGGTTGCAATTGCTGTGCTGCTTCAATCTTACACTTCACACTGTTATGACATTTGGGAATGTAGCTAGGTTGACTGGCTCGAGAAAGAGGCTGGTTTACACAGTGAATAATTACTAAAGGAGTTATTTGTGTAGGAAAAGTGTTATGTGTCTGCATATGCTGAACTAAATTAACTGTTGTATGCAAATTCTCTAACTCTGGCCATTTAATTTTTGATAGGAAGACTTCCCTTTCAGTGCTGTGGTTCTTCCTTGAGGGCTTTGACCTGGGAAAGGTAGCTGTTGTCTTGATTTTTGGCTTAACTTGAGACTTGCTGTCTCAAGGCTGTGTTTGCCTGTATTGTTCTTCCTTGTTGACCAGGGCAACCAGATGGATCTCTGATAGATAAGAAGCTCTAATCATTTCCTGTCATTCTTTTTGTAACTTTTTTCGCAAGGTGGATGTTGGCTTGAGCTGTGTGTGATCTTGATGTTTCTCTCAAAGGGAAAGGAATTTTTTTTTCTTTTTGGTGCTTAGATAGGTTATAAGAGAATGGTTTTATCCTGGATAGATAAAGTAAGTACCTCATTGACATGTAGTTCTTGTGACATGCTGTTCTGTCATGATTGTAACATTGGTTACAGAAACTTCCTGAAGTTTGATTAAATAAAAAATGAGAAAAATAAAACAATGATGATGATTTCATTGAATTCTCTCTTAATACATTACATATGTTGCCTGATAGAAATAAAGGGCTGTAGTGATTCTGTAGCACTAAACTGTCATTCTTCTTTCTAATTTTTTTTTGCATATTGATCTCAAATCATAGCACTGATTTCCCATGGATTATTTATTTTTCCTAAGTATTTCCTCATGGCTTCTCTGATTAAGGAAGAGTTGCAAGCTTTTAAATTCCATTGTCGTTCATGTTTGTTGTTGCCCTTAACACTCTTGAGTTGTAGTTCACGTGCCATACTTTTCTTTGTATAGAAGAAGCTGCAGCAGAAAGCTGGCATTCCACTCTAGAGATTGAATGATGTCATCACTTTGCTGTCCACAGGATCTTCAAGGGTTGCAGCCTGCACTCTTTCTTTGCAGAAATTTATAATTTCTAATTATAAATGCTAAACTTATAGTAGCTATTTCTCAAATTTGCTAGTAATTTGCATATGCATGTGAGCAAACACAAATAAACACAGCTCTGTTTTTATAGTTGTCTTCTGTTCTTCATTAGCCCAGAAGCTGGACAGTAGACTGCTAAATGCCTGTTGTTCTCTAAATAGGCTGGGACTAAAGTATGCAGAAGAATAATTATGGATACCACTGACACATTTAAAGCAATATACCCTGTAGTTACAGTTTGAGTATCATCCATGAAAAAAGAAGGTGTTTTCTATATCGATTTTCCACTTTCTATGGAGTTACAGTTATAGGCACGTGTTCTGAACTTGTTTTTTCTCTCACACATTAGTGTTTTCTGTCCTGTGAAGTTGCTTCTGACTACAGATCATTGGATGCAGTAGTAATAACTGCACGGTCTCTGAAGTAGGTGACTAAGAGAGGTGATCTTTAAGTGTTTTATCTCTGCAGATCACTGTGTGGTAGAGAATGAGGCTGCAAAGAGCCTTCTTCTCTTCCAGGTTAAAACCCCCTGTTGCTATTTCATTCTCAAAATGCTTCAGACTGCAGTTGCCTAAGAACATAATTTTGAGAATACCATCAACCCTGGTACCTAGGCCTTGTGGGCTAAAGGGAGATGCAGTAAGTACATATAGCAGTTTCTCACTGGGGAAAAGAAAAGAGTTTTGACTTTATTCACCACACTTTCAGTTTTATGCAGTTATGCCTGGTGCATTGGGGAAATTGTTTAGGAGCGATCAATCCTTGTGTGAAGATTGCCTTGTAATGCTGCTAAGGTCAGTGAGACCTTGGTTTATTTGCCACATAAGTGCTGCTTGAGTGACTTAGGATACTCCAACACCCATAGGAACAACCTTAACTTACACACTAGACATTTTCCACATTTTAGGACTGGGATTTCTTGCTCAGCTTGCTCATTTGGTACAGATCATACAGTGGGGTGAACTAATCAGGGTTTCATCAGCATTGTCCCCCTGTCTTTGATACAGCTTAAATATTTTACTGTAGTAGGTGTTTAAGATCATAAATAAATGTTCTTTCTGGCTTTCCACTACTCAAGCAAAGTGCTTCTAGAAGTTTTTTGTAGTACTGATCTATTACTGCAAACCTGATCATGCCATTGTTCTGTAGCACCAACTTCTGTTGGGTGTAATTCATGTGCAAATTGTATGAGAATAATTATCAGTGACCTCTGTCATAACTTGCTTTTCTGGTGTGATACTGGCTCTTGATTGGATCCCACTATAATTTCTGTTAAGACAGGTAAGAACTAGTGAGGAAATTAATCTCTGAACTACTTTTAGGGGGACTAGGGGGTTGTCAGAGAACTATAGTCCAGTGGCTAGAATGCAGAATTAAGGTAGCTGGTCTTTGTTTTCAGTTTTGCTTCTTTCTGATATATGACTTAGTCTGGGATTTAGTCTTTTCATCTGTAAAAGTGGAATAATATTACTTGCAATTTGAGACTTACAACGTGCTTTGAGACCAACAGTGAAAAGCTCTCAGTAGTGTATTTATTACACTCTGTTTGTAGATGTTACAAGCAGTAGCTAGGAGAAATGAGAGTAAAATGAAGCCAAACACGCTGATTTAAAAGCTAACTGTTGAAGCCAGACCTGAACTGGTAAAATGGTTATCCGTTTGCCAGTGCTTCTCTTCACATAGCTCAGAATTAAATTGAGTTCCAACTGCTCTCAAAAAAAAAAAAAAAAAAAAAAAAAAAAAAAAAAAAAAAAGATTTCCAAGGTTACAACTGTTTAATGGGGGGAAAATGGCTAATTTCTGCCTCTTTAAATTTTGTGGTGGAGAAAATAAGGTGCTTTGATCTTTAAATGACAGCTTCCAGAGTCATTACATTGAATCAGTTAATCTCTCCCAGTAGTTACCTTATTCTCTCTTCCTCATGGGCATCCTCTTTCATGGTCTCAGTGCTGAGCTTCAAATCAATGAACAAACTGTTACTGCTTCCAACACTGTCTAGTGAGCTTTCTTGCTTTTATGTGTTGCCAAGCTCTTACCTCAAACCTTGGCATGTCAAAGTGGAGAAGAGGTCCAGTAGTGCCACATGTGTGTTAACCAGGCTGGCTCCATCATCTTAATTTACACTGTGGGGGTCAGACAGTCCCTTGCCTCTTGAGAGGAAAGGTTTGTCAGAGACTGTGTGTCCTTTCATTCCCAGGCAATGTATGTAACTCAAAGCAGGTCATCAAGTGACAGAGCAGTGACTGTGGCTATCCTTGGGCATCCCCTTATCTAGTTGAAAAAATTACTAACACAGACTGATCTACATATCTTTGTATGAGATACCTATGCTCAGACAAAATTAAGCCGAATTCTGTGACATGCTGCTGACTGCATATACTTTTTGTATAGCGTGGTTTTCAATTCTCTTAAGGAAAAAAAAAAAAAAACCAACAACAAAAAAAGACACATTTCCCAATATAAGCACTAAAAAACCCCCTTCATTATGTAAACTTATGAGGTATTTTATCTGTTAGTGCAGAAGTGATGTGAAGTAACACCTGGGAGTTTTCTAAAAACCCAGTAGCTGAGGTACTGGAGCAGCATCTCTTCTCCTGCTAAAGTTATTAATCTGTTCCTTTATGTGAAGGGGTTACGGTATATGTTCAAGTTCTATTAGAGTAATTTTATGGTTTTAGACAAAAAAAATTAGGCATCTAGAATGTAAAGTATTTTAAAAATAACTCCTCCTCTTTTCCAGGAAATAAAACAAGATTTGGTACAAAGTGAACATTTTTAAAAATTTTTCTCTTCTGAGAGGGTAGTACCAAGGAATTTTCCAAAGCACTTGGCATTTAGTTCTTTTATTAGAAGCCACCTTGCATTAAGCAACAAGTAAGAGTTTTTTTTCACTGATAATGACAGATTTATTTTATTAATATTCCTAAAAAAGACCTTGAATATATTTAGTGACACTTCACCGCGGCAGAATTTCAGGATAGATGCTACACCTTAAAAATTATAACATAATCATGGTTGCAGAAATGGGTGTTCTGCTGTAGTGTGTCAGACTTTAAAGTCTTCTGTGCTTTTTGCAGCAACTTCAAAGATACATCCCTGAAAATAAAAGTGAACCATGCACATTCCTCTCTTTCTGTGACATACATCCAGTGTGTGCAGGATGGTAGCAACAAAAAGCATCAGGATTGGAAATTTCACCTGAAAGTTAACTGACCTGAATGCTTTCCACTTGCACTTGAAAACAACATTTTCTGTTGTCTGTACTAATCATCCATTCTTTGCTTCCTAAGCTTCTGGCTAGGTCACATGAACTACTTCAAAGTGAGAGCTTTGCTGTAAGAATGGTGCAGAATTGATTCCTACTTCATGTGAAATTTTGCATTGTTTTATCAATAGTATTTTCTTTATTTGTTTGATCGTGATTTGGGGCCAGAAGTGCCAGAAACCTGACTAAAGAATTTGATAATTATCCAGAGCTAAGTCTTTCCTACGTGGGCTGTCTTTACTCAAGATCACTCTGTTTCTAATTCTCTGTTTAATAGTATTCCAGATTCTGTTATCAAAATCCTTCAGCTTTCTCCAGTACTTTGCTGCCAGGTTTCTTACAAGTCTGACTGCCTAAGAGGTCCTTCTGTACATAGCATATAACATTTCCTGATTCCCAAGGGTCCTTTAAAAATCATTTTATAAATCAAACTTCTCTGTTTCCATGGCCGTGTGTAATTGTGCACATACCTTTTTAAAGAAACCTACTTCAGAGGCTGGAGAGAATTAGGAAAAAGTTCAACTTGAAGTATCTTGGTATTACTATTTAACACATCAGTACTTTCTTTGTTCGTTTTATTTTGCACATACCTTCATCTAGGTTTTCCCTATTTCTTTGTTCTTTACAATGTTGGATTCAATCCTTAATTATCCCATGCCTGGGAGGAAAAAGAGACAGCAATTGTTTTTAGACGAGTGGGTCAACAGCAAGGAAAACAGTACCAGGGATGAGCAAAGCAAAGCTGGTATATTTTGTACACTGGGACTTCTGGGGGTGGAAGGACTGATAAATGCTCTTACACTACTTTTGTGAAACTTTGAGATTCATTATATAGTTACATGTCCTCATTGTGTCAATCTAAAGTCCCCTCTGTCATGATACTGTGGTAAAAAGCCTTAAAAAGGAATTGAGAACATTCTTGCACTTTATGGTACAATGATTTGAATGTGATTCCTCAGTGGTGCTGGTAAGAATAACTATATAAAGTAATATACTTTAAAAAAGAAAATCTTTAAAAAACCCCAAAACCTAATCTCAGTTTAGTAACAGTAAAACCACAGTAAGAGTAGCAATATGTGTGTTTACATATATAAAAAACATTACATATGTAATTTCCATTTTTTTTGTGATAAAGTTTTCTCAGCGTAATTTTATAATTCTGAAAATGGAAAATTCTGCCTGTTTTTGTCTGATAATTACCAGTGTAATTTATTATACTTGTAAATATTATACTGAAAATAAAAGGGAAAGCCTGCATATTTCATCATACAGAGTGTGGACAAATCTAATTTCTCATAGGGTCTAAGGAAGTCACACATTTCGGAAAATTGTGCAAACGCAAAATAATTTCTTTTTACACTGCCACTAATAGATGATCACACCAGGCAATACACCATAAGAAAATAAATGACAGCTAGTGATACTTATCATAATTATCGTACTTTTGCTAATGCATCTGAACATCTCACAGAATTTTGAATGAAATGGAGCATTCACATTTTACTGGTGAAGCTAAAAGTAGATTTTTCAATGGCTACAGCTGTTACTGCAATTCTCACTAAAATTAAAGGCTGTTAGATTTCTAACTGATGCATCTTTAAAAATCAAATTTCAATTACCTGGGAAAGGTTATAGACAGTCTATCTTGATGAAGAAAAACACACAACTTGAGCTCACACTTGTGTCCATTTGTAGCACGTTATGTCTGTAGTTCTACATTCTAACTGAAAGACTTCTGTTATTTTTTTTCTTCTGCTTCAGGTCTCATGGAAACCTCCTCTGATACAGAATGGTGAAATCCTTAACTATGAGATTCGCATGCCCGATCCACGAATTGTCATTAGTGGGAATACTTCATCTTCGTTAAGTTATTTGGTGACTAACCTTACACCCTATACAAACTACTCAGTCACTGTAATAGCTTGTTCTGGAGGCGATGGCTTTCTAGGAGGCTGCACAGAGAGTTTGCCTACCAGCGTGACTACACCTTCAACAGTGCCTCAGAGTGTTAGTCCATTGTCTGTGACTCCAATCAGCGAGTCCTTTATTGCCATTTCTTGGCAACCACCACTAAGGCCAAATGGCCCTCATCTGAGGTAAGCATTTAGTTGCAATTGAGATGGCAGCTGTCTTCTCCTTACCTAAATCTGACTCGGAAAATTCTGAGTGATGCAAACCTTACGATGTAGCGTCTTAATTTCTGATCGTTTTAAGTTCCCGTTTAGGGCTCAGGAGTCCATGAGTGAACTCATGGAAGGTGGGTATGTCTAGAAGCAGAGTTATTAGGGTGAGCTTTGAATTGTTTTGAATTTATGAGGAGTCAGGATTATTTAAAGGAAGTGTAGTGTCTGTACTGTAGCATTTATTTGCAGAATGCATTTGGGAAAGCTCTGGGTCTTTCAGATCAGTGCTATCCAAAGAGCCAGAAGGTGCAAGTACAGGATATTTGCAGGGTCATAACTGGTTCAGGCTGCAACTTCAACCACATTTTGGTGGTCAGTTCAGGCTACATGTTCTACCAACAAAATGACAAAAAAAGTATGAGATCTCTGTGAAAATAAATATTTAACATATCCAATATCCTTAGTTATTCTACATAAAAGGAAAGTGACAAAGGTAGTGTGATGACATGAAATAAGCTTCAAAACTTAACTGATTAATAAATTGATGATGAGAGAGTGCATGAGAAAAATGGAAGTTAAAATACTACAAGTTTGGGAACAATGGGAAATGCAAGGAAGTGCTGGATTTTATCAAAGGAACTAGAGAAAGGTGTCTCTGAGATTTGTCTAGAGTGATAGGATGGGGGAGCTTGACTTGAGTCAATTCGTTATTGAGTGTGTGTGCGTATATAGAAAAAAAATGTATTTGAGTGCATGGAGATTTATAAAAACAGATGTATCTTTATACATACACAATAAGAAAATGTCAAACAAATCTTTCATTCTGATGCTTTAACATATTGGGAAACATTGTGCATGGAATTATATCTCTGTACTCCATATGTTCTGGTTAGCAGCTCTCTTCTAGGTGCACTGATGGGTTCAATAATTATCATGTAATGCCATTTCAGTTGCGTATGTTATTACAGCACAGTAGCTTGACTCTTTCTTCAGGCTTAATTAGAGCACACTACAAATGAATGAAATGATGATTGCTTTACAGCAAAATTTGAAGTTTTTGAAAAGCAGTCTCTGTTATTCTGGGGTTAACAACATGACCATTTTACCATAGATTATTGAAGCAATTCAGCACAACTTACATCTGCAGACTTCATTTCCTTCATGGTGTGCCATGCTGCCCTCAACAAGAACAACCACTGAAGCAGCTGCTCTGTACAGCATGATGGAGCAAGAAGTCTGCAGCAAGCAGAGTAACAGCAGCAGCTGCCAGTGGGGGTGATTTACACATGATCAGCATTCAAAAAGATTTTGATGTTTTTCTTGACTTGTCTATGAAAGATATTGCATAGAATATGCCAGGCCTGCTCCTAATAAAACTCTACTGATCTGTCTTTGGGTTCTGTTGCCACTGATGAACCACTCATGTGAGAGTTGTTCTTAGGATATAAAGTCATCTGAATGTTTTGATAGAGTTGGAGTTAAATTAGTTTTACTATTTAATTTCTGAGGTTATACTCCCAGCTTCTGCAGTAATTTGGTTTGGCATCACTAAGGTCAATGGCAGAATGTTTAGGATTATTCCCCAAACTCAAGGGCAAAAGTTTTTAGAAGACATCATAGGTGCCATGAAGCATAGGAAGTCTCGGCTGTCTTGTAAAAGAGCTTCTCAGTTGATTTCTGGTGTTGAAGCAATGCAAAATCACCGTATACAGTACCTATTAAATACCTTTTTAATTTAGGGTCTCAGATCTGGAAATGTATTGTCCAACATTTCCTCATCAGACTGGAGATGATCTTAACCTAAAAAAAGCTAAGTGTCAAATTACACGTGAAGCCAGAGGTCAGAAAGATCATTGCAAGGGGGTGGTGACCCACACAAAAGCATCCTGTAGAATACATAAATGCAGAAGGAACCATTTTCACAAATAAATGCTTAAAGTGAGAGTCTCTAAAGCCTGCCTGAGTACCCAGATAATGGTGGCTGGAATTTAACAGTAGCACCTTTCCAAAATGGGGGGCAGAGAAAGGATGATACATAGCAGCTCAGCACTTCAGAGGATCAAGTTGGGTATTTAAGTTATTGTATATGTATACGGCCCTACTTTGCTGGGCATGAGTAGAAACACTATTGCAAGCATATTTTGATTAAAACTGTGGCTCACCATTGAAATCAATTGCAGTGTGGTTTTATAACTGGTAGGGAGTGTACAAACATCTGGTGCCTTAAAAAAGAGCCATCAAAGTGAAACAAAAGCCCTATTAAAAATCTCCTGTGAAATGTAATAAAGAATAATAATCCTGAAGATTATGAACAAGTCTATATAATTTTATTTCAGTTATAGTTTTCTATGTAATCCATAGAACACCTTGGAAATGCAAAATATGTTATCCCCTTTAGTTTTTGCAGATATTAAGTTGTTTAATCTTTGATAAATTTTATAAAGATTTTGTGTAAAAGATGATGAAGATTGAGTCAGTAATACAGAATGGGTGGAAGGTAAGTTGCCTGAATCAGGCAGTTCCAATGCTTACCTGGTGAAACAGGAGCTTTTATTGACCTGCAGTTTGGTACAGAGACAGGAATACAGCTTCAGATACCAGGATGAAATAGTTTGGTCTTTCAAGCTTACATCATGAATGTCTACCCAAATACAAAGATGCCTTGCTAAGGTCTACATATGGAACAGTTAACTTATTCAATGCCTGTTTCTCACCAATATCTTACACTGTTGTTATTGGCAAACACACATTAAACACAAATGCACACCTAAGTTGCTATTATCAATTAAATCGTAATATCAATGCTTTATGCTTCAGCACATTTGTGAGAAGGAGAGACATAGTCATTTCATATTCTGTAGCATCTGTGCATATTGGATAGCATCAGTCAAGTCTGTATGAGACACTGTTACTAGGTTATTTGGGCTTGATCTTCATAGCATTTCCACAAGTTTAAAATCTGTAAATCATTAAATAAACTTATTCTTTCAAATGAAGGTGCTTAATTTTCCATTTTCAAATTAGTTTTTTTAAGTAATTGACTGTTTTAACTCGTGAAATGTTAAAAAGAATGTTTATCTCAGAAAGTTTACAGCTGTAAAAACAAAATAATGTGTGGCTTTAAAAAAAAAGCAGATTTTTTTTTGTGTAATAACATTAGTTGAGATAATCCTGGTGTTCTGCTTGTCTTTTGTGTTAGATATGAGCTCCTGAGACGTAAAATCCAGCAACCACTTGCATCAAATCCCCCTGAAGATTTAAATCTGTGGCACAATATTTACTCAGGAACTCAGTGGTTTTATGAAGATAAGGGTCTTAGCAGGTGAGATTACAAAAACTATGAAAACAAATGCTGGCATTTTGTATAGTGTACATTTAATAGTTCAAAGTATTTCTTGTGTCTTTATGTAGTGAACATATTAATTATGTAATGAAATATTTTTTTGTCATCATCTTTGGTATTAATCATTCTAATGTGCAGGGATTTATTATTAGTCTGTCTTGACTCATTTTTTTGCTCAAAAAAAAAATCTTGTGAAATTTTAGCATTGATATGCGTATGCAATTAAACTGTTTAAATTTATGTGTACCTATGCTCTACCTTTGTGAGTTGGCAAAGTCATAGCACAGGCAGAATAAATGTTTGATAAGTCCTAAGTGTGAAACATTTGAAACTTGGTTTTAACATTGTTTTTCTTACCTGGTTTTAAAATGCAAATTAACAATTGCTTTAATGTCTCTAAAGGCAAGAAGAGTATTTATTGCACTCTCAGCAGATCTAATTTAAGGTTAGCTTTATGTTAGCTTCATTATAGTTAAATGCAGAGTATTGAGAATTGGGAAATGGAGGATGAGTTCTGTTTCTCAGCAAGTTATGGACCTACTTGCCTTTGCTCTTGATCTGCCTTAGTTTCCACACCTCAGAGTCAAGGCTACCACGCTTAAGACAAGCAAAGACACACACTAGGAAGATTCAGCATGGATTCTGAATTGGGTTTTTGTGGCTAAAGTCTTGGGAAAATATTAATGGATGCCTTCAGGATGTGTGTGTTCTCTCTGCTTGGATGCTGGCATGCTTTATGAGGTCTGAACATCAGTCATTGCCACTCAAATATCTGTATGTTGCTTCTACTTTGATAAACCTATGTGAGTATCTCTCCTGAGCACAATGTGAACCAGAAGAATGTGACCTCTGGTCCAGACTGTTGTATAGACCAAACCAACTCAAGGGCTACTGCCCTGGCTTGTCAATGCCTACTTGCTAAAAGTCACTCCTCATTTTCAGACATTGCAGTAATGAATCACAGAGCTGTTCTTTTACCCAGTCCTGCCCAAATCTCCCTTTCTTTATTAAACCAAGTTTGAAATTCTACATAGCATTTTCTTTGATTTTAGTTT
>JAOXNG010000021.1:23170188-23184390 GCA_028566535.1 Scolopax minor
AAAGAAGCACTTCTTGTTCCCAAACGGCAGATTTATGATTTCATGCAAACATGAATGTCCTAGAGCTCACCCTTTTTTCACAGAAAGAAAATCCATATATCAGCATCTATTTCAATTTGTGTCAATGTTTTAGGCAAATTTCAGAATTAGTGAATTTTTGTTATAATTCCTGCAGGAGTCTATTTTCACAATGATTTTTTTTTTTTTTGATGGCTTTTTCATTTCTAGTAGACTAAGCCAAACTTCTCTTACTTTCATTGCTGGAAATGTGGATCAAAAAATAAATCTCAAATTCTCATTGTTAAATTGCAAGAATAGATTCCATTCATCTTTGATTGCACCTGTGCTGCAATCTCCAAGAGAATACTAAATGTTTGCAGGCAACAGAAAATGCAGAGAGGGAAATAAGATGTGTTATGTATATTGTCACTGTTCTTCTGCGGTGCTTACCATTACAATTGCAGTTATCAATCTGACATTAGTTTGCTTTCTTCTTAGTGGAACTGTTAAAGCTCAGCTCTTTGGAAAATCTGACTGGATGCTTGCATGACATAGGCTGTTATAGTAAACCTGAAAAAAAAAGTTAATACTCTGCGAGCAACTTCGTTTTCTAGAAAAATCTCTAAATATTAGACATTGACTGCATGTTTCTTTATTGTGTTTGTAGACAATTATCCGAAAGTGCTGCAGCTTCAGTGAAAATTTGTAGAAGATGATCCTTTGTTTCTGTGATTGTGCAGTTTTGAGGGGGCTTTTTATGATGGAATTAATTTTGAGATTATGAAATCCCACTTAAAATTAATTAATATGCCATTTGATATAAAATAGAGATTGCAGTGTGACAGTCACTTGCTTTACTAAATATACATGAGGTATTCAATAAAGCTGTATAAGTTGAATATACACATTTCTGAAGAAAATTATTTTATTAAGTGACTTTACAGTCTTGGGGACTTTTTTTTAATGTTTTTGTAGTGGGAGAATCCTGGCTGTGTGGCGAATCACTTTTACAAATGAGACTCTGCAAGTTAAAATCAATGGGTTTCCCAAAAGAGGAAAAAAGCTTCATTTGATTAAATTCTGATCCAAATTTTGGCAGGTTGCCACTGCTGTAATTACATATTGAATTGAGCTATAATCTCTCAACACCTCAGAAGCAACAACTATGAAGAAGTGAAATAATGTGTTTTATTTTTGTTACCGTGTTAATGGTGCTGAATTATTTCCAAAAAATAGACACCTCTTATAGAGTCTTCATTGGTGCGAACCATGCAGCTGCCCTTGTTGGAGGGAGGGGAAGAAACAGCAAAACTTTGGCAGAGGCAGAAGGTTTACAGCAAATGTTTTCTATGTCTGCATTTTTTCGTTCCATTTAATTATTTTTAAAATGTCTTAGGTACACAACATACGAGTACAAGCTCATAGTGCACAACGAGGTAGGATATACATCAAGTGAAGAAGTGATAGCTACTACATTAGCGGGATTACCACAGAAAGGAAGTATCCTCGTTGCACGTACTGTTAATCATACTGCTGTAGACGTGGAATGGTCAAAACCAAGTAAGTGTGCTTTGTATTTATTCCAGTAACTAGAGGTTAACCTGCCATCACTTATGTTGGTCTGCCTGGCTCTCATAGAAAACACAGTCCTCGTCTTGATTTATAATATACCTAAGTGTCCTTGAAAGGAAAGGAAAGAAATAGAAAAAAAAAAAAAAGTGCACATTTTGCTATTTCTCAGTCATGTTTGTATTTATTATATGCTATTTCTGCAGAATGAGAATGAGAATAGTAAGAGTGAAGAAATAGTTAATACAAACTCATGAGAAATCTACAAAGTAGTAGTACACAAAATCCTGTTGTCTTTGTGGTATATTTCATTTCTTTGTAGGAAAATTTACATATACATTCCTTCAGGATGAGAGGATCTCCTTTCTCCCTCTTTTCACTCTGCTCCTTAAAAAGCCAGTTTCTCTAGTTGGTTTGCTAATACAGCAGGGGGGATTTTTTTCATGACTTACATGCAAATGATTTTATAAGGACTGGGTGCTGAATTGCAACAAATGCAGTCTCTTTATTTTATAATTGCATGCCTGAAGTAAGCATACTTATAAAAACTGACAAAGGTAATAGATCTGAAGCAGCTCACTGAAGTTTCATTACCTTAGTAATCTAACCCCCTGACCTTCTAGATGTGAGTAATGCAATCTGGTATTATTTTTTGTTCATACCTTAGAAATTTTTGTCATATATATTCGTGAATGCAAAGGTTAAACACCCAGACAGGGCCATTCATTATTTGAAATCCTTATTATCATATTTTATTACTTCTTATGTTGAGATAAGATATTAATTATTTTGTACAGCAATGTTTCATTTTTTCATAATATTAGTTTTTTAATTGTTTTCTTTGGGAACTTGGAAGACCCTCCTGAAAATTGCCTTGCCAATTTTCTTTCTCTGGAAATCCTACTGACTACTAAGGATTTAGGACTTGTATCTGTACCACTTAAAATAAAAGTAACGTATCGCTCTTGGTTGGTTAAGATTTTCTATGAGAAAAATGTGTACTAATATATTTGAAAATATGCTTTTGGCTTTTATCAATGCTATTTCCCAGTCAGCTGAGTCCTGTTCAGTGATACAGCATGTCACCTAAAGCAGTATATATCAGTGCTTAAAGTTTTTGTCATAATTTTTCTTTTAATCTTGAGGCCTATTGGAAACACAGTTGAATTTGATCAGATCTGAACTTAAACTGTTTGACAAAGAACAGATATCTGACTATATCTGAGTTATTAAAATGGAGAAGCAAGGCTTTCCTGGAATTCTTGTTTATCCACCAGCTCAGACAAATGAATGTCCTTCCCTGTGTAGCCAGAAAACCTTACTGTTTTTTTTTCTTCCTTTCACTGGGGAAGATAGTGCTGGGCAAAACACATTTTAGGAAGAAATGTGAGGAGGTGATTTTTTCCCCTGTAAATATAACGATTCTGAGTGTGTTACAGTTGTACATGTCTATGGTGCTATCACGCTTGTTTTTAAATAATAACATGTAGATTTTAATTTTCACTATGGCCAAAAGGTCGCCCATGTAAAGTTGAATGAATGACATAGGGACTTGCATCTTATTAATCGCTAGAGGACTAGCACAGGAATTCAGTACTCTTGCAGTGGGGTAGAGTAGGGATGTGTTTTTTGAAGAGAAGGAGCAATAAGGGGAAAAATCTTAGAGGCTTCCATCATAAAACTAGTGCCGTAGAGCAATATGATTTGCTCTCTTTCTCCTATCTGGGTGAAAGCCATCCTTTCACCAGCGCAAGCTACAAGGTCCTTACACCACTGCTAGTACTGGGTTGCACTTATTAATTTGTTTACTTCACAGATTCCATTGTCATTGTGGGAATGTGTAGAGAGAGAAAGCTTTCTCCATTATTGAATAGGGTAACTGTTAACAATTTTGACAAGTTTGGAAGAGCAGGCTGCATCTCTGATTACATGAGTGAAACTGAAGGCACTGAATGGGATCTTTGCTTTTTTTTTTTACATAAGAGGGTGTGCATAAAATTCATATTTCTCTTCAAATAAATGTTGTTGATAAAAAACCTTGCTGACTGACTGTTTCCCAGTTGATCTCCCAATATTTTCCTTTCTTTTCTTAGCGCTACAAGATTTGCAAGGAGATGTTGCATATTACACCCTCTTCTTGAATTCTACTCATGACAGAAGATCTCTGAGGATCCAGGCTGATGTAAACTCTATAGTCATAGGTGATTTGCAGCCCAACACAGAGTATCAGATATTTTTTCAAGTTTTTAATGGCGTCCACAGCATCAACAGTGAAGTTGTGCATGTGACTACCTCAGATGGAGGTTGGTTAACAGTGAATGTGGCTTGGCTTAAAATCTGAGAATGAAATTGATTGATTTTTGCTAGGGTTGAGATCAGTCATCCTTCCATTATAAAATTTCCGGTATAAAAGGAAAAAGGGCTAAAACGCTAAAATGCTTAAGTGCTGGTTGTCATCATGTGGTAGATCAATAAATGGTCCCACTGAGACAGAAGCAAAAGCTTTAATAGCAGATATTAACCCAGTTTGTCCTTATCTTCTCCTGCATACGCCTGTCTGTGTGCACTAAGTTTGGAACTGAGTTCATATCAATAAATGGTGGAATTTAGAAACAATTAATGGGTTTTTTAAAAGATTTGCTCTGTGAAGCGATATATTTTTGACATGACAGTCATATACAGGCCTTCTCTGAGTCACCAGAAACTCTAGGTGTAAGTTCAAACTTAAAGAAAATTCCTTGAGTAATTTCTATGCCAGTGGGCTAGTGCGGGGGGAGGAATAAAATAAAAAAATAATTGTGAATCAGAAATGTGTTTAGAATGGTCTTTCTAATCTTTTTGCTTTATAAAGTCTCATTATAAACATTATAATATCATTACCTCAGAAGCAAGTGTTCCAGGTCATTAGCAAAACACTTTAAGTAAGGATTCCATTTCCTTTCTGATGCCAAAGGTCAGCACCTTTTGTTTATAAAATAGAATCAATCACAAGGACTTTTTTTCAACCGATAAAGATGGTTTCTTATGATAAAAATAGGTCTTTGCACGGTTATTTCTGACATGCTTAGATAATTATGTAATTTAACGCTAAGGAAGGTGTTGTGTTTTTTTTTTAAAGTAAGTGTTAGACTTCATCATTACCTATAGTAATCAACATTCAAAACCATTTACATAATGACAATATTGCATAGTGCTTCATAATGCTTCAGCTATGAGGCTGATAACGTCACGTTCCACCGGACATAAAGTATTTTCATCTCAGGTTTTGCTTTCAAAGCAAAATGCTGTGTTTTTTCTTTTTTTGGGGGGAAGGATTAGGATTGGGGAGACATAAAAATAACGTTTGTATGTTGGCAGTGCAGATGGGTGAATAATTTATCATCATATCTCACTGGCCACATACTACTGATGATTGACACTGTGCTGCTGGTATAAAGCATTTTACCATCAGCTCTCATGGTTTCTAACTGAGAGTATAATAACCCAATTTACAGAAGACTACAGACTGTGATAACTTCATCAGAGGAAAGCAGATAAGCAGTGAACCCTTTGCTAAACCTAAATACTAATCTGCATTTGGTTAAACAAGTGCTTTTGCAGAGACAGCTGGAGTTTATTCAGTTTCTTCCTTTATTTCTAGAGCCTGAGGGCATGTTCCCTCCAGAGGTTGTCATCATCAACAGTACAGCTGTACGTGTCATCTGGACATCGCCTTCAAACCCAAATGGTGTTGTCACAGAATACTCTATCTATGTAAATAATAAGCTCTACAAGACTAGAATGAACGAGCCGGGGTCCTTTCTTTTAGCAGATTTGTCTCCATTCACTGTATATGATATACAGGTTAGAATATCTTTTCTGCATTGTGCAATATACTTTAATGTTTCATGAAATATGTGTGTTTTTGAATGGAATGTTGTTTCGTTAATTTCTTTACATACATGGGCATATATTTGCACTCATGTTTGTGTGAATATACATACAAGACATAAATTTATTTTCAGCATCTTTTAGCTTTGTGTAGACTTTTCATAATACAAATTTCCATTATCTTTTTTTCAAACCATCAAAACTCCATTTACTTCCCCTAAATGCTCTGTGCTACAACATTAGCAAAGCCCCAACATATATTACAAAGAGGCAAAGATTCTACTCCTACTCATTAAAAGAAAATTGCAATTGTTTTAGAAACATCAGGCATGCATAATATATCAGCACAGAAAAATAATGATATTGCATTTGTCATCCTTTTATCATTTTTTTCTCCCTATCCTTCTGAGAAGGAAGCAGAGCTGATCTCTGAAATCATAGTAGTACTTTTTATACTATTAATGAGTACAGTGTTTTTTCTTTGCTTTTCCCTTTCTCTGTCTCTCTCTATTCATATATCTAATGAAAGGCAAAATACTGTGTGCAGAATAAAAAGAATTGAAATCTTTCTATCCTTAAGTTGTTATTAATTCAAGAAAAGCATTTTGACACTCACTTGTAACTATACCTGTCTATTTTGCTAAGGTTTGGTTTGCATTATATATGAGAAGGACTTAATAGTACCATGTATACTCTGTTCTGAAAATTTGCATCCAGTTACTACATGCTATAAATAAACCTCACAGACAGGCATACCGTAACAGATTTCTATGTTCCAGCCCCTCTGAAACAGCAAACCTCCATCCATGAATACACATATGACTTTCCGAATGCTGCTTGGAAACACATTTGTCTTTTCTCAATAACAATGCAAATTCAGTGTACTGCCTCACTTAGAGACTCTCTCTATTAATTTACCATGGGCCACCTTCTGTTGCTTGAGATGTTAATTATTCTTTTCTTCTGCTTTCCTAGTCTTTATATTGGACCTATATTTGCATCAATGTGATAGGTAAAACCTAAATAAGCTGGGTTTTATTATATTATTTATTCTTTGTTTTTTTTTTCTGGAAACAATATTATCTTGGATGCACGTGCATCTCACTGGTAATCTTACTGCATTATCTTTAATTTTTTTAATCTTTTATTTGAGTAAGTTCTCTGTTGACAATACAGACACAAAGTTGCTATCCTTCACTAGCTATTTCACTTTGCCTCTGCTTCGTTTAATCCCAAGAATTGAAGGAGTAAGTTTTTATTTCTGTCCCGTTTTTCATTAAAAAGTATATGGTTCCTATTTGTATTTTTCACTTTGAATTCTCCAGAACAGACTTGAAGGAATAGAAAACATTAAGGAAAAATTATCCTTATTTTCATGTCAGAATATATGGTAGTGGTAGAAAACTTACTGAAGGCCCCAAATCAGAGTACATTTTTTTCAGTGTTGTGTACCAGATTCTACATATACCTACAGATAAACAAATTCACTGCAACTCTGTTGGCGATAATTTAATAGAGAACAGCAATTAGTGCTAGAGGGCTGTGTGTACCCTTTTTTTTGAAAACAGTGTGGGAAAATGTGATACAGCACAGTATATGTCTGGTAGATATACTTATCTCAAAGCTCCGGTAATTTCCTGGCTGTGTGGCGTCTTTTACAAAGAAAAGAATAAAGTCTTGGGTGAAAACAGAAGTCTAAACAAGTAGCAGAGCTTATTAATTTCTGCAGCTGACTATGTGAAACTCATGTTCTTTTTCATCAGATTGAAGCCTGCACGGTGTATGCCTGTGTGAGAAGCAATGGGACCCAGGTTACAACTGTGGAAGACGAGCCAAAGCAGCTGTCAGCACCCATTATTCACATAATTGGCTCAAGGTACTATACTATAGGTGGCTTTCATATATCAGAGCGATTTGTGGCTGGAATGGGAGCCAGAAAATAAGGTTGTCTTCTCTCAATTGTATAAGATGCATAAAAGAATTCAGTATACGTTTTGAAAACCTTTTTCATGGATCTTATTTTTGGTCTTGAATTTTTTGCCAAAAGAGCGACTGAAGAAATCTCACCCTTGGTTGACTGTACATACCCATTTGGGTATCACTGTACTGGGGTAATAAATAAAGCATAAGTGAAAGTAGTTAAGAGAAGAAGTGTAGAGGAATGAAAATTATCACATTTTGCTGTCAGTTAAGAGGAGGAAGATTAATGCTCAGGGAGCAATGCGATGCTGATAATGGAAACTTAGAATAATTGTGGGGAAAAAAGTCACCTATCACAACAGTAAGAATTAGTAAGCGGTCTTAAAAGGCATGCATATATCTATGTCTCCTTGAACCACTGTTTGCATTCTCTCTATCCACTACATCCACAGGCATGGGCAAACTTCTTAGTTGTAAAAGGACCATCAGATTTGTTGTCTTTAGAAGCAGCCACATACAGTCATTCTTTGCGAGTTAATATCTTCCAAAGACAGACTAAAACTAAGCTTGCTGACACATTTTTCAGAATTACACTAACAATAAAACAGTTAGCCTTCTGTGTGTATGTTATTGTTGATGTGATTTTATTGCACTTCTGGTGGAGTATGCTCATTAGCTGTAGTTCTTTTATAGAAAGAAAAAAAATAACAAAAATCTAGTGTCTAAGCCTTCAGAAATGGTCAACAGAATGGATTTGCTTCCCCAATCTCTTAAGGACTTTGGTTTGCTGTTTAGCCTTTCTAAATTTTTCTTGAATTCACTGTTTGTCTCTGTGTAAGGGTGAAATTAAGCTTGCTATTTTTCTGTCACACATACAGATACAGTCAAAGCTTGTTTGATGATAAGAACTCCAGTTGGGATCTCATCTTTTGCCCTTGGCTTTAACTTATGTATGCCTTTGTCTGTATTGTCTGTACTGCAAACACTTATGCATGTTTCTGCTATTATATATAGACTAAATATGTCATAACACATGAATGCAAAAGGATCAAAAATGCCTTCCTACTTTATAATCTGCTCAGCCAGAAACAGGCTCTGTTTCTACACTGCCTTTCCCTACATGTCATATTATCATCAGCTGTTCTTATATCCCAAAAGAATACTAACTACTGATCGATTGCCCGGACATGTCTGGCCGTGGCCTACACGTGCCCCGGGTAGTTCATTTATTTGCCATGGTGGATTTGCTAGAGTGGAATTTAATCAATAGCTAATTCATTAATTCTGGTCCTCGAGTATGTAGGGATTGTGCAGTATAAAAATGACTGGCTGGCTTCAGCTTTGATTGAAATATGACAAACACTACAGCTGACAGCTTCAGCAGTTGCAGGGCTGAATATGATTTTGCTTATTTATCTTCCATAAAAGAAAAGGCTTGGGCAAAAAAAAAAGAAAACCAAACTTGTTTGTGTAGACAAGAAGACATTTTAATACATATCTGTCATCAAACAGAGAAAAAAAAAGCATTTCTAGAGTATAGACTCATGGGATACCTGAGATATAATACAGACTGTGCAGTTTATGGTCTTTAATTGGAATCATGGTGTTTTTCCCTCTTCTGAATCAGTTTGGGGGGCTGTATTATTGATGAGAATGCTGTAGGATAATGTCTTTGTAGCATTCACAAATAATTGTTTTAAAATTTGCCTGAAGCTGCTGCATGACATAAATTATAATTTCACTCACCAACTTTTTAGAAGTCTTTCTGATAACAGCTCCATCCACACTGTTCTAATGAAGGTTATACCACCGGAGCCATTATAAATACCTTACTTTTCCACCCCTTACAGTTAATAACTCAGCTTCAGGCTGAAACTTGGCACAAAAGGTCGCAGTCCTGGAATGATTATTTTATAATGCCAAACATCAAATAGAAATCAGTATGGGATCCAATCCTGAAGTCCTAAGTCGGGTTCTGGTTTGTTATATTTCTTGTCTGTGTTTTGGGGTTTTTTGGGGGAGGTGAAGAAATCCCATTAACTGTGATTAGGTAGAAACAAATCCTATTGAAATCAAGCATCCTTTTTTTTTTTTTTTTTTAAGTTAGGACCTCAGTGTCTGTTTCTACAGAGAAGCATTGTATTTTATTACACAGGTTAGAAAGTTCTCAGAGTACTGCATGCATGTGGATGCTGACTTCAAGTTTGTGTAGTGGATTAAATTCTCATGGTGTATTGGAAAATAGTTCATTCCCCTTTAAAATATGTGTCTTCTTTCTTTTTTTCCTTGTACTACAGTATATTTTAGGTTTCTTTCTAGTAGCAATTCTTAGTAGCAGCTTTGGTGGTCCCAGAAAACTGAGGCACAAGGCAAGCAGGTCTCATGGGTTCAGCCACTAACAGCCCTTATTTCCCTCAGGAAGCTTTTGAGAGAAGGGAAAATCCCAAAGGGCAGCATAGAAATTACATGTTCAACTCTAAAGGCTGCTCTTGTATATGAGGTATATTAACGAGAGGCACAGAACTGGCCTGTTCAGAGATGCACGGAGCCACTATGAAAATTTGCAGTGATCCTGTCTGTGGAAACGTCCCTTGAGCTGTCAGAAAAGTGACTGGGAAGCACCACCTGACCAGGCAGCTCCATAATGACACTATGGCATTATAACATGTCCCACATTCTGATGTTCTCATTGCCTAGGTTTTATTTACAGACTGACAAGCACTGAGTATGTGAGATAATAATTTTGATAGCACAGTAGTACAACAAAAAAGTATGAATGGAATTTATCATCCATGCAACTGCAAGGTGTTACAGGATCTAGGCAATTTAAAATGTCTGAAAGTTTGTGATCTTAAACGAGCTATATATCTCACTTAACAAAGCTCTTATTTGTAACCAAATTGTGATTGGTTATAACTGATGGCTATTTCCAGCTGATTATTCCAGCTTGTTTTGTTGGTTTGGGGTTTTATTTTCCTTTTTAATGGTACAGCTGATTTTTTTCTATGTTCTGTAATTTGCTTGTCTTCTGAATTTCCAATTCTTCTCCACATGACCTTTTTCTTCCTTCAGAAGAGCTGCATGAAGTAGGAGGTAGAAACGGAATGTTTCAGGACAGAGAATGTTGGTAATGTGGAGGAGATGTATGAGTATAATTTACTCTTTGGATTTTGGTATTTTAGCAAGAAGAAAAAAAAGCTTCTTTTGGCATTGAGTAGTGAGAATGGATAACATTTTTAAATGCACTCTGAGTGGGAAAAAAACAAGGATGAGGATGACTGGTGGAGCAAGACAGGTACTATTCCTCCATCCGGAACAGTGGTAAGTAGGAGTCAAGTCAGTGGAGCACTGATTCCTAAGTATGAAAAAATTGCAAGCACAAAAGAAACAGCACCTAACTCATAGCAGGGCTTTCCCAGCTGTCTCTCTAGATTATCTCCTGGTAGCGTCTCTAGTTAATTTCAGTATAGCTGTGGCATGTCCTACAGAACTCTTGACTTTCCAGGGAAAGTTCATTTTGTTTAGGATCTGTGTTGTTTTAAAAAACATTTCTAAACCCTGCTACAGTTAGTTGCTATAGTTAGTTGGGTTTGGAACTGTGCTGAAATGGGCTTTGGAAATGCTTTTCTGCATGTATTCTTTTTGCACTTTTAAGTCTACACATTGTGGTAGCTTTTGAAGAGATAAAATTGCTGCCCTTCCACAGACAGCAAGAATCAGAAAGCACAATGGTTTTCTGAGACTTGTGGCCTGTGAACTTTGAGTGAACTCTAAGGAAGCATTTAAACAAAACAGGAAAAGTGTCCTCAATCTTTGGAGGCTTAAACACGAGAAGAAAGTGCAAGTGATGGTGAGACACTGTGGGCCACACTGGACTTTTATCTTTCCTGTGTTCTCAGATTTAGCTTTCAAAAGGTTCAGCTGTAGCCACAAACAACTTGTGGAAGTGAGGACCACTGGAATGAGGACATGTGCTTTAGGTCATCTGGAACAGTGTGTTCTTAACACAAGAGGCAAGGACAGATGCAAAGCAGCAAAATATGGGATAATAGTGGTAGGAATCACATATGTCCATGTCACTTTATATGTAAGAGTTATGTCAGTCTTACATCATCATTTATATGATCATCATTTATACATCAGTCTTTTATTCATCATTTTAAAACTAATTATTTTCTTCTAAAAAAAATTAATTCTAGCAATACAAAAACTATATAATTAATTATTTTTTTGTGTGTGTGTAAAGATGGCTCATGTTGCTGGGAGGAAGCTCCCAGAGTTCTCATAGGTACTTAAAACTATCCGATTAAAAAAACCCACACCTATAACCTGAGTAACTCTGTTAGACTTAAACTGTAGGTGGAGCAAATCTCAGTTCAGCCTAATCCTTATCCAAGTCTCTATCCAAACCTAATGCACCGTCAGGTCACCCAAATTCTTCAGGGAGCAGTCTTGCAGGACTTACTTGCACACACAGTTTGAATCGTTTTAACGATGCTGAAGCAATCAAGTAAGTAAATCTCTCCCTGTGTCTGTAATGAAAGAATTTGCATGAGCATTATTTCCATGTAGCTTATTCCCATAATAGAAGGCAAGGGAACTACAGCAATGTATAGCAGCATAGTCTGTGTCCACACTTGAGATTTGACTAACAGATGGAATTCAGTTTAAAAAATCTACTCCTACTGAGATAATTATACTGGCATAGGGCTTCTCCATCTTTTGCATCTTGGCTGCATGTTTTTTGTGGTTTTAATTCTTCGTTCACTGATGATATGCTTTCCTTGGCTTATGAGCTCATACAGAGCCTGCACCCAAAGTGCTACAAGCCAACCAAGCAAACTTGGCAGCCAGGCCCTTTTTTACTTTTCTGCAGCGTGACATTCATCAGAGCTCAGGATAACCAGACTTTTGAGCTGTTTCAAACACTAAGACATACCTTCTCATAATGGTGGTTTCCTTGCAGTTTCAAAAACCCCCATAGTTACCCTGTTTTTACAACTGGAACGTAAGAGCTTGCTACCAGTGTAACAGTCAGCAATCTAAGCAGTGCTCCACCGGGGCTGGGGAGCATGAGCACAGGAATCCCTGAAGGGCACTGCACTGGCCCACATAGATCTGGTCATCTGCCAGGCATCGTTGTTACCCTCTTTTGGAAGGCTTTTGAGCCCTTCTGGCTGAATTTCTTCTTCTGTTCTCTGCAAGATCTCAGAAATACTGCTGAGTCTCAGCCAGTCTTCACTAATCCTTCTTATCTTCAAAGTACTGCAGTTTAAATTGCATAGGTTGTACCATAAGGGAGTAGTTACATGGGTGAACATCATGCTTTCACCATCCTCTGCTGCTGCTGTCAAATGGGATTGCCACCAAAAGAGGCAGCTTTGTGCTTTCTCTACCCAGCCTTCTTCCAGCCTCTTCACTGCCTGCTGCCTTGTGTCTCTATAAACAGGTAGGAAGAATGATGGCAATCCAGACTGGGGAACTGGTCTGGATTAGGACCAAAATGTTGTTGTCAACTTTTTGAGTTTCAGTCCAGCTCAGTTCCTAGCTCCCCGATCCTGTTCACACACAGCCATATGAGCAGTTGGGTTGTTGTAAAGGAGGGCATGGCAGAAGGTGAGAACAACTGGCAGTTTTTGGAGGAACTGCTTTTCTAAACACAATGCCTCATTTAGTTGACTGCAAAACGACAGTTTGATTTCCAGCAAGTGAGGCCAATCCTCCAGTGCAGTCTCTAAGGGCAACGGCTCATTATGGAAAATTGAGTTGGGCTGAAGCAGCCACTAGATGGGCCTCCTCCCATAAGCCACTAGAGGAACTCCACAGCAGCTGGCTGAAGCGTGTTCCTTGCCCAGAGTTAGCCTTTGTGATTTTGAACACAAAAATCAGAAATGAGCCTTCATCCTGACTACAAACTTTCACTGGTTTGTCATTTAAAAGTTGCTGGTCCAGACTACATTGGGAAAAGTTTCCAGATCAAGGCTGAGACTGTAACATGATTTAGGCAAAAAACAACCACAAAACGGAGAAGCTCAGCCTACCTCACACATACCCTGTAGTGAACCACTGTGAAAAGAAGTCACATCTGGACTTTTTATAAACCTTGTAGTAATGAATCAGTTGTAAATATAGCAGAGACCTCAGGTAAATGGTAGCCCATCTTGCTCCTCATGCCTTTCTCTTTAGCAGCCTCACTGGTGATGCCAACGCAGGCTGTGCAGCACCAGGGCTCTGCCCAGTGTGGACATGTAGGTCCATTCCCATGCCAGGGAAGGCTCCCAGTGCTGCTTCTGCCTTGGAGAGGTTCATGGCTTGGCTGGGTCTGCAGGTATTGCCCCACCAGCAGCTCTTCCTTATTTATCACCACCTCAAGCTAATAAGATGCTGGTTTTCAGCATCTTGTGTTCTCCAAGCAAAGAAAGCGTTGCAGTCAGAGAGCTTTTATACATGACCATATGGCACTGCTTGTTGCAGGTGAGGGCTCCTGGTGGTTTAGCAATGGCATGAAACGTTTCTGCTGTTGATCCTACATGACCATGAAAGCCTAAAAAAACCTGATGGGGCACAAGAGGACATGCTGCTGTCTCCCCAAGCTTTGTGAGCATAGGAAGCTGGGCTGGCAAACATCCTTCAATTTGCTGTGGTCAGGCAGGCACCTGCTCCAGCCTGGAGGTGGTCCCACGTCCTAGGCTCTGTCTGAAAAAAAACCCACTGTGGTGCTAATGAAGGGGCTTTTTCATTAGGAACCAGTGCTTTTAGGCATATCAGCATGCACAAAAGCGTGGAAATGGAGGGGGTAAGGAGGGCCAGGTCAGGGCAGGCATTTGGGGCATGGTGTATATC
>JAOXNG010000021.1:23186314-23197425 GCA_028566535.1 Scolopax minor
TTGGTGGGCCGGCTCAAGCCCCTTGTTTCTGCAGCCTTGGGTATTTCTTAAATGGGGGGGAAATGGGGTGGGTGGGTGTGTCAAAAAGCCTCTGCAATCCCATGAAAACCCTGCTGAATTTTTTAAACTGAGCTTGAGGTGATATTTTGAAAACCACCACAATTTGTCATGGGTGAGAAACATCAGAAGGTGCAGATGTAACTCAAACATTCATAAAATTGTGAAGGAGTCTGCTTATTTGTGAGTGTATACAGCTGTGGTTTTATTGGGAGATCACGCTGAGTTTTAACCTTTCAGTGGCACTGGTCAGTGAATTCCCGTGACAAATGATTTCTTTGTGCAGCTGCAGGTTTGCACAGTACCATGATGTGTCCACCCCAAACTCGTATCTATAAATTGAATAATAGTAAATTCATTCCTTGTTAAAAGAAAGAAATAGATGCTGAACTCTATGGAAAAGGATATTTGAACCATTGCATCAATTCTTAGGCCTAATTTGAAATTATTTTAGAGAGAAATATGTCTTGCAAAACTGCAAAAATTGCCACAATACTTTGAACATATACCCTCAAGCATCTCAATGAAACTTGAAGAAAGCAAATAATTCAAAAATAGGACTTGAAATGCTTCCTTTACTCCTGTGATCTATACTGTGCAAAGACTGGGAGAGAGTTACAATGGCATTTATAAAGGTTGAAATACTACTTTTATTTTCTTTTTTTTATATCTTTCTTATGAATTTTATACAATATATTTTCCTGATTTTATTTTTTTAAGTTAGGGCCTGTAACATCATAAAATGTAGATGTGTGTTTGTGTTCGTGTGCATGCGGTAGAATATGTAGTGAATACAAAATAGCCATGTTCAGAATATGGAATTAAAT
Organism: Scolopax minor; assembly: GCA_028566535.1. NCBI lineage: Eukaryota > Metazoa > Chordata > Aves > Charadriiformes > Scolopacidae > Scolopax > Scolopax minor. The sequence goes on from JAOXNG010000021.1 coordinate 23,187,199, forward strand.
CTGGTTCAGATGAAGACCTTGGGATGATAATGGTGACTCTACAAGTCACCTATGAAATTATTCCTTCATAGGTGACATTAATTCTTGTTCTGCAAAGGCTTATTGCTCTGTGTATTCCTCTGTTTATACCTCAAGGAAGTGAAATAATAGTTCGGTTATTTTTATTCTGTTAAGATGTCAAAGTTTATCTCAGCAGCTGCTGTTTCATTGTACGATTTTCACTTTAAATTAATGCTAATTTATGATGTCACTGGCATTCTGACAGTGGCTGTGTAATTGGGACATGGAGATTAAAAAGAGGCATTTGGAGTCTAACTGTATACTGTGGAATGTAGTCAGCATGTAGCAGTGGGTTCTCCTTCTCTACCCAAAGAAAGTCATCGTGCAATCAATTTGTCTTATGCAGCATTCCAGAATGATTACACAGAAATTAAGTTTTCATTGAAATACCCACGTGAAATGTGCACATTATAAAAGGCAGAGCAAATTTCTGTCTCAAATGTCCCATTTGAGATATTTTTAAAAAAATGTAATACTAAGTGAAATTTTAGGGCCAACACCTGCAAATTTTCAGTTATGACAGGCATGCTACTGTTTAACGTGATATTTTCCTTTAAGATACCTTCTTCCTTAAACTAATGATGATCTGATATCACACCTGAAATCAACAACAGGATTTTTGGTTTACAGACAGTCTTTTATGGCCTGTTGCAGTTATGCTTTTGTACTCCAAATCAGAAGTCTTGAGTTTAACTTTTGGAAAACACTTGCATTTTTTACTGCTAATTTTATGTCAATGAAAATATTTAACCCCAAAAGAGAACTAGTATTTACTGATACTCCGATGAGTTCCTAATTTCTTTAAATTCTTTGCTGGAGAGTGTATTTCAGAGCAACATACTTTTTGTGTATGTTTTTTTTGAAAGCAGATTAAAGACAGGATGAATATACATCTATTCTAAATGGTGGCTGAACACAATGTAAGCTGCACTGCTTATACCTCAGAGGGCAGGGGGAGGTCTTTTTGCCCCTGACTGCCCATCCTCCACCAGGTGCCTGACTGAGAACGGAACTGTCACACCAGCCACACGCAAAAATAGTTCATGTGTGCCTTTGCCATGGAATCATTCCTTAAGTGCTTGGAAGCTTATTGCACGTAAGTTTCCAGAAGTATGAATGAGTTATACTTCAAAGTTGCTATTTAAAAAAAACTTTGATTGGATGTGTGATTTATTTTCCCAGAGTATTATCACATATTGACAGTTTTTTCAAACTTTTACACCTTTTGGTTATTAAAGCAGATGTGAAACCCAGAGGAATGTTTTGGACAGTTCAAAATATTTCAATTCATGTGACTAGTATAAAATGGAACTATTATATGGTAATCCTTTAATGTAAGTATTCATGGAAGCATAAATACTTTAAATAATTTAAAAGATTTTAATTTTTCTGCTTATTATAGATCTCTTCAAATCAGTTGGACATCACCGGGACAGCCAAATGGCATTATCCTGGGATATGAACTCTTACGTAAAGCGTGGCAGAAGTGTACCCCGTCAAAGACTCCAAGAAGAAGCAAAAGTAATAGAATGTGCATCTCATTAGAATGTGACAAGCATGAAAATATCTGTGGAGAAGTGTGTTATCATCCAGAGTTGAAGGTATATGTATATTCTTAAATTAGCAATGTAATGCAAAATTGTGCTTTTAGGAATATGTCTGTAAACCAAACCTCTTTAGTTATTGGAGGAAGGAAATCTGATTCTTGTGAGATTTTAAAATCAAGGATCTGATACGTATCTTGAAATCTTTGATCTTTTAAAATCAAATATGGGTGTTTGAGCTTAGTACAGGGGTAGCTGTGCAAAAATCTCCAAGATTGTATGTGAGTTAGCTGATGGCAAGTAATTCTGTTGTCTTAAGTCTGTGCCTGTTGATTTTATTTCTCTTTTCAGAAGAAATGAACTAGCTAGTATTTATGAATGTGTCTTGCATTAATGCTTTGGTTTGGAGCAATAGCACAGTTCTGAAGTGAATCCCCAGGTTGATTTCATTTACTACATGCTGCTTCAGGGCAGAAGTGGGTTTGATACATATGAATTAAATGCTTTGCACAGGAAGCTAAGCCAGAACCTGTTCTTCAAAGCCCCTTCAGTACAGTCCATCTCTGGATGGGGACTTTAGGCTCCCAACCAGTCTGTGGCCCACCTCATTTCACAAACGTGCATCTGCAGCTTCTTCCCTTCAGAAAACTTTGCTCTGTGTGCTTAGTTCATAGCAAGGAATCAGAATGTGTCTGATCCAAAGCAAATCTCAAAAGCTACGTGAGAGATCTCACAGCCAACCCCATGAATCCACTGATCCAATCCCATTGTGACAAATTACACAGTGGATATACAGATGTATATGAAATACATATGCATATAGATCTCTGTATGCATTTTTGCATCCCACTTGGAACAATAAATTTTGCTCAGCTGTGTACCATAGGTAACACACTGAGGGGAATGTGGTCACACACCAGAGGAGATTTGTTGTCTGCTCAAGTATTCAGATGTACGTAGAGCTCTTGATGGTCATTCATATAGCTCCTTTGACATCAAGTGATTGTATTAGACCACTTACAGGCCATAGGAAATTTTCTAGCTGTATGCAGAATTTCAACAACACTAGTAAAACTATAAAGCTTCTCTCTGTGTGAGGAATCATTTCTCAAACCATGTATGACCAATAATGATTATTAGCATGATTTGCTGTTTAGACTGCCCCCTCAAATTCCTCTTTGGCTAAATGCTTAATGACCAGATTCTCCAGCACAGAAAATCTATTTAGATTCAGCTACAAGTGGGTGGCTGTTCCATGACAATGATGAGCAGCTCTGAAGGAGATCCATTGTGGTTTGTCAGATGTATTTTTAAATTATGGCCATTTTCAGGTTAATCTTCATATGAGTTCCTGTTTAGGAGTAGGATCAATAACGTAGCAGGACTCTGTAATGGTTTTTATTGACAAATGAGGTAGAAAACTCTTAGTTTGAGAGTAAGATTTAATGTAATGAAATAGTGTCCCTATTTGTCAAAGGTATCATCACATGTTCCATGATTAAAGCAAACAATATGTATACACAAGATTCCCTGTCAGACAAGACAGTAATTAAGGAAGTGAGTTATCTGAGGGGTTCAAATCAAAATATAAATTACTCTAGCCAACACACCTTTAGCTTTGGAGTTCCCTTGAAAGCAATACTGTACTAAACATGTATTTCTGAAATTCTGATTTCTGAAATCTTGCAACTGAATTATGGGCAATCATTTGTTCTAAAAGGTAAATTTAGTTATTTCAAGTTTTTTGCATGGTAGACTTTTTAATGGAACTTGGCATGTGCATGAGTTAAATTTGTATTACATTAATTTTAGAAGTTTTCTTCCCCATCTTTGTTTTTTTTCAGCCTTCATGTCCATTTATTTTTATAGCTTCCTGTCTTTCTAATTTTTCCTATTTAATTTTGCATTATCTTGTTATAATGGTCTCTCTGTATTCTCAGAGACTGCAGTTAGGAGTGGGTGCTATTTGGTTAAGTAATGGCCATATAATACATGACTGGAAGGTCCACAGGAAACGGAAGCACTTATTCATAAAATGACGTAGGAGTAATTTTTGTGGGTGAATTCATTAAAATCCCTCTCCTGATGCTTTGCCTGGTTTTCTATGTCTATGCCAGCCTAAAAGGTCCTGGCACATCCATGTTCCTCTTAAACTAGAGTCTGGCAGCATAAAACTTCATGTGGCAGCTCTCTGTCACACTTTTATAGAATTTACTGATAATCTATGACAGCTATAATGCTGAAGCATTTAATGCTAGTATATGTGGTCTTTAGATTCAACAGCTGAAGAAAAGCAACACTGACCATCATACACTTGTTCTGAAAAGAAAGTCTCTTACCACAGTGCCAGCTATCTGCTGTACGTTAATTGTACAAACACAAAGAGATGCCACTGAGAGTTAAATGCTGAGCAGTTCAAGTAATGTTAAGATCCAGAATAGTAACAGTTCTGCATTCATTTGATGGTAGAGTGGTCAGCAAAAGCAAGAAGACTGTATATACATAGATCCCATACACAAGTAGATTGTGGAGTTCTCACTTTCGCTCAAGTCACTTTTTGCACCTTGCATACAAGGCACAATTGGATAAAATTCCCCTCTTCTAATTTCCTTGAATTCAGGATTATAAGATGAGAGGAAAACTGGGCTTTTTATAAAAAAAATAATTTGGAGATATGTCTTGGGTTGTTTATTAGTATTTTCTTATAGATTTATGGGTTAAATTTGGCATGATCGACTTGCTATTGTACAACACTGGAATAACAGAGGGACTAGTTATCATTTCTTATCTACATAAGAGATCACCAAAATATAATCCCCTCCATCCATCCAACCCAAAGTTTTCCAGTAATAAGAGTACAAGGGAGACAGAGGTTGGGCGAGCTGGGTCCAGTGAAGAGGCACGGCTGTATCAGAAAGGCAATGCAGTGACAAATAGCCTGGGTGCAGGGTTGCCCTGGGATATGTGTGCTGCCTTTAGGATCCAGGCTAGTACCTCTGCACAGCACTGTGCTGTGTAAATTAACCAACTTGTTCAGAGCTGTCTTGGGAATCTCTAAAAGAGCAAATGACCTTTTCACTACAAGGGACATGTGTACATGCACATTCATGGGCTCATATACACCTGATATTAAGCCTAATGACGACCAAAAAAAGATTCCTCCTACCCCAAATAATCTTTGCATCGTATCCTACTTCTTGTTTCTAGGTGTTAATCCAGTTTTCTGCTTCAATGACAGAAATCTTTGTTATTTTAACTAAAGCTAACATATTGCTGTGCCTGGTATCTTTACACTGATGTTTGTTATCAGACTTGGATGGATTTATAATTCTTGAGAGTAAAAAGAATTTAGAAAGGGGGGGTTGTGTGTAGTTTTGCAGAAAAACTGAGAAGATGCTCTCATGATGAATTTTGTCAGCTGCCAGGAGGGCACCTATGTCCTGTGTACCTTTTACAGTAAGGTTTCCAAGCTGCCAAAATAGACTGTCTTTTCCTAGCTGTTTCCAGTAAGGCGTGATTCATAACTCTATCCATATTTGGAATCTCAAAAGAGACATCAGCTTACAGAGCACATAGCATGAGATCTGCAGAGTTGTACTTCAATTAACAAGGGAACATGCCCCAGCTTCACCCATAGGTAGCATAATCTCAGTACCGATGGGACAGGCATTCCTGTATTATCTCTGTAGTTACTGAACTGTTGTTACTGGCATCCTTAGGTGAACACTGAAAATAATGAGACAGGTACAGTAAAAACATAATTAAAATAGTGGCTATTAATAATGACTAACAATTTCCGTACACAATGGCTCATGAGTCTGGACGTCAATGGTTAAAAGGGTCCTGACTGACAGTGTTAATACAGCTTCAGCACATTTTCTTTTCAGTAGCAACAAGCTGTATAAATCTGCAGTTAATGAACTAATCAAATGTAACTCTGACATTACTAGGAGGTACAGGCTTACCCCTTTACTCACCATAATTAACACATGCCATTTGTTAAAAACACCAGGAGGAGTCTTTTCTTTAAGGACAGGAGGACCAAAATGATGGTTTGATAGCTAGCCTCAAAAGCACGATTTTCAGGAGTGGAAACTAACGCATCTCGACATTGGTGAAGGATATTCCATCAATATTTATGTAAAATTTACTATTAATGCTAGCAATATTCTGCAAATTCTTTTTAAGTTCCTTCAGGCTTAGAGAACCTTTAAAAAGATAACACTTCATGTACGGTGTGTGTGATAACACACCTGAAAGACAGGAAATAAAACCCATATTGGTAAGATAATATATAGTGATTTGTAACAGAATAACAATAATTTCTAGTCATGTATTTTAGATCAAAGGCTGTACCCCTTACCAAAGGGGAACAGCAGTTTGAGAAAAGAAATGGGTGTGTAAGCATACTTAGCAAAAAAGAGCGTCTACGTAGATTCAGAGGTAATTTAAGTAAGAAAGAATGAGCCTTGCTAATTTAAAATAGTTCCTCTCACATGAGAACATGATGGGTCAATCATTACTCTGGTGTTTGCTCCACAGGCAGAAATTTTTAATGAACTCCTGTAGCTAATAGGAATTCCTTAGAGTGTTTTGTGAATTGCTATTTCACAAAGTGGCTCTGGCAGCAAGCGTTTGACAAGAAGGATAAACATGGCTGCCTAGCACATCTGTTTATTTGAGTAAATCAGTCCTAGTTCAACTGGCATGTGTCCATAAGGCCAGATAATATCCTTCAGCGAAGTCTTCAGCAAGCAGAGGGATCAGGGATGATACAATTTTAATTAAAAGAGAGCTGCATCGGTAAGTTTGGAGTATTTTTGAAAAGTGTTAAAATATTGCATAATCCTGTCACCAGATTTGGTATCTGGTTACTCTGTTCTAGTGTCATGGCTGACCAGGCCTTCCTCAGGCATCGTAATAAGCCATTCTTTATGCCCAGCCTTTCCCAGTCTCTCTGCTCCGGGTCACAGTCTCCCTGTGGGTTTGGATGGGAGGATAACTACAGGATTGATTTATACATAACTCAGTCTACCGTTATTTTTAAGGGCTCCCATGATAGCTAAGGATGAACATTTTGTATCCTCTCCATAGACAGTAAAGATCTCCTGGTTAGCAAGCATATGTCAAGCATTCAACCCTCTGTACGAAGGTGAGATCTCTGACCTAGCTAAAATGTTGGTGTCACTCTCTCTGATCTCCACGAGGCTTCTGCCCTCATCTACATAGTAACACCATCCAGTTGGGACTGTCACTTTTAGATCTAGGAGGATGAGATAATAATAACCTTTTGCTACTATAACTCTCAATCCATCTGCTTTTCTTCTTTGTCAATGACATAATTTTAGCATTACTTGAATGCATTTTATTTTATGGATTGATAATGCAGAATCCCTGGGCTGAATATCAATGCATATAGAAACTAACTATCTTTAGAGGACTGCCAAAAAAGTGTTATTTAACAATTTACAGCTGACTGCAGAGGATGTTATGGAGCTACATAATAATAGCACCAACTATATCAATCGGTAATGCCAGATGAGAATCTGAATGTGTTTTAGAGCTGACTGGACCTCTTTTTGGAATTTGTCTATAGGGTATTGAGAAATTCTGAGGATATTAAATCATTTTTACAAGGAAAAGTAGCTGCTGAAACTATTGTAACATACCTGGGAGTTCAGCCAGGGATTTTTGGAGGGAATTAAGGAGGAAAAGGAGAGACACCAGTAATAAAGCAATGTTACAAATAATGTTCCAACCAGGATGTTCTAGAGTTAGTGCTAAAATGGCCCTCCTAGTGTCTGTGTGAATTTCTACTGGGAATTCACAAGGGAAGGGGCATTATCTTAAAACTGGAAACATCACAAGGAAAGTAAAATGGCTGCTTAAGCGTTTGAGCGAAACACGTGTTAGTTTCCTTATTCAAAGGATGGAAAGACTGTGCTCAAGTGAAATTTGGGTGGTGTGTGTCACTGAAAAGACAGAAACAATACAGGGATGACAAATGAAATCTATAGAAGGAAGAGAAGAAATTGGGCTAGACAGATCACAGAGGGAGACAATCACAAGGAGCATATAAATTGGGACCAAGAATGTGTGGGGAACGTGTATTTGGCCTTCTTTTGTGCAGGCACATACAGCATTTACCTGTCTCAAGCTCAGGATGCAGTAAGGACAGGACAGAGGCCATTCTTTACATGTGTCAAGAGCTGTTGCTAAATGTGATATATTTGGAGGACAGTGACATGATAGTATTTGATGTGATATTTTAAATAATGCTTTTAAATGACTTGGAAATACAGAGACAAGTTAATCTTCTAGGTTGCTTTGGAACAAATTGTAAATGAAGAAAAACAGCCTGGAATATGTGCCAGTTGTAAAAAAATATCCAAAAGATGGGAAGCAGAGAAGAGGTGTAAAGCAGAGTTTTATTTGACATCTTAACTAATGATCTGGAAGAAAGAACAGTAGGTTAATTAAATTCAAAGATTGGATTATATTACCAGTGACAAGGTGGACAGCAAAATAATATAATAGGACCTACAGAGACTCTAAATTCCTCAACAGAAAATGACAAAATTCGGCTACATTGGTAGTCTAAAACAGATGCTGAATGAGAAAGTGTGTTGGAAAAGCAGAAAACCGTGACAATTCAAAGCATTATAACATTAAAAAACTCAACATAGAGTGAGGAAAGAAGAAGGCTTTCTGCCCTACCTCATGTTAATTTTTAATTACATATTGTTTATGTATTGTAAATTATAAATTCAGAACCTAACCTGATAGTCCCAAGGGTGACTGAGTAAAGGCTATTCAAAACTGAACAAAACAAAGCATTGTGTATTCACACAGGGGTCAGAAAGAATTTGTTTATGACTTAAGTAATTTTTTTTCTTATGTGTACATATTTATGTTAACATTATAAAAGTAATACAAATTAGATGTCCTGAGCCTAGTAATATACATTTTGTAAAGTTTTTTGTTAGCTAGTAATTAAAGTGCCTAGGGAAAGTAACAAAAGATCTTTCTAGAGGTCTTCCTTTCTCTGCTGCTAAGATAAGTTGATTTAGAACGTGCTTAAGTGTGAGCGTTCCATGTCAAAAGAAAACAAAAGAGCAACTTTCCTCCAACTTGTGTGCTGTACTGCCAGCTGCATTTGCTGTCAAGCTGTAAGAGGCATCCTTCTGGCTGCTACAAGTCACACTAACTGTGGGTTCTGAGGTTACAATTTTTACAATAATTCTACTGACTGTTCTATATGGTTTGCTGTGTATGCAGTGTGCCACTACATCATCACAGGAGTAAGTGTACAAACAATTATTTGATTGTTCAAGTGTATAATTTTCTCAATAGCACCTAGAAAGAAGTCTACAGTTAAAAGACCTTTTCAAAATTCATTTCCATCTAAATTTTATTTGGAAAAAAATATTCCTTGTGTAAGTACTATTCTCTTGAGACCACATTATCTGAAGAACTGTGGTCATAAATAAGTGATCATGTGCTATACGAAGAGAATTCCACTTATTTTTATGTGAAAGAAAACCCAAACCCTTATATTGGGGAATATTGTTTCTCAGTTGTAAGGGTTTCATAGATGAATGAATAAATAAATAAATATGAATTAGGGAGAAAATGAAAGGATAAGGTTATTGTGTATTAGATCTACATATTGCAATCTACTCCACGTTGAGAGACTCAAACAGCCTGTAAGGCATATGAAGATGATTCATATTAAAGGACTATTTTATTAAGGTGTAGTATGGTTTAAAGCCACAGAATAGCAACATTCTGTCAGATACACAGCAGTTTATTGAAGTCCGATAATGCTGGAGGGCACAGGATTTTAGCCAAGATACATTTTATTTGACTGCAGTTGTATTAGTGTCTGTACTAGGATGCATTGTACATGTTCTTATATATGTTGTTTTGCTAGAAAACGCGCTATGTTTTAATATTAACAGATATTGCCTTACTGATTTTTTACTTTTTTTTTAACTACTTCTAGGTATGTTGTAATGGGATTCTGCATGACAATAAACCTGGCTTCCAGTGCTGTGAGGACAAGTACATTCCATTTATTCTTAATTCACCGGGGGTTTGCTGTGGTGGTCAGATACATGCTGTGCAACCGAAACACCAGTGCTGTGGTGGTTATTACACTAGGGTGTTAGTAGGTAAGAGACAACTCCTTTCAAGCACTTGAAAGAAACAAAACAGCAAAGTTGATATATCTGTTAAACCAAGGAGAATGAAAACATAGCAATAAATGTGGGATTTATCAAGATTTCTAGATGTTTTTGAGACTTGTGTTCAGTGGGATAAGCAAAGAAAATTGCGCTGACTTTGTCTTCTAAACACAGTACACACTTTATACAAGAAAGGCTTAATTGATGAAACCTGATGATTGGGTCATTTCCCAGAGAACTAATTTATGCCAAACTATACTTAATTGCAGTAAGTGCTGCCTAATGGGGAGGGCAGTTCTGCTTAATAGGAACATCATCAGGCAATTTAGTGGTGCGGTTTAGTTCTCTGCTTGGCTTGGTATCTCCCCCTTTCCCATAGTTTGAAGCTTGTGTGTTTCCTCTCTTAGTGACTTTCTACCTTCCTGACTCCAATCTTT
>JAOXNG010000021.1:23225388-23240350 GCA_028566535.1 Scolopax minor
CATAAATGTTATTGATAGGTAGGCAGATAGCCATCTTGCATGTCAACTCATTGTCAACTCCACCCATCCTCACTGAAGACCTCATTCTTCTAGATATCTTCAGTTATTGATGATACTGTGAAAGCTGAACATACTCAAAAGATGATCCTATCCTCTGCACCTAGGTTACTTGCTTCATATATTAATGATCATCTGGATTAAAATGTCTTCTTTCATCATGTTGTAACACTCTACTTCATCCACCTCTGGGTTTGCTAACAATTAGAATGAAAGTTGTGTAATATGTCTGGATTCCAACTTTATTCTTCTTAGGATCAAATTTGGTAAAGACATTTATTTGTCTCTTAGCTTTATCTTTTACCTTCCCCAACTAACTTATTTTCTCCTTTGTTGGTGGCCTAACAAATTGTCCTAATTTTTGCTAAGACAATGGTGTATTTTCTCATTTTTGTTTTCTCATGTAAATTATTATTTGCTCCATGTCACTGAGGGACAAGCTTCTCAAGCTCACTCTCCAAAGTTCTGCTTCTTGAAAGCAGTCACCGTCTCCAGCTCTTACTCTTTTCAGAGTCTTGTTGGGAATGCTTGATACAAACAGAATGAGATGTCTGGTTATTTAAAGCTTAATGTAATACTTAATCTCAGGAAGTGGAATAGATTGTTTTATTTTATGAAATTAAATATGAAAATATAACTCTAATCTTACTTGTTTTTAAAAATATGAAATTCTTATTTTACTATTTGTTTTACTACAATTGAAACAGTTAAACTATTTTACTTTGTGATTGAGCTTCACATCATATTGAACAATTTTTCAGCAATTGAATTCAAACCATTTTTTTGGTGACCAGTCTGTAAAACAGACTGTGTTTTTTTTTTCTCCTGATTCTAAACATCTTGTGCTGCAAATTCTATTTTTGAACTACCCTAGTTTTGAAGTACACAGAGCTGTCAAACCTAATTTGCAGAGTTTTGCACAGAATTGTCCGTTAAATGTTAGCCAAATATACCCACAAAAAACCAAGGTCCTGTTTGATTGACTTGTCCCATTGCAAAATATGCACCTGCTGTGAAATGAAGTCGCAGAGAAGAAAACCGGAATAATTTAACTTTTTTATTTGTAAAGATAATCAGGGTTTTTCTGATTACATCTTAACTTCATAAATGTTAAATAACCTATCAGCATCTAGTTGTTGTAAATTATGAAAAAGAGTATTGCTGGGAATATTAACCAACTAAATCCTTGTTCTTTAGTGAACATGAAAATGTGTTATGGCAGGTTGTCATTGTGCTCATGGTAACTTTGACACCAAATAACAAAACTGCCATTTGCACTTAGGGTAAATTGGTTCACTTGTGCTTTTACAGTTCCTTTTATTCTGACATAAATTTATGAACTCTGGAACTAACCAAGTTGTGTGGTTTCCCAGCTGACTTTAACAAATATGCCCATTTCATTTCCTTCAGTCATCAGAGCTCACAAGGCAGTAGTTTCAGACTGGCTGCAGGTGCTGAAGGGCTAGTCTGGAAGAAAGGGGTTTTTTTACAAATTTCTGTGTTGAATGAGTACATCTTTTTTATTTTTCCAATTATAAAGTGTTCTTTTGATCTTAGCATTCTATGAATTTCATCAAATTGTGGAAGGATTTCCCTTAGATATTGGAATTTTTCAGAATGCTTACTTAATTTTATTTACCATTTCATGTTCACTCCCTGAGAATATCTTTTCTCCTGAGCATATTTATTATTGATATCATTCCTAACATATTGCAACACTTCACAGAATTTTAAGATTTTGCATTTTGATTGTTTGGTTTGGTTTTTTTTTTTAGAATTTCTGCTGAGATATGGACTGAATGGTGGACATGGATAGGCTAATTATTTTGAAATAAGTGCTCTTTGCTGCACATTGTTGGATATGGATTCAGATGTCCATATTTGGATTTAATCTTCCTTAGGAAGTCAAGCGTTCTGAATAGTTCCATTTTCAAAAGTTTCAGGTGAATTTTGCCTAGAATAAATGCACTGTTCAGGCGCACAAAAGTGAATTATATGTCAGTTTCATAAGATAGTGGGTTTTTCTGGCTGAAATATTTGGTCTTTCGCCGGGACTGGCCAAGAGGAGGACCCTAACTGTGAGATTAAAAAAAGGTTTCTATTTGACATGCTGTCTACCATTTCAAGCTCTTACTTTCAGATCTTGTGTTGTGTCCTTTACAGATTCTATGATTGTATGTGTTGGGGGGGAGGGGGCAGGGAAGGTAATCTATCTTTCATTACTGGCATAATTAAACAATGCACACTCAAATGCACTCTTCCAGAGCATTTCATCTTCCATATATCACAGACAAAAAATCATTTTCTTTGTTGCAGGAGCCATCTATTTCAACATCACCTCTCAGAGGTTTACTCTGTAAGATCCAGCGTGACTATAAAAGTTGTATTTCTGTTATTCCATTCTTAATTATTAGATCTTGGTGTTTTACTTTACACTGGAATAGGAAAATTTTACAGTGAGACTTTTGCACTTTCTACTTCCTTCTCCCTCCACCTCTTCCAACAACTAACATCAGCATCTTTTTTCTTCCTATAAGCTGAGTAGTTGAATAAGGTTGAAGTCATGCCTCTGCCTCAGGGCTATTTCTTCAGCTTCTTAGGGTAATGGCATTTCCTTTGTCTAGCATCTAGTGAGGCAGTGGCATCTTTTTCTTCTGAGAATTGTAAAAACTTGATATTTCAAAGATTTTTCTGATCTTTCAAAGTCTATCAGTTGTTTATAGTACCACAAAGAAACTTGGAATATCTCTTTTCTTTTTCTTTTTTTTTTTTTTAAGTTAATGTGTATATATTCACATACATTCTTGGCTAAAAAAAATCTATCTAAAGCATGCACAACAGTGGAAAAAATGCTTTTTGTAGGTTCATGGTAATAGCGTCCTGTAGATACTTTATCAGAAAAGGACCAAAACCACAACTGGGAGAAAGAATAGAGTTGTTTTCCAAAGCTACAGATGGAAAGATTCTTAAGATCTGGATAAGTTTCAAAACTCCTTGGTTCTGTAACATCTCTGTTACATCTCAGAGACATCTCTGTTACATCTGAAGTATATGTTGTGTTAAGAGAAATGTGCTCTTACAGATCAGATACATCTCGACCCATTTCAGAAAGGTACATTGTCTTTGCACTTTTACCTTTCTTAAGACTGTGCCTTACACGACTGCAGAAAGAAGGAAACACACTTAAGAGATATATTTTTTTGGTTATTCTCTTGGCTTTATGAAATTGCTGCTGTCTGCATAGAACATTCTGCAGTAGACAAAAAAAAAAAAGCCCACAGCCCACTTCCTAATTACAAAACCAAACCATAGCAAATAAAAATCCTTGAGAAGTCGTGGGAGAAAATGAGAAGATCCAGGAACCTCTGCTGATCATTCTGAGGGGATGGCATATGGCTTAGCTTGTTCTCATGGAGAAACTGATTTTTTCAGCTTCTCAACAGAACTAGAATTAGGAATTGACAGCATGGGAAGAGGAATCGATGGGGGAAAAGGTTGAATTAAAATAGTAAAAATTGTTTTTTTTTTTTCAACAGATAGTAAAAACATTTCTTGATTCAGGCTGGTGCATTGTCCTTTACTGGTGTAGCAGGCTAAGAACCTACACTCAGCTACTGCTGCTGGGCTAAAAAGGGATAATTTGCTGAATGGTGGCAATTCACTTTTTTGATCATATGACTCTATATTCAAACATCAGTGCTTAGCAGCTGTTGTCTCTCCAAAATAAAGAAATAAATACTTCCTGGTTCTCAGTCCTAAGGTCACTCTTCCCAAAACTAGCAATTGCAACATAGTCATTGACTGAATTGAATTTTGATTTTTAACTAAGAACAGTAATGTCTGTCTTCCAGTTGTGATCTGCGGATGGATCTGTTCCAGTTTATATTTAAATGGTTGTAGTTTCCAAAAGGGGCAGTAGGTAAAGCCTCCAGAGGGGGCTTACATTTAAAATTGCATATGATGAATGCCTGTTTGAAGCTGTCCTACTCTGTGGTTGGTATTTCAGATAATCACTGGTTCTTCTGTGTTTCACAACAGGGGTATTCACTGTCAATGTGCCTTTGGAATACAGTATCTTACTAAATGCGAGCAGTCCCACTCCACTGGTGAAGCCAGTCGGACGTGCACGTTTTGCTTTTGTGGATGGCCTGGATCCCCACACCCTGTATGAGATAAGAATACAAGCATGCCAGAATGGTAAGATGATTTTGAAAGTCTCATCACCTCTGTGACTGGAAGGGAATGGAGATTTTCCAGATAGATTCAACTCATCAAAACAGATAAAACCTTGTTCCTACATGGGAGGAATCAAATGTTTAACAAGTAAAATGAAAGCCTAGAACTGAATGAAGCATTAAATATTTCTCCATGTTATATCATTAATATTTTAAATGGAGATTTTAAAAATGTATTTTAGGTAATATGTGCCATTTTATTAAAAGCTCTTCACAAATAGCTTAACAATTTTTGAAAGTGTGTATACAGAACAAAATCAGTACTGTAACTATTCGCCAAGAAGTTCTAATCATAAAGACAGTAGACAAGAGGCCAAATATTACAAAATTCCTTGACTTTAATGTAAATTTTCAAAATCCTATTAAAATAAGTCTTTCTAAAATTACATTTTGGAAACAATTCTCTCCTCACGTGCACTGATGAAAATCAGGAACTTCATCGGTGAAGATGTGGTAATTTAAATGAGTATTTATAATGAAATCAGGTGGAATGAGGCACTATTTCACCAGGAGCTTCTTTACTTGACATTCATTTGCTTTTACTGTATATTTTGTTGAGAAAGAAGCTCTCATCACTAAGAAAACTTCTGGTTTTGTAGGTGGGTGTGGAGTGAGTGGTCAAACATATTCAAGAACTGCTGAAGCACCTCCTAGAGAACTGAGTCCACCTATCATTAAAGCAATAGGATCTGCACTTATTGAAGTGAAATGGACACCACCTAAGAAACCAAATGGCATCATTACTAACTACTTTATTTACAGGTAAATGCTTTTACCACCTCAGATTCTTAACCTTATTTAGCTGTTAATTATTCTGTGTTATACTAGGAGGTGAAAAAAAGTGTACAAGTATATGGTAAAAATATATATTGACATTCAAATGCTAAAATAAGATGCTTATCTTTGGATGTTGAGAATAAGAGATGAGACAAGAATTATCCTCCTGATCTACAAATGAAACAAAATGGGTAAAAATGTATTTTTAAAAATTCAATGGGAAGGACAAAAATTGTAAGAACACAGTGAGATATTCTCGCTGTGTTTACCCAGACCACTAGGTACAGTCTTCAATCCCCTCTGATAGACAATTGAGGATTTTGGAATGGAAAAAGGAGTAATTCAGTATTTCTGAGATTTTTAAAAGCAAAAAGGTATCCATGTGCCTAATACAGATCAATTATCCAAGATAACTTATGTTCCTGTTTATAAATAAGTAATCTGGAGTGTGATTACTGTGCATCTATTTATGTTCCTTGGTGTTTGTATACAGCTGCCCTGTCTAGATGTCTGACTGACATGTCCTCACTCCCTGTGAGGAGCTTCATAAGCTCTGTGTAAGGACTTCTCTATATAGATATCTGTGTTTAGGGAAGTGTCAAAGTAGCAGAGCACTGACGCCTGGTGCGCAAATTGACCCTTTTTTAAAAGCTCACTGAAGGGACCTCCTTGAATAGTTTCAGAAAGTCAGAGAATGTAAAACTCAAGCCATGCATTGGAGAGGAATTTAAACTCTGATGTTCCTGGTTTTTCCACTCTAAATATGTGTGGCAAACACATGCTAGGCTGAACCTAGCCTCCCACAAAGAGTTTGGGACATTTTATTATATTAGAGCTGTGACTGCGAAGACAGGGAATCGAATTACCTATTGAAATCAGCAGTGATAATTAATATAAACTCATTTTTACCTTAAGCACATTAGTAGTTTCTAAAAAATCCTGCTCTCTTGAAATACCCTTTTGTTTGCTTTTTTTTTTTTAATTGTCTGATCATGAAGCCCAAGTCTCTCCCCTGTATAAAGAGAAATAAAATGTATGTTATAGCCCAAGACATGTCTTCACTCTGTTGGTTTTGTAAATAAAGCTGATGATTACCACTGCTATTCCATGGCAGCCATAGAAAGGGAAAACAGGAAATATAATGCAGAAAGCCTGCTTCAGTGAAAAATACTGTAAATTGAATTTGACAGCATTTGATGGCATTTGATTATTCTAGTCACAGCCAAACAATGATATAAAGAGTAATATGAAACAGAATGTGTTACTGCCTAGCAGACTCAAAAGCAATAAACCTTCCTCCAATGTGACACAATCACTTCACAATCATAATTGTAGCCTGTTTGATACCTCTGAGTACAGCAGAAGGGCACTGACTGACATAGATACATTTTGTTTTTTATTTAAAGTGAAATGAAAATGGCGCACTGGGGCTCCAGATACAATCGTTATATTCACCTACATAGGCATGAATCACTTGGCAGTTATTTCAGCTGAAGTTTAAATGTGCTTAGACAACAACAATATCAAATCTTTCTCAGATAGCTGCAAAAAAATCAGAAATGGGATGTAAGCACATAGTTCTTTTTCATTCTGTAGCCACACATAGCCTTACATTGTTATAGCAGCAAGACTGCAGTATTTCTATGGGAGGTTATGGCATGTAATTTCTTCTTCATCACGCTACTCTTCCTTACTGCACCACCACCAAAATAAATTAATTTAACTCAAAACCTGGAATGCTTGGGGAGCTGGTGTGTGTGCAGGTCTTTGCATTAAAATGGCAGGACTCATGTTTTCCTCTAGAATCATAAAAGCACTTGCAAGTTTGCAGCCATTTTGTAAGAAACCAGAAAATTAAAATGTTAGTTTATGATAAAAGAGACTGTGACATTTATTTTTGATTCATATATCAGTTTTTAAATATAGATCTGAGGTGTTTAAACTTTTCTAGCAAGGACCACAACTTCGAAGAGATTGTGAATGAGAAAAGACCTGGTTCATGAGACAATCTTCTCTTCCCATTCATCATTACATAACATCCCTGTGACAACCACAGAAATTGTTAGTCTAGGAAAATAATATTATGGAAATAGGGGATGTATTTCTTGCTGTATTTTAATAGGATATAGGTCACATCAGCTAATAGAACTGCTCTCTGTTGACCACTGGCGTACACTGTGTAGGATGCACGAGATGGCTATTAAAGAAATATTACCTGTAAAATTATAAATGCTTTGGTTCATACATTGTTAAGGGAGTGTCTGAATTTCTGTCAAAGTGTCTATATCATGTTTGGTAAGTTTTTGTTATTAAGTATATATATGCAAGATTGTAATGTATCTCTCATTAGCTGAAAAATCCTGATGGTGAAAATGTAGCACGTTGCCTGAAAAATCAACAGGCAATTTAAGACAGAGGATTCAGTGGTTGTTGACTGTGGTAACTTGCAGCGTAGAGGCTTCTAGACTGACTCTTTATGATTAATTAATTGCTTGCCCTTATACCCTTAACCATGAGCTGCACCAAACACAGTTTCCAAGGCACATGTATTAGTAGATCGTTCAATATAAGAGTCTTTATGGATGGATATGTCATTGAGTATAAGAACTCATGAATACCTGTAATTGATATAATACCTAATCTAAACTAGCATATTACATGCAATCATCTCAAACACCTTTTGTTCACTTTTTTTTGTATCAAAACTTGTGAAAAAATCCACCAAACTCTATGAATATAGATTTTTTCTTGAATCCAAATGGTGTTGCTGCTTTGTTTAATTAGTTGTGAAACTGTAGAGGGGGAGCATTGTTGATGCCACATTGTTCCCCCACATTTGACAGTGTGATTCCCCATTTGCATTTTACCCCAAGACTTCTCAGCGTTTCCAGAAATAGCTTATTGGTAAGAAACCGCTCTGGTAAGGAAAACAGCAGGCACTGCTAAAACACGTACTTTTGTTGCATGGTGAAAGGTAAATGTGAAGAATATTTCTGGGTTGAGCTGCAAGACCTCAGGCATTTGCTGAGTCTCTTTCCACATAAGAAAGCTGAGGGGTGAGTGTTGCAGTTAGCATTGCTGCAGCCCTCTGCATACAGCTCTATAGTTATCTGTCACAAAGAAGATTATATTCTCCTCTTTATGTCATCTGGCTCAGATTGGCAGTGGGGCAGGGAGAATTTGCCCTTATAAAAATAGCTGTTTCTGAGCATCTTTAAAATGAATGTAAGCAGCAAATCAGACTATGCAGATTAAGAGGCAGCTTCCAGCTCTTGGAAATGTTATTCTCCTTTCAGTTCATTGTACATAAGAAACACTTCCAGTTAAATGAGCAGTTGAATCTTAAATCTTAAGACGATTGAAATGATTACAGACTGTTCAACCACTTCTGTTCAAAGTTTATTCATACATGAAGATATTCTGGTTTTTAGCACTACAGTTGGAACCATTTACCTAACCATAAGTTTCATTCATTAAATATTCAGCAGTAATAAGATCTAAATACTTAACCAGACTACATTGTACAGCTTTGCTTGTGGATGAGCTTACAGTTGGTGGCATATTTGATCTTTCAGTGTGAAAGAAACTGTTTATCACAGAATTTCAAAAATTTATAAAACATAAATTTGTGTATTCAATTAAGTGTCATATTGCTTAGTCAGACAAGACATATTAAATATGCCTTTATGACACTAAAATATACTGTTTTTTTCACTTATCTTTAGAGATTTTTTTAGGCCTTTTTTTGAGGACACAGGGAAAATACTATATTTTTAGGTGCAGCAGAAAGACGTAGTGATTCACCTTTTAGAATTATGCCTTTTAGAATTGTGCCTTTCATTATGTCAGTGAACAGCATCTAAGGGAGAGTTCTGCATATGGCTTAATTTGGCTTTACAGTAGAGAATGGGGAAGTGTAATAAAAATAGCTGATGGAATTTTAAGGTCAATGGGAAATTTTGTACACCAACTCTTCCAGACATTTTATTGCAAGAGAGAGAATTTCTAGGGAAACTTTCCTTCCTGATCTACCTGCCGTTCCTCACTCAGTTCTGCCAACCTGTTCTCAACATCTTATAATTTATGATCTTGACATCAACATATGATATAATTTGCTTATTTCACTACACTAGAGACATTGTATCTCCTAACTCTTTGTCCATATAGCCTGCTTATCTCAGAGTTTAGCAAAAATTCTTTAACTTCATATAAGAAATTAATGTATTCGTGCATGCTCTATATATGTGTATACATACAGGATGTACACGTATACATCGTTATATTCTTCATATTTGCATTTAAATACCTGGGTATATATTCTTACAAGCAGCTAAGATTATTAATTTTAAGAAATCATTGCATTTTATATTGTTAAAATAATTACTGGGTTGATCTCACAAAATAAAATCCAACAGAATTCTGTGAAATACAGATTTTCTCTTGCCAAAGAAATGTTCTTCAGCTTCTGTGTGTGTGTAGTGATGATGACACCCAGTAGTCAGAGAAACCAATTTTATTTCTGCAAATTTGCCCTACTTGCAGTAGAAGTGGCAGATAATGTAATTTGTTTTTTGTTGTTGGCATGGAGGGTGAAAGTGCTTTTATGTTCTGCAAAGGCCAAGGTTCTTGTGAAGAGTAGGGGAAATACTTAAATTCATGAGGAGTACAGCAGAACCGTCATTGAGATTTATCACAGTGTTTAAATGTAACCAACTTAATTTCACACAAACATTTTTATGCCAAGTGTAAGAATTGATTTGATAACTCTGTTTTGAAGATGAGTGCTTGCCTGATTACAGCTGTTATAAATTGTATACTAGAAAGGGCCACATTAGAAAAGAGGCTGAGGATCATCTGTAATCTCCTCTGATACTCAGAATATCACCAGGTCCAACACAGGCAGATCTGTAGTAGGAATGCTACATATACATATATATGTGTGTATGTATACATACAGATACATATACATATGTACAAAATTAAAAAACATTGTGCCAAAAACCTATAGAGTGAATTGTCTTCATGTATCTTAAGTTTGCATTTTTAAACAAAAACAGCATTGAAAAAAATATGTAGTTTATTACAGAAAGTACTACTTGTGATATTTTAATTGATTTTTTGTGGTGGAGCTGCAAATTCTGCTATGTTTATGCACAAAGGATTACTTATTCCATTCACAAGAAGAAATGGGGTATTTATTGTGCAAGCCAGAAATTAAAAGTGCATGACTTTTTGTTTTTTGAGGGCATGAAAAAATATTTATTCCTCATTTACTAGGTAACATTTTTCTCAAGTAAATTGGTCCTAAGTTTTCCCTAAATGAGAGATCCCGAGGTCAGCACCTCCATAAATAGTTTTATTTTCAGAGAAGTTGAAAACTTGCACCCATATTGCAATTCAAGACATTATTTAACAACTACATGTAGATTTAAAATTTTGTGTTATAAATTCTTTCTCATATAAGATGTGTTCTATCCTAAAACGACAATAGGCTTTTGTATTGCTACTCTGCTGCTGTAGACTGTGACAGCACACTTGTTTGGCATAGTTTATAGTATTCTTCTAGATGAAGGTTAATAAATGATTGCCTCAAAAATCTCCTGTTCACTACTTAGCACCTAACACAAGCTTAGGAAAATGCTTTTAAGGTGCAAAGATAGGAAAGCAATTCCTTGTATGTGTGTAATGTGTAGAAGTAAGTTCTGTGCTTTTCTAAGGTACAGGTTGAACTTAAAACTTTAGGATCTACTACCATGGGACTGTTAAAGTTATTTTTCGATTTTAAACACATTTCCTTTAATTTTATTTCAGACGTCTTGTGGGCAGTCAAGAAGAGCTGCTTTTGTTCATCTGGGCTGAAGGAGCTTTGGAATTTATTGATGCATCCGAGACTCTACAGCCTTTTACCCTCTACGAATATCGTGTCAGAGCTCAAAATTCTGTTGGGTCAGTGGACAGCCTGTGGGCTTCAACCCAGACTCTGGAGGCTGCCCCTTGGGGCATGGGAGCCCCTTGGGCACAAGCAACAAGCGCGTACTCAGTGCGATTGAACTGGACCCAGCCTGTCTCTCCCAATGGTGTCATATCTCTGTATCGAGTGGTCTATGAAGAAAAACGCAGCGATCCAACGTTTAGCATCCCAGCTGTGACAGCACTAACCGTAACGGTAAGAATTAGACCACAAAAGCATTTCAAGTTATTTTTATTCTGCTTTGATCTCTGTGGTATTTTGAAATCTAACACTAATTGGAAAAGTGGCGTTTCCAATTGCCAGTAGTTCTGTTGGTTTAAATTTTGTTTTTGGCACAATGCAGACTGAAATATTACACATAAATATCTAATTCCTGGTAGAGGCAAGTAGATTACTTGGAAGCATAGGTGGGTCACATCTGGAGGAATTAAGCTCACGCATTGAACTTTGTCAGCCTCGCTCTGAAAATATTGTCCTGAGCTTTCTGTCTGGCTGTTGAAACAGTTTCACAGGATCTGCACAAAGAACAACAAAATCAGTTCCTCCTTGGAATCACAAAGTTAATAAATTCATTACTAATTACATAATTCATATATGCAATGCATTTGCATGTTCGTCTTTGAATCAGTAGTAAAAGCAGATCTATGTTTATTTTCATTAAATGTACTTATAACAGAATGTTACTTTGCCCTGCTAATATATCTTTCCCTTCAAGGGACTTTCCAAACATGAATGCCTGTGTATATTACATTTCTATTAAGTATGTTGAGGGATAGATGCAGGAAAGGGCAGGTTGTTTTGTGAACTGACTATCAACATTATGTAAATCAGTGACAGAAGTGGTTATGGTTTGTGCAATTACCACTGCTCCTCCCAATTACATATTACATTCTAGTCTTCCTGTAGTCAGACAGCTTATAGGTGGTTGAACTGAACTGCTGTGTATCAGGATGTCTGCTCTGCTTGGCTATCTACTGAAAGTAACTTTTAGAAACTGTTTAAGGAGGTTGCAATGAGATTGGGTTTCCTCAGCAGTGCCACTTCAATTTCATAAACCTAGAATTTTCCCTAACTTATATGCATAGGCTGTATTTGTATTGAATAACACCAGAAATCCCCATAATTCTTAATTACCTCAATTACTAAGTATCTGTTTGCATCCTAAAGAGCTTTCTCTGTAATACCCAATATTAACCTTTACGTAACTCCCTTAATCAAGTCTCCACACAATGAGGTGGGAGTTTCCAGCTCAGTAGTCTTACATACTCTTGATCATATGGTTCCAAAGCAGTTTTGTATCTAGCTTTCTGGAAGCCTAAATGGATTAAGTTTGTAATACATCTTTTTTCTGAAAGAGAAAACAGGTCCTGAACTGAATAATAGGAATAAATACTTACGGTTTCTGAAATAACTGCATTCACATTGTAGGGTATGTTAGGTTTTAAAAAGTAGATTGGGATTTTGGACTTATTCAACTTCAGTAGGATTTTGGTACTCGGCTCCCTTAACTTGTTTTAAAAAAATAATCACAACCATAATTGTGCCGGGGCACCTAAGATTTTAAAACCAGTGAAATGACACAGCTTCTCCTAATACTCTGCTTCAGCAGCGTGCAATGTGTTGCTGAGCATCAGAATTGACCTGGCCGGTCATGCATTGCAAAGTCTTCTAAGCATGCCAACAACAACAGAAAATGTCCAAGATGGTTGTATTGTGGGTAATAAAACCTACCAAAATGGCCTTTTAAATAATGTTGCCACAGTGTGTTTCTTTAACAGCATCAGTTAAAAGCTTTTTAAATTAACAAGCTATTATTTACTGAATTAGTATCTTCCTGGCTCCAAAATCCTTTATTTTCCCCAAACACTATCCTGAATCAAAATTACATTCTGGCAGCAGATGTATAGCTGTTCTACTGGCATTACAGCAAAGCTGACTTGCGTGTTTTTTCTGCTGCCCTTTGTCGTGAACGCTTATCGATTATTTTTGCTATCCTTTTTTTATATTTAAATATTATACTATTTTAAGAGAAATATTTCTGCACAGCTCTTCCATCAGTTGCACTCACTTTAAGCTGTTGGAACTACATTAACTCGGTAGAGTTGTTGCTGATTTATACCAAGGAGCTGAGATCTGAATCCTACCTTTTTTGAATATAGCAGAACAGCTAAAGCTTTGAGTCAAAGTTATTGACGTAAAAAGCACAGAGTCCTGTTATCAAAGACATCTTCAGGAGGTCAGGTCAATTATCCTAGAGGGCAAAAATCTGGACATCAACTTTCAAAGTTATAACCCCTTAAAAATAGAATTTTATCATGATATTGCTGATATACCCTTAACTGCAGCTTTGTGAATGAGACACTTTAATTAAAATGTAATTTTATTGAAGGAACTAGCATTCCAATGATTAAACTTCTGCCCCTTTAAAATATAGCTTTCAGGGGTACTAGGCTAAATCATTTAATCTCCTAAAGCATCTCTATTGGAGCTCCCTCGTGGGATACACCATTAGTCATTCTCTCACACAAGCTTCCATGTTACAAGCAAGACTTAAAGTATTAAGCGAGCAATGAGTTTGGTCCTTTATTTAATCTGTTAGACTCCATTCTTATCCCATCAGATTATTCCAGAAAAAAAGCAGTGCTGGAATCACAGTAGCCCATCCCACCCTTGCGCTTGTCGGTTGCTCCCTGGTTGCCTGACACAGGACATAAAGCTTGACCAAAACCTAGAGTAGAAATACAGTTCTTGTGATGCTGCAAAATACAAATTAAGCTCTCACTAATATCCCTACAGACTGCTCTAATTTGACAGCTTCGTTTCCATCCATTTCCAGATCCAAATGAGAAGCATCTTCTGGGTTTTCAAACCATTTGACAGACTTAACCACTCTACCTTCCCAAAATCCCCATTCTCCCCACAGTTAAGGTGCATTAATCTGTATTTGAATTAATGTGTCAAAGGTATGTCTGTAAAGGTAAGGTTATCACTGGCCCCTTGAAATTTTACACTGCCTATGGAGATAAAAATGAGAACTGAGTTCTGAGGGCAAAAGCTGCTGCCAGTCAAATGAAAGGACTATCTCCGTGCTCCATTAGAAGCAAGTGAAATACATGTGAGCCATTTTGATGCTTCGCAGTTGAAAAGCAGTGTCACCCGTTTCCCTAGCTTGTTTGGAGTGTAGTGACAGATGTTAGGTGACAGCAAGTTAAACTGACATGCTGGTTTATTTGCAGAACAAAGTCAAGTCAAGACTGGTTACAGCAGTGCAAGTGTCTCCTGCAATGTCTTCCCAGTTCATCTTAACCCTCTAAAGCAGGAAAAATATTTAGTGTCTTACTGACAGCGTTAACATGAGACAGATGTGTTTATAGAGGAATGCATTGACAGTAAGTTCTCATTTACAGAAATCTGCATGAAGTGACTAGATTGTCAAAGCAAGCTTCTCACTCTTGTGACTTTAGGGCTTAATCTTGTGAACATAGGACCCAAAACTGATTTAATTATAAAACCAGTACCTGCCACATGGCATCAAATCATCACAGCTCTTTAACTGTTGTATACCAAATGTTGCTGTAAGGTAAAACTGTGGGTAAATTTGGAGTTTTTCTTGGGTTTTTGGGTGTATAATGTTGTTTCTCCCATGATAGTTACATCAAGTATTTGTTTGTTTATCATGAGCAGGAGAATTCAAAGCCAAGATTAGTAAAAACTGTAAGAATATATACCTGTTAGAATGTGCTTGGAGAAGGAAAAGCATCCAGAGATGAGGGCTGTAAAGAAAATTTCTGCCTAATATGGGAAGTGACTCCCATTATTATTATGTAAAATCACAGCCCTGGTGTGTCAAATCTACCTTAGCAGATTGTAACTAAAAGTAAAATGTGCTTGTTACAGGATGTAAGAGATAGATGTAAGCATT
>JAOXNG010000021.1:23349211-23365175 GCA_028566535.1 Scolopax minor
CCTGGATAGGCGTACCCCAGGACCCATTGCAATGTCGAACACAAACAAGTCTCAGGGGAGACTTCATGTGACAGCCTACACTTTCTTTTGACAGCCGCTTTGCAGCCCTACACCACCTGGGGCTCTTCGTCTTGGTTTTTTTTTTTTTTTTATTTGGTTTTATTTAATCATTTACTCAAAACTGAAATCTAGGTTTTGGCCAAGCCTTAGACAAAGACCAACATCATGGTTGGCATGAACAAGCTCTCTGGGAAGCGTTGTTTTTACAGTCTACACCATCTTTTGGCACCTTTTTGTATTCCAACACCACTTGGAGCTCTGGGTTTGTTCTGTCTCTGAACCTTAACCCTGACCATGGCCTTGGCAGAGTGATGGCCAGAGATTCTCAGCCATGAACCATGGGAACAAGCTGTAATGGGAAAAGGAGTAGTGTTTGTAGAAGCAGTGTTTGTTTCTGTGAACAATATATTTTAACTGAATATTACAGTTGACAGTGCTATAGATAATTTATAACTGTGTATTTTTTAACATCTAGAAAATTACCCTGGAAGAATATTTTAGCATTTCTTTGGGGTGCTCTTAAATTATAGGAGCTGCTTTGCCTTGGGGCTGCTAATACTTCATACTTATATTAAAACATCGACAGGGTGAAATAGTACTTCAGTGCTAAAAGTATATTTAATTTATATTAAATTTAGTGCTTGGTGGAAAATGTTAATTATTATCCTTTTATGTGCTGTTACTTTATAGCATATTAATGTACCAGAAGTACATCCAGAGCCTACAACTTAAATTTAAGTTTGAACAAATACAGAAATATATTAAAGAATTAACACGAGGAAATAGATACAGACGAGAAACCCCATTATCCTTATTTTACTGATGGGGAAAGTAAGCAAAAATATAAAATTTTAGAGCTAAAAAAAAAAGGATGTAGGTGTCTAAACAGGGACTGAAGCACATTTTAGATAAAGTTGGATTTACTGGCCTGTAATACCCAGTTCATCTGGATATCTAACTAAAGCATTCTGAGAGTATTGTTGCAGCTACTTTTGACGTTAAACTATACTTAACACCTAAAAATTCTGCTTTCAGACACACACCAAAACAAAACAATTTTAAGCGCCCTGTAGTCACGGATGATTGTTGCAAGCCTTATATCAAGTCACAAAAAGTAGAAATTTTCTGCATAAATCCCTTTTGAAGAAAATTTCTTAAAGTGCCCACCTGTTTATCCATTAGGCATTAACAAGATCAGGCTTGGCAGATAATATGGTGGCACCACTTTTTTCTTTGTTTTTTTTTCAAGGCATCAGTGGAAAGGGAATTGGGTTCGAGACCCCACTCCAAGGAATATTTATGTAACTTTATCCTATGGATAATAACATACAATTGAATTTATTGCATTGTCCACTCATTGCAATGCTATACTTTTTTCAAATCTGGTTTTAAGGCTAAATGTTATTACTGAAGTTGCTCTGTTTCAAAGCTGATTTTAAGATGCAAATCTACGGTGTCATCATTTGATATTTCAGAAATAAGAAATTGAGCTTACAGAAATAAAGAAGCTATTGCATGTTTTCTTATAATTATTGTCAGCAGAAAATGCCACAGATGTCTCTCTCTGTGTTACAAGTTTCTCTGACAAAGAAATGTTGAAGGAGCAAAGTTCAGGGTAAAGTTGTACACAGATTCAAAAGTCTTTTAGCAAAGTTAGAGATCTGAGAGTATAAAAATATATTCCTCAGAATATATTTTTCCTTTTTCTAAATATGTGTAGGAGACAGCAGACAAGTTCTTTGTAGTGGGCATCAAGGAAAACAAGGGGATGACAATCTTCAGCTATTCTCTTTTCCACTATTGAGATACCTTTGTTAAAAAAAAGTATTGCTCCCTCAGCTCTGCTTCTTTTTTTTCTCTTTTTCCTTCTGTTTTGGTTTTTTTCCTTTGTTTGTTTTTGTTTTTAATTTAAAGGCTGAGATATTTAGTTAAAAAAATATATTTATTCAGATTAAATTATCAGTGCTCTGCCACTGTCCCCCTGATTGCTGATACTGATTGCTGATTTTTAAAATAATGCCCATCATTTGAAACAAAATAAGTCTTTGTTTGAAAAAAATATTATGATACAGAAATTGTTAAAATGAACATTTCTGAATAAAACTAGACTCTCATCATCCTGAGTTGTTTAGTTAGAATCCACATTTTCCCATTAGGTAAGGAACATGTTTCACTTAAACAGTTCTAAAATTTCCAGAAGCTGTGGTCCCTGCAAGGAACATGCCCCATTTTGCCAAGATCAGGGAATTCTCTTAGGACAAAAACATTCCTGCTGGTGAGCACACCTACAGTCTTTCCAGCTGCGGAGAAATTAAACCAGAAGCTACTAAATTCTGCAAGGATTGCTTTGCTTAGCCCAAATTACCCAAATGGTTTAAAATATTAAACCATTATGCAGGTCAGAACTGTGACTTAGTTCTTCCCCTTAGGTTTAAACTGTTTTCTGGGGAAGGGACGCTGTAGTGACAAGATCAGGAAGTGGGGAGAAAAGAAGGCTTAATAATGCATCTGCATACATGAAAGGGAAGAGGAGGCAATATTAGAAAAGGAGACTATTCACTAAGAACTCAGGAATGAATAGAAAACAGACTGGTCATTTCCAAACAAACATGGCATTTTAAATGACTAAAGTTAAACCAATAAAAGAAAATGCCTCAGCAAAGTGTAACTGGTTGCTAAATATACTAGCTTTTTAAAAAAAATTGTATCTCTTGTTGCCTACTTTTTAAATCTATCTTGCAGAGATTTATCAGGCTCAGGTTCAACCTGAGGATGAGGGAGCAATTTGAAGTATTACAACTCCCCAAGTGTTTTGTATATGTTTAGTTCAAGGACAAGTTCAAAGCCTTGGAGGAGTTGGCAATAGAGACCAGGTCTCCAGAAAAGTTTCAGCACCTAATCCTACAGGAATATAATGAGAATGTTGGTGCCTATTATGTAATTTTATGTATTGAGCTCTAAGTCACATGGGAAGATATTCTTTGTATATTAAGCTCCAGATTTATGAAATTTCTCAGCAGCCTTAATGGAAAAAGACAGGATAGTCAGTGAAGATGACTGTCATCTGGCCATCTACATATATATTTTTCCTCCCTGTAAGTTATAGAAAAATATTATTTACTATACTGTTTGTAAAATGCAAGAGCAAACATACCAGAAGCTAAAGAAATTCAGCAAAATAATTTTGGCGTGGAGAAATTTCAGGAGAAACTGCAACTTTGCATTGAAAAAGAACCCTTTTGACTCCTCTTCACTCACCAAAAATATTCAACCGAAAATGTACAACAAATTACTTGTTCAACAACAGTTTCATGAGAAAATTTATGCCTTATGCAATAGCTTTTTCTTCCTTTCACCAAGAGAGTCGAATGATACTATTCAATGTTCATTTTATAAATTCTCAAGGTTTGAATCATGCTTACTTTTTTCTTTTTTTTTGTTTTTACGCAATAAATATCAGTTTCCATTTGGACAATTTGCTTATGCTGCTTTCAGAACGATGCAAGAGAAGGAGGATTGTGGGATTGTGCGTGGATGACAAAGGAGAATAGAGAACAGCTATACATGCAAAAATTTGGAATCATGTAAAACAAACAGAATTTGGATTGTTATATAAACTGGTTATATATGCTTTCTCTTGGCATAGATAACCATTAATTGTTATTATTTGCAAGTTCAAAAGTCTGCAAAAGAGTTGGCATACAATACCAGCTGTAGGATTTTTTTCCCTGTTTGTCTCTGCCAGACAATACATCACATCTGTTCAGCCAATTTTTATCACAATGTTATCAAAAACATATGAAAATGCTTTGAAATATATTATTTTAGAACTAAAATGGCACAGGAAATTGAAGGATGCTTATATGAAACAAGAAAATTACATCTGGGCTTCTTCATAAATTATATGTTTGAGACTTAATTTAAAGCTTCTGAAAAAGAAGATTAAGAAAATAAGCCAGGCTAACTGGTCTTTCCTGATACAATTGGATGGATATACAATATATTTAAGAGAGAGGTACTAAATCTAATACACTAATACTGTGTAAAACCAATTTCTATTCCCATTTCCGCCACCACCCCTCCACAAAAATAATAACTCTGAGTTTATATCTCACTTCTATCTCTGCCTGTTCTTCCTCTCTGCCTACTGCCAGTAACGGAACTAACCCTCGCATCAGCACTGGGGCCAGGATTTTACATTTATACTTCTAGTCCAATCTTCAAGCCAGTTTACTATTGATTTCCTATTATATCTATGTATCAGGATACCACTGATATTTTGCTGTCTTCCTTAATTGTACTAGTGCTATGGTATCTGAATTTTTGCATAAGCATCATGAAAAGTCAGGATTAAATTGCTAACATTATAAAGATACCACCAGTATTCTTACGTGACTGAGAAGTATGATACAATTCCTATTAAAAAAACCTGGCAATTTACAAAAATATTAACCCTAGAGTCACAGCATTTCCAGATCAGAAGAGTGTTAGAGTTCCTGGATGAACCCCAGAAACACAGTTCTGGGCTTCTACACTTCCATCCAGTTTGGCAGAGGTATTTATGAAGCAGCAGCCTGCTATTGGGGTAATCTTGTCCAAAGGATGGTCCCAGTCTTGCAAGTGTCTGAATCCCCTAAACCACCATCTTCCTCTGCAGGAGCTACACCCATCCTACAGGACTAAATTGTTACTTATGCATAAGTAACAAGACATTTAAAGGGGCTGGATACAGTGAAAACTACTTAATCAATTACAATTTAAATCTAAACAGTTACTGAAACTGTCAGAAAATTGCAAATTAAGTTTTAAAATATATATTAAAAAAATCAATCATCATGTAGTGAACCTGACAGAAGCTATTTATGTTAGCTTTTTTCTGATTTACAACAGATGTATAAACCATTCTGGACATTACAAAGAAGTTTATCTTATTCTATTAAATGTTAAGTGGATTATTAAAATTTATGTTAAAATATGCTGTAGTGTTCTATCTTTGAAACACAAGCCAATTCTACTCTGATTTAAGCTAATATAAATGCCTGAAAATCCATTGAACTGCAAATAAGTGTAGAACTTGGCTTAGGACATTCCCTCAGTATTGATTACAATTTTCATCAGTTTATTTTTTCCATTTATTTTAATTGTTAGTATTGTCTTATTATTGCTGCAGATGTTGACTTAGAAGTCTCAGAGAGTAAAATTATTTAGTTATTGCAGACTTCCTCCTGACTGTTATCCTAACAGCGAATGTTAAGTTTTACTGATTAGTAAGGCAGTAATAATGTGATATAGTGAAGTGGCATGGGGAGCTTGGATTCTTCTTTGTCGTTTCCCAAGGGCTGCAGAGCCCTCACCACTTCTACTCAGCTTGTCATCCATTTCATTAAATCTTACCAGAGATTCATCTGTCACTCCAACTCATATTAGTAACCTACTGATGATCAGGAAAAGAGAAAACAAAACAGAACAAAACAAAACCAACCACAAACCAGTACAACCTGACACAAAGGGCTAAGTTTGCAAAGGAATCTGGGTCACCACTAGACCTTAACTGTTATGACAGCTCTTACCTTGGTCTTCCTCCTACCCAATTCTTTCTGCTTATTTAAAACTCAGACCCTTGAGTTGTGTTGAAGGTGCACACATATCTGCCCTTGTCCTTTGCTGTCCTAACTTGGTGACTGGTATTCTGGGGTGACCCTCAGCCCTATGTTGTTATCGTGTCTCCAGCCCCTCTCCTGCTGCTCCTGGCTAGCATCCCTGGGTGGACACTGGATTTATTTCATTACCTCACCATGTCTGGGACTGTCAATAAACCCCAAGAGCAACCCAGTTGTGTCCTCTGGTGTTTTGGGACTGCATCCTGGTTGCTGGGGTGACTGCCCTGCCTGTGTCACCCCTGGCTCCCAGCTCATCCTCTCTCTTAGAGCAACCCTGCCTTGCTGACACAGGGTATCTTTCCACCTAGCTAAAGGTTTTGCTTCGACCTAGGAACTGAGCACTTAAGGACAGCACTTACAGAAAGCAGTGTGCTTGGTTAGAAGCTATCCCATGCAGAGCACAGGGAATGATTAGGAAAAGAGACACAAAAGCCAGGTAACTCTTCCTGTAGATCAGAATTACCTCTCCTAGAGCTTACACCACAGGAAGAGGCATACGGGAACAGATCAGGGATTGTCCTGAGCCCATCATCTTGTATCTCTCAATGACAAGTAATAGATGGACTGAAAAGCATACAAGAAAGGGCACATATCAACAGATTCTTCCTTATGTACCCTCCCAGACGTATATAGATACAGGTACCTCTGAGGCAAGGTGACATCAAGTTGCTGCATTTAATAGCTCCCAGTGGACATACTCTCTGTGATCTTTTTAATCCGTTTAGATATTTGACCTCTACAATAACCCACAGCAATGAGTTGCGCTATTAAGTTATAGGTTGTGTGAAAATGTGCATCCTCCCATTACAAGCCTGCTACTTGGATGCTTTCTACTTCTTGCACCAGCAGATCAGAAGCCAAGTCTCAAACAAAAACAGAAGAAAACCCGAGACAAAGCAGATCAAGAGGAAAGAAGAGCAACAGGCATGGGTGACAATTCCCAAGCTGTAAAGTAGACAAACAGCATTACGTGTGTCCTCCTGCGCTTTTTATTGATTGATATAACCAGGCTATGCATTCCAGAGAACATGCTGCATGCAGTTCGGGAACATAAGTAAGCCAAAGCTCTGAGGAAGACTGGGCCAAAGAAACTTGTTTTTGTCTTTCCAGCAGAATCCAAGTGACAGAGTTCAAATCTGGATGTGCTTTGCTTGTGCACGAGGTAAACACATGAGCCAGTAAGGGTTCCCGGGTGAAGTCAGCATAAATGCAAGGCATGCCTTCCCACCGAGCACGCTTTTTTGTAAGAGCAGTAAAACAACAAACACAGCTGAAAGAAATAACAAGAAATAAAATACTTTGTGTCCTAATGTATCGTGAATGTTTACCTAGTAAATACACAGTTCAAGTGCCTGAACCAGCCAGATTGATCTAAGTTTAAAAAAAAATATCTTCTGTACAGAGCTCGTCCCAGGGAAGACAGGTTTTATTAGAATACATGACACGTCTGGCTGCACAGCAGAGCATTCAAACGGGGCTTTGAAGGCTTTGCTCTACCATTCCCCTTGCCCGGGCAGCAGAGCTCACATCATGAAACAAACCGGAGCTCCTGTCTTTCACACAAGACTTTATTATTTATTTCTTTGGTGGTCTGTCAAAAAAATTTCCCTGTTCAGTCCTTTTCACTTCCGTTCATGATCACGAGCTCTTTTATATCCTTAAACAGTAGCTGGTGGCATTTCAGCAATTACTGACTGTCACTCCATGCTCACCTTTTGGCACGTGTCTACAGTTTTACTTTGAAGTGACACAGATGGGTTAAAATTACTATCAAACAGAAATTAAACATGCTGAACGATTTTAGGAATCAGCTTGTTTAGTGAAGTCAGTAGTCATTCCAAGGGCATGAACACCTAAAATTTACCATTTTTCCATCAACTCTGAAAAATAGTCTCTTTGATACTAAATGTCATTTAGCACGTGAGTGATGGAAGTACTCAGAACATATTCTATGTTTAACTATTTTCCTTTTAGTTTGCCTTTGTATATTATCTAGCTAACCAGAAGACTTGAAAAAACAGACTGTCATCAAAAAAAGCTTTACTTAATTCACTGTAGTATAAATTATTATAAAGGTATTTGAGGAAATACTTCTTCCCACTTACACCAAAACTGTTTAGTTAAATGAATAAATGAAAATTACATTTGGCTCTATTTTCAATGCTGTTTAAAACTTCACTGTTTTCCCTTATAAAAGGGAAAATACAGCCTTCATAATAACCCTGTGAATTGCTTACTCAGAATGCAATGGTTTGTATGTTCTGCATTTTTATAAAGCAGGCTAAATTCCTGCTTTAGCTGTGTTACTGTAACGTTAAATACAGTCAGGTCTGCTGTGATCTGTTAAATTATTTCAAGTCTGGGAGGGAAAAGAATGTCTTGGATTAATGTTCTGCTGATATTTAACCTTAAAGGCTATGTTTCTGAGACAACACCAATATCCTCCCTTAATACATGTTGCTGTTTTGGGTGACATAACAAAGCGGCTAAAGATAAAACAACAGACAAAATCCGCAGTTTTTATATCTGAGTTCTCTTTCTCAGCTTTGATTTCACCCACACAAGTTTACCATCAGTGTTATTTTTTCCTTTAATGAGGCCAAACAGTACTCAGTTTTTTCCTACCGACTTGCAAAGAAAGAAGCATATAGTTGATTTACTATATATTATTACTTATGTACATTTTGATGTAGCTTAAAAAATATCTGTGAAAATTTGTGGCTTCTGCTTATACCAGTTTTGCAAAATTCTACTTGCCACTTTCTTCAGGGGCCAGTAATATTTTCTGATAAGAAAACAAAAGAAATATTAATATATTTCATTACTGTAATCTCCAGACCCAAAGGTAGGCCAGATAAATTTTAATTAATTTCCCTATTAGATTAAAAGACAACTTATTACCTTGAAATGCTAAAAGTCATGTACTAAAGACCAAAAAAATCATAACTCAAATAATCTGAAGATCAGCCATAAACCACCTGAACTTCCTGACTGAAACTATGGGATTTCTCTGTAACCTAGTTTAGCACAGTCCTCAATCTAGCCTCCCCCAATCCAGTCTGACCTTAACAGTTTTATTAATACTGAGAGTCCACTTTTATGCAAAATTAAGCAACTCTATTTGAAATTACATTCCATTCAGCCTTATAATCCTTCAGAAAGTAAGTCTTCAATTTCATCAGCCTCTGGAAGACAAAATCCTGCACCATACCCCTAACCCAGGTGAGGCTGCAGAGGCATCAGGAAACATCCACCTTCACTCAGAGTTCAGGCAGACACCTCCATGTAGGCATTTATTTGCAGTGCTTCAGACTCCCATGTTAACTTAGTCTTGATCATTCCTAAAACCATCCCCAACACCAGGTCCAAGATACCAGAGTAACTTGCTAACCCTGGCAGAAGTCTACACCAAGGGAGCACTGAGGAGTCTGGAATTTTAATGCTGACATTGAACTGCAGTACCAGCAGGCACTCCAAGAACCCTATGGAAGCTGCAGGCTCCTGATTTCTTTGACCAACCCTAGCAGATTTACATACTAATGTAGTAATTAGTGAGATAAAAATGTTTACAGATACCACTCACTCACACAGTAGAAAAAAAAAACAACTACAGGGGCTATTTGCCTGCCAAACTTTTGAGCATCTCATGCTCAGGAGACACATAACTTGATGTAACGAGCCCTGGCTAGATTTCTACATGCAGGACCAGCACTCTAGCCTGGAGTATTTTTCTAGTATTCCCAGTTGACAAAAACTAGATTCCCCTTTTTTAGAGAAAAAAGGATTTTTTTCGAGTTAACACATGAAAGTTTAAGGAACTTTCTGGAGTGCAGGTAAAGCTGCCATGGAGATACTGACTTTGTCTCTCAAGACAGGCATTGAAAGTAACACCATTAATTGCTTTTCTTTAATCAGTACTTCAGCTAGTTGCTGAATTTATCTGTTAGCAGATGCTATAAAACCTACAAATATAACTAGCATTGAGGTTACAGATAAATAATCAATACCTGCATAGCACCACACTTACTACCACCGTGCTAGATAATGTTCTAATGCATGAATTTCTGTTCCAGGTTTGGAAGTCTGTGACTAGTTCCCAAAGAAAATTTGACACTTATTAAGATTAAGGGAAAATTGTGGTCATCTGCAAGCCTTAACTGCTGTGGAATTAAACACAGCCACAGAAGGGAACATTTCTGCTTAGTCAAGTGCTGTGCAGATGAAAACCCCTGAGAGAGCAGACCTACAGTGGAAATCTACAAAGGATTCCCTTTTATTATGTAAATAATTCACTGAATGGTACTGCTCAGAGAAGAGTTCTCCAGCTTCTAAATATGATTTATCAATTCAATTTCTGAATTGGTGTATTGCAGACCAATGGTATACTATACCATTTTGAAGCCTGAGATTAGGGGTACGATTTCAGGAATGAAAAAGCCAAGGAGCAGATAAATTCAGGAATAATCTCTGTAGAACAAATTATTCTCAGTGGTCACTGCACCTTTGTATTTCATCAGCTGAGATCATCTAAACTAGGCAAATTGATACAGTCTCTGTTTCTATTAACCTTAGAAAATGAATAATATTTAAACTGCAGCCCCCTAACCCTCTAAGTTCAGGTCATTTAGAAGAGATATTTATCTCCAATCAAAAGTATAGAGCCCTTTATTTCTTCAAGCCCCTTCATAAAGGGCTTCAAGCCTTTTATTTCTTCAAATCCATTTCTTCTGGATTTCAGCAGACCTCAGTAAGAGCTGCAGCAGCACAGCCTCCCAGAAGCAAGGCTGCTCTCCAGCCGTGTGGGCTGAGCTGCCCAGCTCTGATACTGCCCCAAGCTTACAGCATTAACTGCC
Source organism: Scolopax minor (assembly GCA_028566535.1). Lineage (NCBI taxonomy): Eukaryota > Metazoa > Chordata > Aves > Charadriiformes > Scolopacidae > Scolopax > Scolopax minor. Next base: position 23,359,785 of record JAOXNG010000021.1, read on the forward strand.
ATGATTGGAGACCTATGGTTTAGGTTTTTAATTAATCAGCATCCCAGGGATGAGCCTCACCAAACAGCACTAAAATCAGATCTCCAAAACTGGCTAGAGTTCTCCTAATTCTTCTCTTTCCCCCACATGTGTGTCCTTTTTGTTTAAGAACATACAGAAACTAACATTAAAAGGGTGGAGTTCTTTTATGTTTTAGATGAGACCCGAGTCCATCAAAAGAGAAGTACATTTCCTCATGTTTTATTATACTCTTCCAACAGACGACCAAATAAAATTTCATTAGTTCAATATCCCTTTCTATTTCTAAATTACCAAAAAAATAAGATCTTTGCAAAGTGTCAGAATAATGGAGATTATTATCAAAGCTTATGGGGCTATGTTATTAACTGTGTTTTCCCACCTCAAAAAGATGTCAGGCATATCTTCCGAATCTCCCAGTTTTAGAAAATAAGGTCATTGGATCTGCTTGTATTCTAGATTTGAGAGAGACTGGGAACTGAAACAAACAGAAATAGTCCACACTTTGCATTGACAGCTATTCATAATTATTGTTATTTTCAGCTGGCAATGACTGTTGAGGAACCAGAGCAAAATTCCCTTGCAGGAGGCTGGCTGTGCCCAAATTGTATGTGATCACACAAGGCCAGAGAAGAGCAGGTTTCTGCCTTTTTTCCCAGGCATCAAACCCAGAGTAAGGGTTTTAAAAATAGTTTCACTAGTGTTAATATATCCATACTTTTGAGATGGAAAAAAATAATACAGACCTCACTATAAGGAAAAAAATTAAGTATTCACTGGAAGGTGAAAGCAAGAGATTTACTTTTGAGTACTACATCTCATTGTGGACTACCCAACACAGAAGAGTTGTTGCTGCTGTACTGGAGGTAGTGCAGCAGAGGAAGGGCCACCAGTACAGGAAGGGGGATAAGGGCCTGTGGGGCACCAGGAGAGGCTGCAGGACCTGGGCATCTCCTGGCTGAGGGAGGGAAGGAAGACTGAACATGAAGGCTAGTGGGTTCTTCCACTCCCTCATGATGGGCACAAACAACACCCAGCCAGACTCTTCTAGGAGCTGTATAGCCAAGGAAGAAGGCAGCAGACACACGCTGCAGGAAAGGAAATGCCAGCTGGACTGGAGGAAGAAAATAATCTTCCCAGTGTGGGAGATCAGACAGGAGAATAGTCTGCTCCGAGAGCATGAACCTCAGCTCCCAAAAACCCTACCAGTGCAATCACATGCTGTCTCTCTCATTGGAGTTAATCCACTTTGTATTAATGACAACTTTTATAATAGCCTTCCAAATATCCCAGAAGAACGTACGTACTACTTCTGTACCACATAGCCACAGAATAACTTAGGTTGGCTAGGACCTCCATTCCAGAGTTTGATCAGGTTGGTGAGGGCCTGGCTGGTCAAGTTCTCAATATCTCCAGGCTGGAGATCTCACAACCTCATGTACATCCATGAGAACCACCTGCCCTTTTCCCAACCAGGTCTCTAAGGCAGTTGGTTCTGGATAGGAAAATGCAGGCACAAACTTCTATTTCACTTCCACCTGAAAATAATTAAAAGCTCAAGAGTCTTTTAATAGGATTGTGTATTTTTTACATCCTCAGAGACCGTCTTAATTAGTCTGATCTTTTGCAGGCACTTTTAGTTAAAGCAAATTGAGCAACAGCATCATCTTAGCTTGCAGTTCATGCTAAGATTTTTATATAGTTTCAGCAGATGCAAAACTCAGCCCACAAACTTATCCTCACAGTCAGCACAATCTGCTTACAAGAGTCCAGGTTTGCTAAATTGTATCCACTTCAGTTAAAAAAGAAATCACAAAAAAAAAAAAAAAAAAAGAGAGACAAGAAAAACTGTGCTAAACTTAGGGTCTCTTCACAGAATGAAACGAAATGCTATTTTAAATATCCTGAAGCTAGCTCTAAACAATCTTACACATTTACACATGTGACCGTACTATTGCACAGAGATATTAGGAACCATCTCAAACACAGCTGAAGTAGCACAGTTTGTGCCTGGGAGCAAATACACAGCACCTTCCCAGCACAGGGTATCAAATGTGTTCACAACAGCAAGTCATTCTACACTACAACTGTAGAAAGTCATGAAACGTCAAGGGCACTCCAGTATTTCAGACTCCCTCAGATTTCCCAAGTATGACTCCAAGATGACCTCAGAAACAGCTGGCACCTCATCATCTGCCAAAGGGTTGAAAATGAACAGAAATCCTTTAGCAACACTTGCTTACCTGCTAGGGTTGCATAAAGAGAAAGTTTGGTATTTGCCCTTAATGAGTTTAACCATGAACATATAAGCAAAATATATTAAGTGGTGCCACAGGAGCATGGGAAGATCTTTCATGTTTTATCTGTGGTCAGTCTGCAACAGTTAACAAGCATTGACCTAATGTTGAATTGAGAGAGAAGGTTCTCCATGTCACAACAATTCTTGCCCTGACTCCAAACAGATGATGTTAGCAGAGGATTAGTACAACAAAATATAGTGAAAACAAAGTAATCTGGTGTCCTTCCAATGAGGAAACTTAATTCTTTTGGACACAATATTACATTGGCACATCTACAATATAAAAAAATCACCCAGTGCTCGCTTTGGGATTACCTGTAAAAAACCTACCAAGCAGGTGTTTGCATTATTTTCTTGAGCCCTCAAGTCCTTAACATGATAAATGATCATGCAGAAAATAGTATCAGGGTGATTCACATGTGAAAAACCTTTGTAGGACAAATACATAGTCAAAACTCTCACTTTTTGTTATGGTTGCTACACTAACAAGTGTCCAGGGACATATTTCTTGGCTGATATAAGCTATATTTTCCATGCTGTAGAGTTTAACAAATGACAGTGTGTTAAACTGGAAATTCTTATTTCTAGAGAAACGGCAGCAATGAAAAGCAGTGCTGTACCCCCAGAGCCAGAGGCACTAACACAGCTCTCCTGTTTTTGCAAGCTCATGTCTTTTAGCACCCAGACACATCTCCCACCATAAAATTTGTTTCATGAAGAATGAAAAAAAAAAAAGAAAAGAAAAAAAACCAACTTTGTGCTTTCTGCTGCCTTTATTAGCCTTATTTTGCATCTGTGCAATGTACCAGCCACAGTTAAGGATCACCATCACACTCTACGAGGCACTGCATAAAAGGAACAAAGAATATTTCGTCTGCCTCAACGTATGATTTAAGACTCTAGGATAGATGAAGTAAATGCTAAAGTATCTTGCTAGCTAAAAACAAACAACTGCAAATACATTCAGTTCCAAATCTTCTTGAGTTTTTGCTCATTCCTCACTTGAGGAGAAAATCACTCCTATGGCCATCAGTGAGAACCCTTAACTAAATGAGGAGGGAGTTAATCTACCTTCCCGCAAACCCCACACAGCATGTGAACAAAATCAGGGCCATTTGTCTTGCCTGTCTTTGATGACTGCCTGCTTTTCAAGTCTGTTTGCTTCTTTCTGTCTGCCTGTCTGAAGGAACTCTTTTTTTAAGTACTAGAAACTGGCTTAACAAACTTACACAGAAAATAAATTGTTTACATGTGCCACATCATCATCAGAATTGGATCTATATTGAGGTGTAAGGTAGAAAACACTTCAGCAGACTAGGAAGTAACTCGGACTTGAAGTGAGTGAGGAAGGAGAAAGGATCCTTTATAGGAACATATATAAAAAAAGGGTCAATAAGAAGTGAAAACTTGCTAGAAAACAGTGGTGTAAATAAGCCTTTGTGCAACAGGTAAAGGAAAATCAAACGGCTTTAGGAGCAGGGTTGCTAATGAAGATGGGCTTCCTGTTGATTTCTGTCTCCTGCTTGCTGTCTTCCATACAAGTTCTGACCACAGCTTTTGCCACCAGGAGGGCATTTTGTGCAGCCTCTCTCCTGCCTGGACTCCCTAATGAAGCATAAGCTCCAACTGCCTAAGCAGTCAGAGAACAGCAGTTGTTCTGCACCTTTATCTGCCTACCTGTTTTCATGGGCCCTAGAGAAACCTCACTTTTAAATTGCATTGAAAATTGATGGATTCACAAAGCTTTTAGGAAAGGAATAGATGCACAGGCAAACACATCATGGTCTCGTAGACTTCCATTCCTTTCAGAGAGGAAAAGAGTTAAAAAAAGAAAAAGAAAAAGAAAAAAGATTGGTATAATAAAAATAACATGGCATCAAATTAATTAGGTCACCCATATCACATAAAAAGGGACCCAGCAACTTTTTAAATGCACAGTCATCTTCTGCTGCCCTATGTCCCACTTCACACCCATTTGCTTCTATTCCTGGGTGGGCTCCAGTGCAGGATTCCCAAAACCAAGGGCCATATCATAATTTGCAGCTGGTGGCAATATGGGCTATCAAGCAAAGCATTTGGTATCTAGATTATTTGAAGTACGCATTTTAACACGGGTAAGCATTTTGTCTTCTTTAAAGGTCTGTATGGTAAATCAATAACTGCAGAATGTTATTACATTAAAACAGCAGAAGGTATATGTAGAGCACTCTGTGATCTCCATTAGGAAGTTAAAATTGTCGTATATTGGACATTATTAAAAGGAACTACATGCAAAGAAAAGTCCTCCTGCTAATATGCTGAATGAAACAGCCTAATAAACTTGCATTAGTCAGTCAGCACTGTTTCTCAAGCCAATGTCACCCCTCCACCCCATTCAGCTGTGTCCCTCTCTTCCACCACACTGCTTACTCTGACCATGCTTTCAACTCTTCTCTGCAGGAATCACAGTGACAACAAACATACACACACCCCTACTTCTCTCTCTTTTTGAGGTACTCCTTTCTTTCTAATTTCTCCTTTGCAATCGTATAAATCTGGCTCATTGCACTGCTACAATAATATCTGCTTCAGCCTGCTCTGGGAAAAAAATTCTGGATTTCCTGGGTTTGGAGAGAAGGCAAGAGCAAGCCAGCTGCCAAACTCCCACAGGGATGAAAATGTTTATTTGGACGTCGTGCTGGTGCTGCAGATACCGGGATGAACTAAAGCACACTGGTTTTGTGCCGTCCCACCTAAAATAACTAAGGACAGGCCACAACTGGGAGCTGCCCACAAGATTATCCCTGGTGAGGCTGCAAGAGGGGCAATGGAAGGCAAGTGAGCAGCGTGCTGGAAGGGGACTCCAGCATCGCAGAGGCTGGGCACATGCGCTTCCAGGAGAAGGAAAACCATCACCTCTCCAGAAGTCAACTGAAATCATAAACACCGCTGCACAGAAATTCCTGAGCCAAGCTAATACACTCACTGGCTTTGTTTTGTTTGGTTTTTTTTTTTTAAATTTTTTTTTTTAAAGGACTTTGATCTAGCACGTCAACCTCTCTCTGCTTCATCCCACCTCCAAGCCCTATGGTCTC
>JAOXNG010000021.1:23365275-23377403 GCA_028566535.1 Scolopax minor
AGCTTCTGTGACTACAACAGCCACAAACTCCTGCAGGTGAACTCGGGCAGCAGCGTGCTCAGCCTGGCTGTGGGTGACCGGGTCTCTGTGAGCACAGACCCTGCCAGGGGCAGCATGATCTACAGTGGCTCTGAGGCAGACAGTGTCTTCAGCGGCTTCATGCTCTTCCCACAGACAGGCTGATGGACCACCAGTCTGGACCGGCTTAGCACCAGAGCATTGCAGTGTGCGTGTCTGAATGTGTTTTCACCTTTCAGTGCATGGTATGGTCTTACATCACAGCAAACACAGACAGCCCCAAACTGAGCCACCACCTGGATCCTGTGCTTCCCCCAATGTCACAAGGTGGCCAGGTGCTGAGCCTGTCTGCTCCGTTCTGGAGGAAAGGACTCCTGGTCCCATCACCCCCATCTCCTCCTGGGTATTCAGACCCCAGGCCAGAGGGGTCATTCACTAGCTGTGGCTTTTTGCTCCTGAGTGGGAAATCATTGCATGGAACTGCTTCTGCTACACTAACCATTGCAAATTCCTTTCTGGCACTGGGCCAGTACTGCCTCTCATCCTTCCAATCAGTATAAATAAACTCTTCTTTCACCACAGCCACTTGGGTTTTCTTTCCTATTCATGTGTCTTGCCCAAACCATCAATGTCCTGGGTCCCTTCCCAAGCTGCCCAGGGAGAGAAGTGATCCCAGCTTGCCCCCGGGAAAGCACAGACACCACCTGCAAAGGCAGAATGGGTGGGAACCTGAGTGTACAAACAGAGCTGGCACTTACAGGGAGGAACAGAAAATCTCTGGGACCAGCCTATGTGTGTTCTTTCTTTGATGAGTCCAAACTAGCTGTCCTGTACAGGCAGCAGATCATGTACCTCACCCACATTGTCCTCTCTTGGTATCCAGACTCTCCCAGGAAGGGGAAAGGCAGCTGTCATCCTCCAGCCTTTCAGCAAGGGGGGACAGGGACTCCCAGGATGACTAATGGGGTTGTGGAGTGATACTCTTCTGTCTTGGCTTGGGGTGACACTAGTAGGAAAGAGGGCAAGCTGGGCAGGTATCAGGCAGCCAGAAAACATCAGTGAAGCCATGCAAGTGCCATGCGTGTAATCAGTATAATAATTGTATTTTAGAACATACAGTTATCGCTAATTAAACACAATAAAAGGGAGCAGCCCTGGATAAGCAGGCAGCGTGGTTGAAAAAGAAGAGCGAGTTTTTGAAATGGTATAAAATTGAAACTGAGTGTTGTGGAAGTAACTGCTTCTGTCAGGGCTGGGTTTATAAACCTGTAGGGTAAAATGGAGATGCGTGTCTGTGACAGGAAAGCGAAATGAAGGGATCCCTTCGCTTGGCTCCCGTTAAAAGGCTGGCTGGATGTAAATGCATCTTCTCTAGCTGGCCCACTTCAGTGGTGGTACCCACTCTTGACACACCTAATGATGTATAGAAGGCCACTAGAAGACAATTCTGAAGATTTTTGGATGTATTAAAGGTGCCTTTAAGAGTATATTTCATTCTGTGCTATTTTTGTTTCTTCCAAGAAGAACCATAGTGTTTAATACCTCTTCTGTGGGGGTTCCCATCTTAGGGCACTGGTAATCAATATTCTGCTAGGTAAAGGCCTGGATAGTCCTGTCTGACACAGACAGACGAGGATCTTGGTTGAAGTTACAATATTCCCTTCTCTGTGTGTCCATTTTTTAATTAGGAAAAAAAAGGAAAGTATTAGAGCAGACATGGCCAATGGGAAGAAGCCTCAGTGTCACTTAATCTGCATCTTGCCACTTCGTTATCCTCTTAGTTCCCAGGCTATTTTATGTCCTGTGAAGCAGCTCTCTGTGCCCGGGTCCCGGGGTCTTCCCGGTGTTAATTCCAAAGAGAGAAACAAGTGGTTTTAGTCAGAAATACCATTTGGTGTTGGGTCATTCCATCTCTGGTTCCAACTCGGCCATTGTGCGATGAAGAGCTCTCTCCGCGACTGGGGCTGGGTGTTGCCTGGAGGATATTGTAGCAGGCAGTAAAACAACCAAGTTTCAGTGAAAATGTTGGGAATATGGTATGCTTCTGCTGCTGTGAACCAGAGAGGATTGTACCAATAGGTGGGTAAAAATTAAAGTTTTAAAATGTATTGTAATACTTAGTTAATTCTGGTCATATGAAGAATTGTGATAAATTGTGCCTGAAATAAAAACTTGGTTTAATTTTTTTTTCCTAAGACAGAAGATTATTCATGGCTGGCTGCCTATGTAATATTTAAGAAGGGCATACCTTTCATGGAAATGGCATTAAATTAAGGGTACTTTTTTTCAGTGTTTATTGCTATCATGCACTCAGACTGTCAATCACAGTGTGGCAGCTGATTTTAAATCAACTGGGTTTTAGTTTAGTTTCTCAGATGCATGTTTTATGCTGAAAATGCTTACCTGTTCTTCCTTTACAGTGTGAGAACTGTAGCTAGAGGTGTACTTGACATTATCATTCCTTCAGTTACACTTGTCCAATTCTTAGAGAATTGAAAGAAGAAACACTATTGATAATTTTACAGATGTGGAATTTTTTCGTATTTTTAATGGACCAGTGATGGGGAAGACAGAAAATAGTGTATGGTAGTAAATTGGCAGTGTAGGGTTAAAGTTCACAGGTGTGTAATGTCTCCGTGTGTCCTCAGATAGTGGTATCATGTATTTAATTGATAAAAATGAATATTTGATGTAGAAAGCAGTCTGTTCTGATATTTTGGACTATATTGTATATATAAGATACATTTTTTCTTTAAAATAATCATACATTATTTAAAATTTGAAGTACTGAGTGAAAGCCCTGTTCACACTTCCTGATGTGATCTGAACAGGCCTTGGGAAAAAAATTATATTTGAAAAGAGAAAATCCTTTGTCTATATGAATCCCCTTTAGAATATGGCTTTCTTCTTTTTTAATACACATTAGTGTGTTTGGATAATAAGTGCAGTCTGCTTTTACCATCCTTCATTTAAACTTCGATAACAAATATGATTGTATGTACGTATCATAAAAAATTGCAGATTTCTTTTAGTTTACATTTATGGAGGACCAGGTGGTGCAGGACCTGTCCTGAGGCTGAGTTACAAGATTATGTGCAAAAACTGACTCTGGAGAAATGAAATTCTGTCACAGCTGGCTTTTCCACTCGATGGTGCCTCAACCACCTCCCTGGGCAGCCCATTCGAATGCCTGATAACCCTTTCAGTAAAGAAATGTTTCCTAATATCCAACATGAACTTCCCCTGGCGCAACTTGAAGCCATTACTCCTTGTCCTATCGTCTGTAACTTGGGAGAAGAGACCGACCCCCGCCTCTCTACAGCTTCCTTTCAGGTACTTGTACAGAGCGATAATATTTTTAGCCTACAGCACCCGGTATTCCCAGGCGGTCTCCCATCCAAGTACTAACCGGGCTCGACCCTGCTTAGCTTCCGAGATCAGACAAGATCGGGCGTTCTCAGGGTGGTAAGGCCGTAGGCCACAAGTCACAGTCTTGTGTATAAGCTTATGGGGGTTTGGTTTTTTTAACACCTGTTCAATTCAGTTTATGCGAGATCAAAACCAGGAGAAGGAAAAAATCTGGCTTGCTTTGTTTTCAATTTAAGAAAGTGCTCCATGATGGACACCTCATTTACACTGCTGTCCATTGGCAAATTGTTATGGCACTATTTAGACAAAATTGTCTTTTTGGCAGCTGTTCATTAGTAGTAATTACATTGCAAACAAAATAATTGGGTTTATAATGTCTCATTTTTGTTTTGTAGGAATTAAGGAACAGAAGTGATATCAAATGAATCAAACTATGGATACCTCATTCCTAGTAATCAAAGCTCAACAGATTATCCAGTTTTCTTTATCAGATGAACAGTGAGCCCTCATGGCAACGTACATCCTCTCAGCGCACATCTATTGAGATGCCATGCAAGGCAGCTTCACCAACTGTCTTATTTATGGTCCTTTAATCATCCCTGCCTCCAGAAAATGTCATTCTTGCAGGACATAACACAAGCAAAAAGCTGCCAGCTGCCTATACTGAGCAGAAAAGAAGGGGGCGAGAGCCCTCTGGCTCCCTCCTTCATTCTCAGTCTGGCATGGATCACTAGTGGAAACCGCCTTCAGCAGCCTTGTGCCCTGGGCACACAAGGGGCTGCTTCTGCCCTGGGTACACTAAGAAGCAGGTCCCATCTCCTCCCCAACTCCTCAGAAGATCCATGGTCTACAGCTGTGGGTACTAAAGGCTGCTGCCAGGCAGGTAAACAGTTTCCTCACTGCTGTCCTTCTGTACTTCTCAAAGACAGAATAGGACCAACTCATTCAGCTTTGACCTTCTGGTAAGGGAAATTCAGCACACAAAGAAAGACTTACCTTACCCAAAAATCTGGCCAAACAAAACTTCACCTCATTGTTTATGTAGAGACATGTTTCTGTCCTTGTTTCAGAGACTCACAGGAGTAATAAGGACTGGATTTTCTACTGTCATTTCCCATAGGTCTCTCAGGACCTCTTTTTTTTTTCACACTTTCCATCAACAATACTCATTAATTGATTGAGAGAGACTTCTTTGGTAGCTTTTTCCCTGGATCTTTTTTTCTTGTTCAGAGCTGCTAACCTCAGCAACTGAGTGCGAGTTTTGATTACACTACATTTAAATCTCCCCCAAATTATCTTGCACTTCTTTGAGCAAAGGAAAAGTTTACCCATCAAAGTTTTCAGTTTTCTAGACTAGCACAAACTAAATATAACCACTTTGAACTTCTTCTCTCTACTATCTGCATGGCCCAAATTTACATGAAATAAAAGTAATTTTTACTATCAAGAAGGAGAAGCTGACACAGACAGCACCTTTATATTAGACAGAGTTACAGAGACAAAATAAAAGACTATTTATAAAAGTATGATAAATTCTTGCTTAAAGGAAGATCGATAGCTAAAAATATTGGTTTAGCATACCATTTCTAAAACTAGGACATCTAGAGGGGTACATTATTAATGGCATCTCTTGTGGTTCATTATTTCTGTGAGGAACAAAATGACTTTGTTGCTTGTATGTGCAGAATCTTCTCATCTTTAAATCATAGAGTAAGCTTGTTTAAAAATATATATCTTACACACCTGCTCACATAGGAGCACAGCTTCAAAGCATGAAGGACCTAGTGCAGCTCTTTCCCTACCGTGAAGTTGGAAATTCCTCAGCAGAAGAGATCTATTGTGTATATACATGTGCTTCTTGCATAGATGCTGTATATAGAATTATGGGATAAATCCTAAGGGGCCTTTGTAGATTATTTAATCCAAACCCTGCTCACACCAGGGCTATCTCCAGAGTTTGAAGAGGTTGCACAGAGTCTTGGCCAGTCAAGTTCTTAACATCTGCAGGTTCTGGAATTCTCCTTATCAAAATTTCCCCATCTCAGTGTCATTAGTGAGCTAGCACAAGTTGACTGTCCCATCATCCAGAAACAAAGACATTAGACATTATTTCCACCTCTGCTGAAACTTAAATATCACTAGTAACCAGACATCAGTTTGCTTTTAACTGCTGACCATACTTTTGAAGCCCAACATTCTGGCCAGTTTGACACTCACCTTGTGTTTCACCCGTCCAGTCTGTATGCCTCCAGTCTGACTAGAAAGATACTTGGGGAGACCATCCTGCAAGCTGCTTAAAGTGAAGGTATGCCCACTTCTCCCCACATCCACTGAAACAATCACTTCATCATGGAGGGCAATGAAGTTTTACAGGCAACATTCCTTCTTAGCAAATCCACATAGGCTGTTCCCAGTCAAACTTGTAGGAGAGTTTGCTTTTTCATCTTACCAGAGACTGAGAAAGTGACAGTTCCCTGGCTTCTCTTTCTCCCTCTTTTTGAACATGACCATAATGTTGTCCCTTTCTAGTAATGGGGAACCTCCTCTCACTGCCATGACCTGTCTAGGATGATGGTAGTGTCCTCACAATCACATTTCCCATTTCCCATGACACTTCCCTCTGCTACTTAACTCTCCAACTCTGCCCCTAGCTGAAAGGGCCAGGAAGAGCAGAGTGATGGCAAAAGCAAGGGAAGTAGCATTTTTGATCCCAAGACTCCCACCACAATTCATCAGCAGACCTGTACACACAGAGTTGTTCCACCTGCACAAAATGACCAGGCTCCATATGAGCACATAACGTGGTTACGTCCCTGTCATTCTGGGCATCCTCCATCTGACTTCTGCCAATTGGCTGTAGCAGACTGCTCACTAAATCACAGGGCCCCATAAAGCATGGGCAACACACACCCACCACTGGCTCTGTTTGCCAGTGAGGGCTTCTACCTGAGAAACCCAAGCAATTAAATATGAAACATGTGCTCGAACCATAGTTTTATATAATACTCCAATTGAAGAGAAAGAAAAGGAGATATTTTTTTTTCCCATTTTGAAGAAATTTTGCATAATTTGGGACTCACATTTCTAATGAAACTATTAAGGTCACTAAAAGAAAACTGCAATCACAGTTTATATGGAGGTGAGAATCTATCCAAAGTTGAATTCATAGAGCATGAAGTGATTGTTTTGCATATTTTTATCACTTATTCATACTTATTCCAGACTGTTGTCTCAATGGAGTGCAAATAATACATTTTCAAAAGATGGTAGTCCTTTGTATGTAAAGTATCTCTTTCTTAGAGACACATACAAACTTAAACTTTAAAGATGAAAATTATAAAATCCACTCTAAATAGCTAATCTAATACTGAACTGTAACATTTGCATCCAGTGTAGGCTTGTCTAATAATGTGCACAAATTATACATGATGTTAGGTGTATTTTATAATTTCATTAAAATCTATGTGGAATTAAATAGACAAAATAAGTATGTAATTAGTGCTAAAATAACGTGGACTTTGTTAAAGGGGATCCAGTTGCAGTAGTCTCCTGCTAAACAGGGACTATCAAGATGACAGAGCTCCTCTTGGTGGTACAAAGAGAAAGAATGAGGAAAATTTTGAACATCACAGCAAGGGAAATTCCAGATGGATATAAGAAAAAAGGTTTGGTTAAGCCCTGAAACAAGGTGCCCATAGAGACTCAGAATGTCCATCCCTGCAGATTTTCAAAATTCAGTTGGGCAAAGTGTACATACATATATCTGTACACTAACTGTGAGTTTAGAATTTATTGTAGAATTTTAAGGAGTGCTTTATGCACAATACCCCTGCCCTCAGCTCTGAGACACTGCATTTCTTGCACCTGGTCCTGCATAAACCTTCAAGAGTTACCCATCACTGATGGGTGCATCTTCACATAGAAATCAATTTCACTCTAAATTATTCTCTATTACATGGGGAGAAAAAGAAATATCCATTTGCAAACTGAACAAATAAAACGCTAGGTTTTTCAAGAAAAATGTTGGTGACAAGAAACATTGAGGAAGAAAAACGTGTATTTGTGACTGTTTTCTCTTAGGGTGGCAGTATTTGTATGCTCTGATGGAATGTCTTTTGACTATTTCGACAGTCCATAGGAGCGAGACATAGGGAAATCATTTATATCCCTGTTATGCTTAAAAATCTCAATTGTAAATGTTGACAGGACTGATCCTCATTTACACATGCATTACACATGCATGCCATTTTTATTGCACTTACAATGTAAAGATGATCAAGCATTATTAGTTGGAATACAATTTTAATATGCTCTAGTACAGAAAGACAGAAAAGGCCAAATGAAGGGTTCAGAACATCCCTCTGATAAACATTTGTGGTACCTCTGCCAAGATTAATCGGACTTTGGCCCTCTAAACATGAAGTAGCAGCTAGCCTAAGGCTCAGAAAACGGTCTGTCTCTTCCTCTGGTTGAGATTGCTGCTTGATCAGTACTTGGAATTGTACTGCTCTTTTGTTTTCAATTTGGAATAGCTAAGCTGAAGAGACACCAACTCATTCAATATTCTATGCTTCAAGGTTCTCCTAGCAATCAAGAGGACTGAAATTTGAAAGCAGCACATCTAAGGATATGGCTAAACATCCGGGATTTATCACATTAAAACTCTCACGTACTGCATGTCCTTTTACCTCATGGGCCATTATTACTGCTGTTTTCAGCTTGAAGGTTTGCGGGGTTTTTTTGTTGTATTTTAATTATGGTTATTCTCCTTCCTTCAAATAAATTATCATTATGTCCCAAAGTTCCTTCTAGAACATGGTCAGCCTCTCATGCATCATTTTCCATGAAATACTACACATCAACAATGCAAATTACTGCTCACAACTTATTGACTCACTTGCCTCTAGAGATCTTGCTCCTTTTTGGTTTAAGCCCATGTGAAAGAAATCTAATTAATCTCTCTGGATAAAAAAACCAAAAAACTCACAGAATGATGTGGGGTTGGAAGGAACCTCTGGAGATCATCTAGTCCAACTGCCCTGCCAGAGCAGCAAGTGCTGGTACAGACTTCTCCCAGTCTGACTTCATTCAGTTTCTCTGCCAAGACAACTGCTAAAGCATTACAGGCACATTTACTCACTGAAACCTAGTTATATATTGGCTTGTTTCTTATTTACTTGTACATTAGGGGGTCCCAATACTGTAATCAGTTATACCTCTGAAAATGTTTGAATAAGTAGAAACACTTTCTGCATACCATGTGTAACATGGCTGGTGTTGGACCCATTGGTTTTTAATCGACATACCTAGTTTAAGAGCAATAATCTACAAATGGCACAAAATATATCAAAGTAGCAAATCCTACTCCAGGTATAAGTGAAGACCATATCAGAAATATTGTTTTACAACTAGTAACATTCCATTTTTTCACAGATTGCTTCTGACCTATGTCTCCCTAGTTTTATCTCGGAATGCTCTGGATTATAAAAGCAACATCATTTTATTTTCAAATTTACATTCTAAAAATTTCACTATGATGCTTTTATTCTGCACATTTCATGGGAGGATTTTTTCTGAAACATTTTAATCTGCTCACATTTGCCACCAGATTCACCAGGGCTATCTGGTGAACATGTAGAAATGGAATTGGTTTAAAATCATACTCCAGACAAAATCTCTGCTTTGTATCTGTTTTGTCTTGTCCTGCTGGCACTGTTGAGTGGCTTAGTGTGATGGACATGAGCAGGAGGGCGCCTCTTACCTGTAGTCCACTGAGCTGAGGTTTTTTTACTGTCTCATGTTAGATGGGCGTCTCTTCCCAGTTCCCTTTGAACATGCACACACTAAGTTCTCTTTGAACATACACATGACTGAGTTTACACCCTTTACACTCTTTCCACAGAGAAAGCCTTTGTCCTGCATTCATCAGGCCTCATTGAGGGCCACAATGATGCCCTGACACTGAATAGGACTTGGTAGAGTTTTAGTGCCAATTTCAAGATCTGAACAGTGTGGCATGTTGGGCTTCCCATCTCTCTCAACTCAAAACAGCTGTGTGTGGCTGAGATGGAGATAGGTAGGCACATCTCACCACACAACGGAGCAGAATGGCACTGTGTCCTCCCACAAGATCCTGAAGGTTGATAACAAGCCACAGAAACCTCCTTGGAAAACCACAGGATGACTCAAAGGATGAACATTCACCGCAAACACAAGGGGAAGATGATTAGAGATATTTATAATATTAAATCCTTAACTTCATACTGTAGTGTTTATTTTGATACCATCCACACTGAAATGCTTTCGGAGCATCACAAAACATTATTTAAGAGATATGGAAATTTACCATCTTCTCCCAGTGATAATCCCTTTTTTTCTTACATAATAGTGGGAGGACTGCATTGTTTCACCCCAGTTTTCAGTTTTTATTACAAAAACCTTATATCAATTCAGCTGCAGTGCTTCTCCCCATCAGTTTATTCTCCCTGTGCAGAATCTGGGGGTATACACACAGTCTTGCTTCCAAGAACCTTCTTTCACTTAAGAAAAATGCATGCTCTACAGGTATCCTCTGTGATTTTTGTCTATAGATCATTGATCCTCCAGATATCCTTTCACAGGCTCCAAATTTTCCAGTTTTCAACCTCTAGGGATGTAAGCTAGATGAAATCTTCAGGCTGCCTTGCAACATATACTTATGATTTGAAAGTCAGGCTGTTTATTGCAAATTAGCACAATGTTTTGACTCCTAAAAGGCATATAAGATCCAAAGAAGCCACTTTCACCTCTGATATTCTTCCAACAGAAATGCACTTGTTCCTATTGTTTATAATTTTGAAAATACAGTGCATGGCCTTTTAATACAGTTCTCTACCCAGAAGTTATTAATGAAATGTACTTGATTACAGGGATTCATGAAGTCTGGTAGATGAATCACTGTGATTGATTGCAAAGATTGCAAAGACCTCACAAAGATGAGGATTTAATTTGATATGTTTTGGAAGAATGGCATATTCTTGATTATATTGTGGTGGTCTTAGGGGCTATTTCATAACTTTTTTCTTTGCTGGATAACACAATGAAAAGCTGGTTTCTGTTCTAGAAAATCCTTCCTTAAACTCATAGAAACTGGTCAAAACCATTAACTTTTTTGATAAGAATTTTATATATGTATATAACCATGTGATTTCACTGTTTTAATGAATATGAAAATAGATATTCTCCTGCCAACATAGAGCAGAGCATTCCTAATTTCAAATATATCCCTATGGAGAAGGTATCATGTGGAGGTGGAGGCTTCTCCTGTGTTTACAGCCCTCTTTATATTCAAAAATTAACATTGATTCTGTTCTTAGGAGAACTTTAGCACAATGGTCTAAATATGAAAAGACCAGTTAAAAAGCTAAACCCAAGCATTGCTCAGGATTTGCTAAAACACAATAGAATTTTGTTATTGTTCCTGGTAACAGTAGATACTCAGTATCTCTGGAACAGATTGGATTGCAAGGTGTCATCTGGGGACACTGTCCCTATTCTGGGACATTTAATGTATAAGTTACAAATGGCCACCTTGTCTCAGAAGGATGGATGCTATCAATCCATCAATTGATTATTATGATGCATGAGCACAGGTCATGTTTTAATATTTAATAAGTGCATTGTATGCTATCCTGGGCCACAGGACACATCTAACAATTGCTATGATTTACATTTCATTAATTGTAAAGAATTACCAATACAGCCATGGCCAAGAATAAAGTGATGTATATTCTGGTGCACTGAGAGTAGATAAGAAAATGAGATTTGTGCTAGAACCTTCATGACAAATTAGAAGTTGAGAATTAATTTGCTTTTATAATTTTTTGGCACATATTTATACCATAATTTTATCAGATACAGTGTTGTCAGCTAAGTACTCTTAGAGAGGTGTTGAGCATCCTTTAATTGTAAGATTCACTATTTGTTTCCACAAAGTCTAGGAGAAGCACACTTTATCACAGTTGTGTTCGCCATTTCTTAACACAGTAAAACCCAAGTTTTCTTACATGTTTTAAAAAGGTTTCTGCAATATCATGACTATAAATAACTAAGATTACACAAATATAAAACCACAACAATATCAAAAGAATATCCATCAACTGGTTGAATTTTAATTCCAGCAAAACCTAAGCAAGTTCTCTCTCATAAGACTCACATGTAAGCATTGACTTAAAAGGAAAGTGACAAAAAAGCTTCTGAATTCATATGAATTTACTTTCAGTGCTCTTATATATTTCTAGATGAATGGACAGTTAAGTGGATTGAAAACTGGCTAAAAGATAGGACCCAGAGGGTTCTGATTAGAATCCAACTGGATGTCTGTAACAAGTGGTGTTCCCCAGGGGTCAGTACTGGGTCCAGTCCTCTTCAAGATATTCATCAATGATCTCAACGAAGGGATGGAGCGTACCCTCAGCAATTTTGCTGGTGACACAAAACTAGAAGGGATGGCTGACAGCCCATAAGGCTGTGCCGCCATCCAGAGACATGGACAGGCTGGAGAGATGGGCTGAGAAAAACCTAATGAAATTTAACAAGTGTAGGGTACTGCACCTGGGGAGAAATAACCCCCTGCACCAGTTCAGGTTGGGGCCTGACCTGATGGAGAGCAGCTCTGAGGAAAAAGACCTGGGAATTCTTGTGGACAACAGGATGACCATGAGCCAGCAATGTGCCCTTGTGGCCAAGAAAGACAATAGCAT
>JAOXNG010000021.1:23430870-23451647 GCA_028566535.1 Scolopax minor
AGGAGGGTGTCTTTAATCAGCTTGTGGTTTTGGTGAAGAACTTTCTCACTGCCCCTGTTGCTATGTGGAGTACCCATTTTCCTTCCCACCAGTTCATTTTGCACCCAATCTGGAGTCTGTTAGCTCCCAAAGTATGGATGGAGGGACTGTGGGACCTACACAGATTAAACTCCCACTTCCTGCCATTCCTGCTGCCTCTGATGAAAGCTGTGACCCAAGAACGTTCCTTCTCCTCAAAGTCGGGCTATGAGCTAATGTAGAGGAGAGATGTGTGCAGTCGTTTATCCTCCACAACAACAGATGGTATCCGACAGCTTCCTCCCTTATGCAGTCACAGACTCCACAGCTTGCATCTTTTCCACTTTTCTGCCAGGAATAATGTTGGGGGGGAGGAGCTTTAAAAATGTTTCATTAATGTTTCTGGAAATGTTGTTTTGTGTGTGAATTGCAGGAGCTATTTACAGTAACTTCTTAAATGAACCTTGCGAAAGGAGAATAATTTCACTGCGTGCAAATTTCACAGCCTCTTACTGTTCTGATTTTTTTTTTTTTTATGACAGCTTCTACATTTTAAAGTTATGGCCCCAGGCCTAAGAAACCCAGTGTCTTTTTGGGCCAGGTGAATTATGAATCAGCCTTGAACTCCCTTCATAGTGCTGAGTATTAATGTGTCCATATTGCAGGGGGTTAGTGACTTAACCAGTGGGTTGAGCAGAGAGCAAAGAGGGGGCTTGAGGTCTCTAAGTGTTTAAGGCAGGGCACTATATTCTTTCCCTGCTAGACAGATGGGAGACAGTGAGGCTCATGGACCTTGGAGAAATTAATGGGGCCCTCTAAAAAAACATCCTGCTTGGAAATGAAATGTTAGCTGCACAGCCGTGCGCTCTGTGTGACTGCCTTTATTTTTATTGGCCCCTCATCCGTTAAAGTTGTCACCTCCCGCCGTCATCCCAACTTTCTCTGTTGGGAGAGGCTTTGGTGGTAGAGCTCATCCACAAAGTCTGGGACTACTTGCCAGTTGTGCTGTCGGCATCTCATTTCAATGGGGGTCGTTAGCCAATTATCAGCTTAACTGAAGATACTTGCTGAAAATTTAATGAAAACTGATTAGTGAGGTGTGTTTTTTCTTGGCTGGGAAGCTTCGGTTTACCGTAAGGTAGAAGGCAGCTGGCTCATGAGCAAAGAGCATAGGCTGCGGGTGCAAGCAGTTGGCTCGGTTGTGTGATGGAATTGGTAGGTAGCTGTCAACAGTGGTCAACAACAACCCCCAGTTTTCAGGACCTCTTGGTATGGCTGGTGTTTTCTGTGGAGTTAGGGTGGGATTAACAGAGCTGCAAGCTCTGATCTGGTTCTGGCTATTGCTCAACTTGATGTCCCCCCATGAAATCTGGGGGTCCTATATCTGACCCCCTGGCAGCCAGCAGAGCTGTGGCTGATCAGGTCTGGGCCACATCTTGACTTGGGGAAGAGGGGCAGTGTCTCCCTTGACCTGCTGCTTGCTGGACTTGGATTTCTGATAGCCACATACATAGTGAGGAGTTTAGAACTGTATTTTGCTTCAAGGCTTTTTTCAATAGTTTTAGTGCTTCTGAAAGATGATGCTTTAAAAAGAGTCCTGTGCAGACTCCTCTCTTTAGATGCTCAAATACAAGCATGTCAAAGAAAAGAATGTCTCTGTTTCCCCAGCAGAAGGAGGGCTGCTCCAGGCACAAAAATGCATGTGACCTCTAGTTGTGTTGGTCTCTGTTCTAGCAGAAAGCAGAATACTGTGCTGATAACTCTCTGTTTATTCTGCTTTTGTCCTCTAAAGAGAGGCATGACAATACAGCAAATGTCTGGTACTGTTTTCTCTTGAGCCCTTCTTAAATATTTTGAGCTGGTTGATCTCTCCTAACCTATGTGAGTTATCTGCAGATCCAGGGTTTGTGGAGAAAGATGTGTTGGACAATATTGCAGCCCTTCTTGTCCTCAACATCCTGAGACTCCTTCCTACCTCCTAAACCAACCCTGCTGACTTTAGGTTTTGACTTGCCTTATTTATTACTTTCTTCTTTCCAGCAGCCCCTCTGGTAAAGCCAAACCCCGACATGTTGAGCTTGTCTCCTTGGCAAGTTTGAATCTTACAAATTTGTCCAGGTTCAGAAGAAAACCAAATATTTTAGGGAATGCAGGTATTTCATTTGGATAATTGATAGATTTTTTTTTTAATAGAAAATAGTGTGGTTATTTTTGTTGATATTTAGCAATAAGTGATGTTACTGAAATGCTTCTTTTGAAATATAATTTTAATTGAATTTGAAGCAAAAGGCATTTCAAGATGAGGAAAACTGAACTGCTAGGCTCAGAAATATTGCAGCTAGACATTTTGATTTTGCAGAATTAAAACATTTTGGTGCGAAGAACCTTCAACATGAAGGAGTCAGGAGTGATTTGAGAAGAATTTTGATGTTACTGAGTCTGCATTTCCTCTTGGATATATATATATACAAGTATGTGTGTATGGTAGTGGAACATTTCCTACCTGCTTCCACAGTAAAGGAGTAGGTAGCACAGTCCTTTGCTGTAGAATTTAAATGGACAAACTGGCAAGTTATTTCATCTCTGGATAGTTTTGCCTGCCAGCAAAAGAGTAATTTTCCACTTGCCCAGCTCAGTCTTTGGCCAAGCCAAGAACTGAAACTGGGTCTTCTGAGTCCTTGTCCCGTGACAAGATCCCTGTCTTTTCTCTTTGTTTGTGGTTTGTGATTAATCACCCAAGTCTCCTTATTTCTGTTCTGCTCCCTGATTGTATGATCTGAAACTTTATAAACAGGCCATAGCAAATGCATGTGACATAAAAAATATGGGCATTCATCAAAGTAGCACAGCTGCTCCTGAAACAATGATGCTAAGGAAGCCCATTCATACTAATTACAGCAGCACAAAGAATTGTGTTGCTGAATTTGCTGGCAGGTCCAAAGAAGTGTTTTGGCTTGACCTGAAACAGTCTCTTTTGGGGAAGAAGTTTTTGGCAAGTTGAAATATTTTGGTTTCACTCTAGAAGAAGCATTTTCTTTTGAAGCTAAGGATTTGCTTTAAGTAGAAATTAAGAGTTAGAAGACGGAAACACTTATTTTTAAACTGGAGGGTTGTGGGTTTTGTTTTGTTTTTTTAAGGAAAGTAAGTCTTTCTCTTACCACTAACAGTTGGATAAAAATGAGTAATCGTGTGACATGTTTTAATAGTGTTAGAATGGTATTTTTGGCAACCTCTTCCTCTGAATCTGAACTTTTCTGCTGCTGAAGGATTGCGTGACCCTTCTGCAAATGCCCAGGAAAAACAGCCCACCTTGATAGCTGGGTGACCCGTTGGTGCTCTGGTTTGCTTCCAGCCTGAGGTGCTGAGCAGGTAACCCTGGTGTGAAGCCTGGAAACTCCCTATGTGGTGCTCCTTGTGGAGGGGAGAGAACAGGGGGAAATTCCTCGCCTAAACATTGCTGAGCCCAAAAAGTACAAGGTGTAATTACAGTCTGCTTACTGATGTTTCCATGCACTACTGTGATGGCACTCTGATCATACAATAATATTTTCCTTTCTGAAAATAGCATACTGATTTAGTAAAATCCTTTTAATGTTTAGAAAGTCTGGAAATGCATAATTAAGCCAATTCCCCCTTTTCCCTTGTAATTGTTTGTTCATTATCACCCCAAATGACTTCTACCACCCACTCAAGCTTAACTTTGCCCCACAAATCTGTCAAAATAGAGACACATACCAACATTGCAAATTGCTATTATGACAGAAGGAACTAACTTCCTCTTTTTCTCAGATGAATCAATTTTCAACATAATTTCACCATCGTGCAGTAGGTAGAATGATTTTCTGCTGCACAATCTCTGCTTGCCTTTCATAATATTACCTGCTCAATATTCACGTTCATCATTGTGTCTCAAGTACCTAAAACAGCCCCAAAGAACTATCAAAATTCATGACATTCACCATCATATCAGTAAAAACTGTAAGTAAGTAAAAATCATTCCCAAAGCTGCTTGGGAGATGGGACAGTAAAAGGATAGCAGTCTCACTCCAGACACCTGAATTTAGGTGGAAAACCAGAATGTTTCCAGCCCACAGGAACTTTGCTGACTTCATCAGGAGCTGCTTTGTTTGTGCAATACGGGGCTCACTGTAGTACATGTGAGTCGATGGGAAAACTGCATTTCACTTTGTTTCAGTCCCTGCTTTAAGCAGCCATTTCGATGGCATATGGAAATTAATGTTATATTTAGGTATGTTCCCGTACGTCCATGAAGACAGTTACAAAACTATTTTTAACTCTAATACTTGTACTAATCCTCCTAAAACTCACCAAGGGGCACTAACTCTTTTTCCAGCAGCAGAGGAAAACTCAATCTGGTCTTTAGGGTGATATTTCTGGATGGTAAGATATTTGCCAGAATAACCCCTTCAGTTCGCTCTAGTTCTTCTGTTATCTCAAGTTGTACTCCTCTTCTTGCCAGCATCCTGCTGATTCCTTTGACTTGTGCTACCCATAACCTTGCCATAGCAAGTCCCAGGACTTGGCAAGGGCCTTGAGCTGCTCATAGCTCTGGCAAGCACCAGCAGATGTGTGGCAGATCTGTTCCAACATACATCTGTGTGGGGCTGTCACTGTATCTGCTGTGTCAAAATCTGTGACGCTGCTGCTTGTGCATGCCTTGCATGTTCCTCCAGGTGTTTGTTACCATTTCCTGGGCTGCACGTACCTACAAAGGTTGCCACACAAAGGTTGCATCAGCTAACCAGCAGCACCCCTTCTCTCTTTTTTAAAAAAGAATTTCTTCCAAGCCTTTATGGCACCGAGAAGCCATAAAGACTGGGTTAACAGCGGACGTTGTGGATGGGCCATCCAAGTTGCCAATGGTGATACAAAAGCACCACTGAAAGCTCCAACGTTGATGTCTCCAATAGCTTTTACAGAGAGGCCAAAGGTGGTGTGCCACGATCTCCTGGGATAGTTTCTGTCTGGGGTATTACTGCAGATTCCTGTTCATGAAACCCTTGTTCTAACACGCTTGAGTATTTTGCATGCTGCAGGATGTCTCCAGAAGGATCTGTATGATACTTCAGGCACAGCCTCTCCTGAGGGCTGGCATGTCACAATATGTAATTTGTCAGCTTGATCCAGCTGGTGGGTGGGTAGGGAAGGAGCGCTCTGCTCCCCGTGAAGCTAGAGTCTCTGCTGGGATGCCAACCCTGTTCAAGCTCAGATAATACAAGGGAAGGGCCTCTATTTTTGGCATTTTGTCTGTTGTTGTTTGTTTGGTTTTTTTTTTTTTTTTCATTTTATTTTTTTATTTCCTTGACATCTTCTGCCACCCCACATTGTCTCTAGGCCTCCCTTGGGAAGCAGCTCTACCTGTGATGGGATGCAGTGTGCTGGTCGTATGCTCAAAGCAGCCTCTGCAGCCCAGTCCTGGGACGCAGGGACCTACATCCATTGTCCATGGAGTCCTGGAGGGGAGCGTGCCCTATGGGTCAGATGATTTTCTCCAAGACAATGGAGCAAGAGGTAGAGGGCACTTCTTTGGTGGCACACACTCGGAGACATGCCTACCTTTTTCTGTGGCTGTGCTGTGGGCATCTCCGTTGGCCAGTGTGCAATGATTATTACATTGCACTCCTGCACTGCAGTGTAGCGATGACTGCAATTTATCAGGCTATTCCCTGATGGAATGGGTTTGACCTGAATGCTACAGTGTCTCAGTGCTTCCAACTAGCTCCACTCAAGTGGTGCCCATGCCAGCTTTCCTGGAAGACAGGCTGATCTGGCGGGAACTGCCTGACACATCGCCATCAATGCATAATAACCTTTATTAAAAAACAAAAACAAACAAACAAAAAAAACAACCAGAAAAAAACAACCTTCTGCCCACAATCCCATGCTAACCCTAGGAATATGGGCATTAATGTCCAGAGAGCTTTCTCTGGATTTAGATTATTTGTGTTTATCTGGATTTCAGATTGACACCATAAATATTCAAACTTGGAACCTAGCTGGATGCAACTGCTGTTGACTTTTCTATGACCTAGCTGGAAACTTTAAATCAGCTGTCAACTTGACTTTCAAGGGAGCGAAATGCTCCAAATCCACTAGATAGCATCTCCTTGGTGTTTTATTGCCTCTTGAGAACCTCACTTTGGTAGGGACCCAACTCCAGCCTCCTCTCAGAAAGCAGAGCTTTGTTAGCCTTGCAAAGTCATTAAACCTGCTGTGTGGGAATAGGGGTGT
Organism: Scolopax minor; assembly: GCA_028566535.1. Lineage (NCBI taxonomy): Eukaryota > Metazoa > Chordata > Aves > Charadriiformes > Scolopacidae > Scolopax > Scolopax minor. Next base: position 23,437,141 of record JAOXNG010000021.1, read on the forward strand.
CCTACCTTGTAGCAACACACAGGGCTTATTATATAAAACACACATGATTAATATACAAGTGAAACGAGTCCAGATGCAAGCCTAGCATTGGGTTATTAATAGGCTAACATAGATCTCTATCAATGGTGCTCTCTGTTCGCTAGATCGCACTGGATGCTGCATTTTGGGTGGTTTCTTTTCTTAAAAGCATTCCTTTGTCTTTTGAGATAGATACATAGGGCTTTTCTGCAGGTACCGAGTATCTTTTGCTCCCACTGCACAGTGTGCTGTTCTTCTGGTCAGTAACCCAGGGCTGTTTTGTAAGCTGCTGAGCAAATCTGTAAGCAGCTTGTGAGGACAGTTGGGGCCAGCGGTGCCACACCAGTGACCACAAGTGGCTGTGTTCTCTGCTCTGGTGACTGAGCAACACCAGGTTCATCATAGCAAGTAGTCTGTCAGCTTAATGGATGTCACAGTGTCAATAAAGGTTATGGCCTCTGCTGAAGAAAGAGACCCAAACACCTTTTAAGTAATTGCATGGTAGTGGGGAGCAGCAATGATGTATCTGTCTGCTTGATGTGTGCATCCTCCTCTGAAGAGCTGAACAGTGCATCCAGAGATGATGCACTGAAAAGTTAGGTAAAGAAGTTGGAGCCAGATGTTTTGCTGGAGTAGACCTGTTGAGAAGGGGACCTGCAGCATGGCTGGAGTCAAGATCTCCAACTCCTTGTAGCTCCTTGGGAGATACTGGATATCTCTTTTCCTCAGTCACCTTGGCCCACCTTTCCTAAGGTGTTGCTGGATTCAATTGCCTGGCTTTGAGACTGGCCTGGTTTTGCAGTGGTGTGGGACATTCAAATACTGACAATCACATGGTATGGTGTGGCGTGGTCTCAGGTCCATGCAAAGTGTCTTAAGTGGACCAAGGTATGAGCTGGTTTTGAAAATGCAGAGGCTGGCAAATCCAGGCTGACATCTTTTAGACTAATTCGTTTGATGGTCTAGTCCTCTAATGTAGTGTTTTATTAGGTCCAACAGATTTCTGTTCCAGATTCCCTGGGGAGCTCTCCAAAGTAACTGTTCAATGAATAGCTTTTCCCTGCAGCTAAATGAGAGGTGCTGGCAATAGAGAGATTTTGGCGAACCAGCCTGACAAAGACTTGGAAAGGGTCTGAGTCCAACCTTACAGATTATCTCACACCTCCTACACTCACCTGGCTGAATACTGAAAGCAAATCACAGGCAAGTGGTTCGGTCTTATAGTGCCCAGGGATGCCCACTCTAGGTCTTCATTTCAGCTCCACCTCTGTTGTGAAGGTGCTTCTTCCTGTGGCTGCTGCTCTTGATGCTATGAGGTCACTGTCTGCAGAAGCCCTCAGAGATGTGTGCTCTCCTGGAAACCACATGCAGGGATTTGGATGCCCTGGCATGGCAGGCTCTTGTAGTGAGGTCTTCCTTCAAGCCCACTCTTGGTTATGAAGATGTCTGGACTCTCTAATACAGATTCTTATGCCTTGTGCTTTTAATATCATGCATGAATTGCTATCAGCTGACTAAGATTAATTGAATATGTAAAACAGTAGGTGCTAAGAATTAATACAAGGCTTTGTAATACAAGATGACTTTTATTCTAGTTTGAACAGCAGCTATAAGTACATTAGTTTTATTGATCTATATTCATAGAATTATTTAAATGTACCCTCTGGTGCTGAGTGTCAGGGATTTTCCAATGCTTGCCACTATGCATTTTTCATTAGAGGCTAGTGAAGGCAGATCCAAACTTTGCCCAGGCAAGATTAATTTCAGCTTGACAGCCACAGTCAAACACAAGCAGAGTGTGTTTTGAGAGCTGACCACTAACCATGGTCTCACACCATGTACCCCAGAGCGGTTTCCTGGGCTCCTTGCTTCAGGCTCTCCTGCATCATCACTGTTCCAGCGCTGCCAGAGTGTGCTGGCTACCAAACATCCTGGCTCTACCAAGGCTTTTCTTCTGCATTTTGTTTTAAAAACTAAAAATGGATCTGTTCCTATACATAGCTGAAATTCTTATATTAAAAGGCTGTCTGCACTGTGCATACTAAACATGGCCTGATCTTTCAATGTCAGATGTTTGGCAGGTGCCAACTGTCTGTAGCTGGTACAACATTTCTGCCATCCAAATGTGACTGGATCATATTTTTTTTCATCATATTTTTTTCCCACTTTTGTCTAAAAATGCTTAATTCACTTTCTTGCCCTTCTCTATTGGGGGATTAAAAAAAAAAGGAGGAGGAAAAAACCCCAACAACTTCATTTCTAGTGAAAAGCATTCTCAATTTTTTTCTTTTAATGGTGTTTGATTGTAGTCGCTAGCCAAAGGAAACTGATTTTTTTTTTTATTTTTTATTTTTAGGATGAAAAGAATGATACTTTCCAGAGAAAATGAAATGTGATGGGTTTTAGTGTTTAGAAGTGAGGCAAGTGGCTAGGCAAGAAAGGCAGCTTTCCCAGAGATTTGTCTTGAATCTCAAGATTCAAGGGTGAGAGGTGGGAGCTCTCAGAAACCCCCTTTCCTGCACTGGGTTGCTTGTTAAAGTCGTGGGAGTCTCTGGTTTCTACTGAGAGGCTGAGCTCTTACTGCAGCCTTTGCCCGAGGGAGGACACTAAGAAGGTGTCTCTCCTGTAGCTGACAGCCCAGTGAAACTAAAACTATCTGAGTTTTCTGTTTCTCCGCTCAATTGGGTTAAAATTAGCTGACAGGTTCCAAAGTGGTTGGAACACACAAGCCTACAGTTTAATTGCATAAGCCGCTTTCCTTGGAACTGTTTTACAGTGCTTATTATAACAATAATAATAAGCACTGTTTTACAGTGCTTATTATAACAATCATTTTGCATCTAGTTCAATGTTCACGGTACAGCCTGAACATGAACTTCAGGAATGCTGGAGGGGTACATAGCTGATGGGCCTCTTTGGGGAGGACATATGTGGATGTGTGCGTGCTGCCGCAGAAAAGACTTTGGGATTTGGGACCCCGTCCCTGCAGAGATGCTCTTGTCAATATGTCCTGTCTGTGAGACAGAAGGTAAGTAGGCCACAGAAGTAACTTGATGGCACTCAGTGGAAAATGGAGAGCTACTTCAGAATATAAGGCACAGCTATAAAACACTCTTTACATGCTGTCCTATACAGAAATTCAGCAAGACACAGCATGCTGGCTGGAGCTTAAAGCAGGCTGTGGGGTTCACACCAGACAGCCCCCATTACAGACATGAAGTCTGGAGGTAGCAAAGAGCACTTCCATATGCCAAAAACAAACAAAAAAAAGGACACAAAGCCTGCAGGAGTGCACACAGCTCTTACAGGATGCTCGACATGCACCTCTTGCTCAGCATGACAGCTATTTATTTCTGTAGAAGCCTTTCTGCCAGGTAAGTAATATCACGTAGCGAGAGCTCAGCTGAGATGCTGTGACCACCAGGCGAAGCGTTCCGGTTCGGCAACATTAAACAGGGCTAAAATAACTCAGTACTCTACAAACCGGGTAAACTCTAAAGGCCAAGCAATACAGTGCAGACCCAGATACCTGTATTACAGCAGCAATACACCAAATGCCATTACAGACCAAAGCAGTAAAGAAGCAATAAGCTAAAAATCAGAGCTAGAACAAGAGGAAAAAAACAACAGTAACAACAAAAAAGGATAATACATTTTTAAAGTGAGACTTGCAAAATTCCACGATCCGTTAAACTGGACTGATTGCAATGTAACCTTATATCAGTATTATGCCCCACTGTGAAACAGACTACTGATGTGCTATTTCCATTTCTGACCTCTACTTAATTCAGTTAGGTTTTGAATGCTTCATCTCATTTAGATTTGAGATGTGTTAGATTCGCTCCCTTAGAAATATTTGACTATATCTTCCCATCTGTACTGCAGTTAATGGATTTACCTTCCCATGTGAACAAAATATTGTCATGTTAGTCATATATATATATATACACACACGCACACAGAGCTCAGTGCTAAGTTTAGTACCCAATAATATCTTTTATTATACTAAACAATTACACATTTGACATGAAAAGATCTTTCTTTTCTCTCACTGAATATACATAATATTGGCTGGATTTTCTTCTGGGGTATTAAGGTTAATGATTTCTCTGGAAAACACGAAAATGGATATTTGACTCCTGATTTTCATAAGACAGTGTGGGCTGTAGTGCAGTTTCTCACTTTTTGTGAAAAGTTGCAACAATAAGTTTTCTTAAATTACAAAAAAATTACTTATTTCCCTACACACACACAAAAAAAAAAATCAGCCCCTCCAAACGTTAGAAAAATCAAAGCATTGCATACGATTGAGAGAAGTTAAGTTTGGTTTTTGAAATACTGTTCATATATTTTCTTGAACATGCAGCACAAGGGCACTTTTCCCTCGTTGCATGCACCTTGAATGATGAGTCGTACATTGGTCTTAAGAGCTCTCTTACTGATGGAAACTGCAGCAGAAATTTGAATAGACTCCAAATAGAAACCAAGACTCTCAGTACAAAGGGGGATGTTTTGGCATTCTGGTTCATGGGAACAGAGTACTTGGTCTCCAGTACAACTGAGAAGAAACTTCTAGAAAAATTCTCTCTACAATAAAAAAAAACTCTACAAGAATTTCTAATATGACAACCTGCACTACGGCCTTTAACACCATTATGTGCCTGAATTCCAAGTTCAAACTTCCATAGTATAAAGTAGAGTCAATGAATACCTTACCTAGTTAAATAAAATTCTGAAAAAATATGTATTATTTAAGTATGTATGGGAACTACATGAAAACAAATGGACCTTTTTGAAAAATTTCTTAGGTAATTTGCCATAAACTGGGTATGTTAGTCCACACAAAAGTGATAATATTGTCAACTTCATCTCTGAGAAAATACAGTCCAGTGCCAGTGTTAACTTCCCAGATATGATGGAGATAGTCACCTAACCCTGTTCTCTTGAGCATCATCTCTGCAAATACAAATCCAATTCCCACACACTGAAACCTTAAATTAATAACATATTACAGTACAAATACAAGTCTTATTCATGTTACTCTAAAAGAAAATAAAAAACATTCATGGCATTTTTGACATCATGCTTTTACAGTGGAATTTTTAAAAAATATATATGAAGTGAACCATAAAAAGTCATAAGTTATAGAACAATGTAATTCAAGGACATTCAGTAGAAAGAGAAAGCATTTCCTGGTAAAATTAAAAAACCAGACATGATATAGGAACAAATTATGATATCAAGTGGTCTACAAATAGATAAATCCATGGAAATCTATAATGAGATAATGATGAATGTACTCAGTGTTCTAGTTTAAACCAAGTGGGCCATTTCACAGAGTGCTTTACAGTAAATATAACCAGGCCTTTATATACTATTATTTTTATTCCCTGACATACACGTACCCCTCAGGAACAAAAGTCTAAAATACCCAGACTCTTGGCTTGAAAACAGCATAAATTTTTTATTTGGTGCTAGTTAGAATCTGACCAGAATCACCAATTCCTGAAGACAAAATGGAAATAAAAAAATATGGAAAAGGTAAAGGAGAAGTCAGTGAAACACATTCAAAAGAAACATGGAAACATCACAAAAAGCTATGCAATAGTCCAAATAAATTTTGTTTGCTATTTTACAGCCCAGTTCCACAATTTATAAAAGTCTTTAGTCACTTCTCACATGGCCTTCGCTTTTTAAACAGCTTGCTTAACTTAGTATGTTCAACACTAACTAAATATCCCCCACTTTCACCCAGATCATTTATGAATATGCCAAACAATTCAGACATTCAGAGGTCACTGTGGGACTTCACCAACCTGAAAAACTTTTGCCAGCAACAAAACCTGTTGTCACATCCCTGTCACCAAAGTAAACTTCAGGCAGGTCTGCAAGTCACTGGGAGGAGCTACCCCAACCTGATACTCTCAATCTTAGTACACTTGGACTCATGCAACAGCCTTGGCTACAGATGGGACACAAGAAGATATCCACCTGGATGTCTGCTAGAAACTCTTCCCTCCAGCAGGGAACCTCACTGACAGCAGCCCAGCAGTGCTGTCCTTCTCAGCCATCTCTGCCTCACACAGACTTCAGAGATGGGAGAGACACACCTCATGAAAGAGGGAGATGGTGGTACAGCATCATGAGAAGCATGAGATCAGGCTCTGGAACTCAGAACACGAAGCTCTGAAATTCTAATCCTCATCTCAACACTTCACTCACCGGGACCAACACATTTCCTCACAAACAACATAGACTTAATCCTATTCTGAGGTGAGGTCTAACACTTTTTCAAGAAATAAAATGCAGAGAACTAGCCCAAGATTTTTTTAGGTCAGTTTGTCAAAGTTATGTGCAATCAATCCAATCAGGGTTAATAAAACCATAAAAGTAGGACACGTCATCTATGGGTTGTGCTATAGCTTTCCCTAACAGCAAGACACACATAGACAAATGCCTACATAGCAAACAAAAGAATGCAAGCACAGAAGCAGGATCCAACAGCAATAGAGGTATCTCAATGGCAGAAACAGAGGTCTTGAAGAACGCTTTAAAAGGAAGAGATGCACACAAGAACTATGCTGTACGACTTCACAGGGTAAGACATTTTAGGTGACTCCAGCTGAAAAAAATACTTTCAGCAGACTAAAATACTGTATTAATTCCTGCACTTAATCTGTAAGAACAAAAACAACCTAACTGAAAAGTAAGTAAAGCATCTTTTAACAGTACAGGAGGAAAAAAATAAAAAAAGAGTATGCAGAGGCAGGTACCATGCAATTCAGCTCCCAACTCTAGCCTGCCCAGGATGACCCAGGATGAGGGCAGGTTCCCCCACGTGCACTGACACAAGAATGATAAAGGGTAGAACTAGGAAAGAAGCACCACAACAGAGATGCATCTGTCTCAAAATAATAATAAAGGAATGAAGAACATATAGCACTATGCAAAATACTGTAAAAAAAAAAAAAAAAGAAAAAGAGTTATGAGAAAATCTTACCTGCAACATAGTCACCAAATCCAATGGTAGTTAAAGTGATAACCACAAAGTAAATTGCATCTAGTGTGCTCCAGCCTTCTATGTGCTTGAATATAACTGCAGGAAGAGCAACAAACAGCACGCAGCCAAATAGTATGAATATTATTGTTGAAATTATGCGAATCTTTGTCTGACTCACATTCCATTTCTGGAAAGGAAAAGGGGAAAGAGAGGAAAACCATTGTTAACAAAACTGTGCCACTGTACATCAGCATATATCACCATCCACAGTGACCACTCGGTTGCTCAAGAGGACGGTGTATTATAATTCTTAAACAAACAGGAAAAAACAAAGCAGGGTTTATTTTGAAAGAGTTTTTAAGAGCAAACCCTAGGAAACATTTGTGGCATTCATATTAACAGCTAATCATGCTAAAGTTTTGAGTGAGGGCTAGATATTTGAGTGAGCTTCAAGTAGCGCTTGCACCTGCAACTTCTCTACTTTAAAAAGTTAATTTTGTAGATGCATTAAATTCATATTTTTAACCATACAATTCCCTCTAATCAAGTAATTGGCTAAACATAACCACAGCAAATAGAGCTGGAAGGGAAAGATCACTACTTCCAAACCTGCCCCAAGACAGAAACAATCCAACTAAGCCACGGAAGATACATTACTGGACAGCCAATATGTACTGTTCTTGTCATCAGGAAGTTTTCCTAATGATTAACTTGCATCTTATCTCCTTCAGTCTGTCTACTATTTATGTTCTTATACAAGGGAAACAAAGGAAATGCTACTTTGCTCTTTCCAGTAAAGTTTTAGAGTTGTTTCCTTTCAGTCATATATTCTTTAGCCCAAATAACTAATTTCTTTCAGTCTTTCTTCACGCATCTATTCTCATTACCATCGCTTGTCTCCAATGGCTCCAACTAAATAAACCATGTTTCATTAGGTGCTATACTCTAAACTAGATACAAAAACCCCAACTAAATAGAATGGAAGGACCCTTTCCTATGCTTTATCCACTTATTTATTTACATTCCTATTTATACTTCTAACAACAATGTATGCTTTTTCACAGCAGTATGACCATTAACCCATGTTACTTTATGAGCCCCTGGAGTATTCAGAACATTTTTACAAAATTGCACCTAGACAGCTGTTTCCTGATATGTAATGGCATATATTATTATTTCTTCAAAGACTACTTGGAATTTGTCCCCCCTTGAATTAAATCCTACATATTTGAACTGCTTCTCAAAATTTTCAAGATAATTTTGAATTCTAATTCTGTCTTCCAATTGACATAACCTGTACAGTTAATGAACAAATTCCTTTATCTGTTGTGTAAACTATTGATGGAATTTAACAGTACCAAAGTTAGAACAGACCACTGCGAAGTCCAATTTGAAATGCCCTACAAGTTTGGCAATTTTCCTTTCAGTACAGTTTTCCATCCATCCAAAGCATGCTGGTTCAACTTAAAGCAAGCAAGGGATTGTGCAAAACTGAAAGCTCTCACAAAATGAGTTCAATAATGAAATCAGGCTGTTCACAATACATGGGTATTTTTATATTTAAGTTTAGTGGAAATGGAAACTATGTTTTACAGTCATTATGACCTAGGTCCAGCTTTTGTGACCCATATCACAGCAGCAGCAATATGAAATTCCCTGCTCTGATGCATCAGTGTCCCCCAGTTCTTCATTTGGAGAACTAGTAAACAGAACAAGGGAGTGTCCCTGACTACAACATGTACATCAGCATTTTCATTCAGAGATTGGCAAAAAGGGGGCAAGATGCTGCTTTTTAAGGTTGGGGTGTTCTTGTTGTAGGGATACATCCATGACAAAAAAAGGAAAAACATTATCCTTATGAACAATAGGCTGAGAGGCAACAAATTAGTCTCAAATCCTTTGTGCTTTTAAGTAAAAATAAAATCCAGTGATTAAAAAAATTAGAAAGGATAAAAGTAAAGTGTTCTTATAGAACATTCTTGCCTTTTTTAGGCAAATCTCAATAGAATTGGACTTTACTCACCAGTAACTTGTCTGGACTTGAACTGATGTTTCCCAGTTAAAAATACCTGCCATTTCCCAAAAAGCTTTCAAGCTTTTATTTACCTATCACATAAGACTACTCTGTACAGGTCCAGTTTGCTTTGCTTTGAAAATAAAGCCATAGAAAAGATTCAGGATTTTTGCAGAAAAACAAATCTTAACACTTGGAGTGCTAATGCAAACAGCTACATAGTCGGGCTGTTTACTAAATATTTACTGGATATGACATTCTGCATATCAAAAGACAAATAGTATTTTATGTGTGTTTTGAATGTTAGATGATAGTTAAACCTACAACAGTATTGAAGGTTAGTAAAAGGTCTAAAGAATTAGTTTTATTGTTTCATTATGCCACATTCTATATTTCAAAAATGTCATTAAATACATTCTTCATAACTGCATTGTAAAACACAACCTTAATAAACTTTTCTCTGTATGAAACAGATCAAATTAAGTAAACTACATTCCCCTGCTAGAATTCAAAGCATTTGCTTTTTAAGGATTGGCTATGGATGAACTTTATCAATATCTGCACAAGCTTCTAGTCTAAGGGGTCTCTTCCTCCACTGAAGCCATGCCACTTTGTATGAATAATTAAATGTTTGTAACCAAAGAAAAATGGAGGGCGTGAACCTCTAGCCTGTGCTAAGGAGTTCAGCAGAAAAGGCTGAAAATACCTTAGACAGTAGAACATCCTACAGCCTACTGAGACTACAAAGAGAAATCCAGTGACAGGGAAACACCAACTGGTTGGTTGGTACCATTTAGACTGTCCTGTTTCTGTGAATGCCCAAAGCTTTAGTCACCTACAGACAAATCTAGAAACGTAGATGCCTACAGGCTGTAAGCATTTTCTGTGGTATGATGGCATCTGAGTAGACATTTTAAGACTTGTGATTTTAGGCTCAGACACCAAAGGTCTTCTGTGAATCAACTCAAAGCAGCAGCAATAATTTCCACACATTGCCCCTGCAGCTCTACTCTTCCATCTGTCCGAGTCAGTGATTTCCTGACACAATCTATATGACAACCTTTAAAGGTAAACATCACAGTAAGCTTAGGAGTATAAGGGTAAACCAAAAATAAAACATTTTGAATCTTATTCCTCTTCCCAAACATAATTATTATAGAAAATGTTTGGCTTCATCCAATTGTCAATTAACAATGTTCAGTAACACGCTTAGATTTTGCAAATTTCTTCCTACTTTGTGCTAGACATCTGGTTATAATGATGAGCTATACACTGTTTCTCAGACTTCTCATTTCACTTGTTAACTTCAGAAGAACAAGCAGCACAAAGGAAAAAACAAGGCAGTCAATATACTCACAACAAAGGTATCTTCTACTTTGGCAATTCCTTTCCCGAAGATTGTCCCCAGTTGATCTCCAACACCAGCCAACAGAAAACCAAACAGAGGAATTCCCAATAAGGCATAGATGATACAGAATATCTTTCCACCTTGTGTGCGTGGGGAGATGTTTCCAAAGCCTAAATTACAAACAACTTTAGATGTTTAAGAAGTTACATGTTACATTACACTTTATAAAACGACAGTTTGAAAAAAGGTCCTACTAGGTTAACCATATGACACAGAAAACATTGTGAAAAATAAAATGGAAGTATAGGTCATATAATCCTCTTTAACCCAAACTAATCTGCTGCACAATTCATCAGTTTGGGGGTTTTTTATTATTTTACATATACTGTGGAGATGAAAATCTTCCTTGTTATTGATTTTATAATTATTTAATTGAATTACAGCTTTTCTCATCTACTGAATATAGTTAATACCAATTGGTATTAACCTCTGCTACCTGCAAATGTTATATTACTGAATTTGTAATTGGCAGGCCGCAGTACTTGTCAACAAGATAAGACTTTTTTAGATGTGCTGTGTTTCAAATAGTAGTAGCCTGAAAAAGAAAAAGCCACTTGGATGAGCAAAACAGATTTCTAGAATAAATGGGACTGCTTAGAATTTTTTTTTAGTAAAGGCTATGATTCTTTTAGTGTTCCAAAGTTTAGGGAAAAGAGTTTACAGTTCATGGCTCTGTCCATTTGAAAGTGGAAATCATTTTGTCTTTACTGGCTTGTGAAAAAGAGCACTCCGATGTGCCTAGATATGGTAGCTCAAAATCTGTTGGTCCACTTACAAAAGGGAAACTGGAATACACAGAGCATAGGCCCCAGCATCTGTGAAACATCCCTCGGATATGTCTCCCAGGACTGGAATGTTAATGATTTGCTCAAGGTCACCTAGGCAGAACCCCACAGACAAGTTTTGGGGGCATCAACCCTCAGTTTTAATTCAAAATCTTTTCTCCTCCAAAGGATCACTCGATGTTCTGGGGGAGCAGTGGGGCAGTTGCAGTAACATCCCAGCATTTTTCACATTGTTTCATTTTTCAGCACATGGTGAACTTTGAAGGAAAAAGACTTTTGTCTAGGGGGAGGCAGGAAGCCTTTGTGAGAAAAAGGCTTATTTTCCATAGAGAAATTAAACAAAAGCCTTTTTAAAAAGTTACCTTTCTTGTAGGAAGAAAATAATTTCTGAATAAAAACCAGTATATTGTAGCAAGTAATTGAGAAACTAGTTTCTCAGTGTCTTAAATATTAAGACAGTTACTTTTCCTATATACAAAAATCACTCAATGAAAATCCAATTTTCATGTGAAAAATCTGATAGACAAAATTTATTAGCTCTATTGAGAACTTGAAATATCAATTTTCTTTTAAACGTAGCTTAGTATTTACACACAATGACTAAACTTCCACAACGCAAAGAACTTTTAATGAATAGCTTAGATATTTATGAGAATTTTTATTTAACTATTTTGAGCATCTTGTTTTAACATAAATATAGATTTTTATTTGTGAAATCTTTTATCTTAATTTTTGATTCTGGTCTCGTGTAAGCTACATGCAAGCTGTGTCAAAACTACTTTTTCCTTTCGGTACAGAGGAGACAAAGCCACCCCTCACTCAAATTCATAAATAAAAAAGGAAATCACATTGGGAATACATTTTACTCCTAGATATTTTGCCCTAATATCTCTTACTACATAGTAATTGTACAAATAATAAATGCAGTGTTGATAAGAGTTCACTTTGATTTTAAAAAAAAAAGTTCATATTTTCCCCAAATCATGACTAATAAACCCTGTCAAACTGAACATAAAGGACAAAAGTACAGGAAACATCAATTATAGGTCATGGAGTGCTCCAACTTCATAAGTTTTTCCTGCACTGCTATAACAAAAAAAATAATAATATTCTGTCTCGGGCAAGTGAAATAAAGTCACAGTGCCTTTAGTCCAACCTTGCTCCCTAACCCGAAGCCAGGGCTAAAATTACTGATTATAATTCAGGAAATTTCAACTCCACTAAGTTCACTCTGTCCCTTCATGCACCAAGCAGAAAAGACCCTTGAGTTTTAAAATAAAATTAGCTCATCACCAACCAAAAAAAGGGACAAACAGATCCAAGCTACTCTGTTTTCTTAAGTGTGCGTGTTTATGCTCAACAGGAGCTTGAATAGTTGCCAGGGTATAACTCCTGGGGCGTCTTAATGCAATTTAGACTCAGGGGTCTGGATACACCAGATATATAATACTCATACTAAGGGATTTGGAAATTGTTCTCTTTTTTTTTATTATTTTTTCGGTTTAAGAACTGTATTCATGTGCTCTACAAAAGTGATGTCTCATAACGGTGACAAAGTACCAGCCCAGTGAAGGACAAGCCAAACAGGCAGTTTCACTTCATTAGCTTCATACAGCAAACTGGCATTTTCTGTGCATCCCACAGCCATTACAGAGAAAAATATGTTGCAGCAGCAATTGTCATCTGCTGCTAATTGGTATGAGGACAAGAAGTTCTTCACGTTCAGCTCTACTTGTTCTCCTCCCAAAATCAGTCATGTCTTCCTCATGAAAAGCATGGTACCTCACTTCTACACTTGCCAATTCTTGCTTTTCATCCTGAATAATGACACTCTTTTCTTCCAGAAGATGCCACAGAAAATCTTGTATTATTAATTACACTTTAAAAAAAATATCTCACACATTACTGGATAAAAATAACATTCCAATAGGTAGTAGTTTATCTCCGTCAGATACTCACTGCACATAATACAAACCAGGGCACTCTCAGCATAGGACATGTACTTTAAGGAATTGATCTACCAAGGGGTGTCCATCACACATTCATCATATTTCCTACAGTCATGTTTCATACCAGTCTGCTGCTGTACACCACAGCCTACTTCACGACTTACACAAATTGTCCTTACATCCTACTGTCAGTTTCTCCATTGACAAACTAATCCATCATTTATGCAATGAGAGAGAAAACATGTGGCTGATGCAATTCCTAAGGGGTTTGTCTCAGAAAAGTATTATTCCTTTTTTTAAAGAAAAAAAAAAAAGTAAAATCAGGAGAATCTTGCTGCTAGGTAAAGCCAAAGGAAAACTTCATGTTGGGCACTGTGCTTGGAGAGGAGCACACAACCAGAGGAACACCACCACACATCCCTGCATACCACCCAGCTCTTCTCCAGGGCAGCAACTCCCAGCACTGCTGAGTCCCTCCAGAGTTCCCACTTCTGCTCCAGAGGCCAGTATAAGGTCTATCTATAACTGTCTTACTCACTGAGAAACCTGGGGGGACCGTCCCCATCCCACCACGTTCTCTGCCCTCTCTTCCCTCCCAGCTCTTTACCCAGCAGGCATGGGGATGGCACACACTACCTAGGCCACTCTTCACACCTTCTGTTCTGTGCAGCTTTTCTCTTTCTCTGATTCTACTAAGTAGATAGTTCCTAGAACCAGTTGGTTCCCCAATAGAACCATTACATTTGCTTTTGAACATGGAAATAAACTAAACACTTGATTTAAACTTGCTAAATTTATTGGGAAGTGTCACTCCAAGAGCTTTTTACCAACGCTGTCTGCAACAAATGATACAGAGTTCAAATTTTAACTTTCAGAGTGGGATCAGTTTCACCCGAGACAACGTCAGCACCATTTTTGGTCTGTCCTTTCCGGTGCACCCCCCTCACTTCACTTTCACGAATTTTGCACGATTTGCCTCCCAGTTTCATCAAATCCCTTTCATGTCCTGCCGAATGCTTAGCATGCCTTTAATGCCCAAAGGACTTCCTGCATTTAGAATACATTGTCCCTGACAAGCAGCTGTGGACAAAAAATGCATTTTAGGAGCTTCTGGTAACCTCTGCATGAATTAAGAAGAAAAGGCCATTGTAAATAGATTGTAACTAATTGCTCTGTTCTCCAAAATAACATAGTCCACAGTTTCAGCTCCAAAACCCTTACAGCCTCCTAGACTCAAATCAGATTCAAAAGGAACCTCAGTCCCTTTGGTCAAAGTCAGGCAAGAGTATGCCAAATGAAAAGGGGGGGAAAAAAAAAAAAAAAAAAAAAAAAA
>JAOXNG010000021.1:23454026-23465113 GCA_028566535.1 Scolopax minor
GTGCAGTAACACAGAGGTGAAGATACCGGTTTCAAAACTATAGCCTGCAGAGAAACTGAAAGTCTCAGCTTTACATAAGTTAGGCGGAATATCTTTATCACTCATTATAGCTTATAGAAGCCAATTCTCTTAAGTTTTAGTTGCTGATTTGGGAACCATATTGTCACAATGCATTGCTACTTCTTTAACATAATTGCTCATCACAGCACTCTCTTAAGTATTATCTGGATTCCAACCTACAAAATTCCAATTTTTAGCACTAATCCATGATTCTGTGTCACAGAAATGTCAATATATTATTTTGAAACTCAAGCTTGAAAAAAGGTATTTTATTAAAAAAAACTTGCAATACCAATATCTCTCTTTTTCAACTATGAATAGTAACAGGATAACCTAGACTGACATTAGTAAAATGCATAATATTAAAGAATTGACAAGCCAGAGGCTGATCTTTCAGTGGTTTCTTTTCATCTCTGTTCTGTGGGAGCAGTAATCAAATCAATAAAACTCCTTTCAAAAGAACAGGCTATAAATATTCATAGAAAATAAGTTTCCTTCAAGTCAAAATTCTGTGCTGGAGAGGTGAAGGATCGTTGTAAGGAAAGTCTCTGCAGTATTCAATAACTCACATTCAGTTGCTAAGGCAATTTCTCAAGAAACTGGGTAATAACTGTTAAAAGACTTTTAAAAGCTTAAACATCAGTTCAGATAGTCTGCCTGCCAGTACAGTTTCTTCATTTCATTCAGCTGTCGCTTTGCCCAGTGAAGAGTATCTACTTCTCATCAGTAGTAGGACTTATGCCCTTTTTTCAATTATTTTTTTGTTGTTGTTATTGCTTGCATTCATTTTTCCTCTTATTCTAGCAAAATTGAATCAGCTCCAAAACCCAAGAACTCCCACTTGCTTTTTTCCTTTAAGTGAGATTGCTCTATGGGATCAAGCTGCCTGGCTAATACAGCTAGCAAAAACATAATGCACTTTAAAGTAACAAGTTAATATTTCCTAATACCATGAAGCTTTTACTACTCACATATTCTTATCAAGTGTAAACACACATCAAATGTGGAAAAGTGACACTCTTTCTGCATCAAAGTAATGATTAATATCAACATGCATACAAAATACATTGATACAGGTGATCCACAGAAAAACAAGAATTGTCAGTTTTAGAGACACTGACAAAAACAATCTGTGAACAATTTTGACACTGTGACTTCAAAGGAGATCTGAAACAATTGTTTTCTAGAGTTTGGGTGCTTTCTTTTGATACCTTTCCATTTTGTTCCCTATAAATAATTAGAGAAATAGGGTTGGCTTTTTATTTACAAATAAATCAATTCTTGGTGCTGGGTAAAGCAAGCTCTCATTGGCATCTCCATCCCAAGTAGAAAGCAATCCACATGTTTTCCAGCAGAGTTAAACCATACCCTGCCTGTACATGTTTCTATCTTCCCTACAAATAATAACACACAGCAAAAGTGTTAGAAAATTAAGGACTATGGCAGACTTACAGCAATGAATGAGATGTGAACAGCTAAAATACGTCAAGTCTCTAGCACTTGCCCTTTCTCTCTAAGAGCACTGCTATTCCCAGAGGTGAGGACATCCAGTTTCTCTTCTGAAACACGTTCTGTGTCAGCATGGGTATTCCCCAAATGCACTCTGGTTCCAGTGAAGTCACAGATTTAAAACAAACACTAAAAATCCCACAATCCTATAATAAGGACCTAAGATCCCATTAAGCTCATACAACTGGCCAAACTTAATGCAGGTACCTTGACCTATTAGAAAAGCTAAAATTTTCTCTGTGGCTTTAAACTTTTCTTCATGCACCTATTTCACCTTTCACCAAGTAAGTGTTCAAAAATGCAAATATTTTGCCTCATCCCTCATCAGTTTTTTCTGTGTGTCCTGTATCTATCCTTGCTTATAAGTTACATATATACAGCCTATATATCCAGATCTTTTATATGAATCCATGATGAGTGGATAAATTCTGGGGAAAAGAAAGCAGTCCTTTATACATATTTATGTAACTGCACAATTGCTTAATCTTAGTAAGGCACGTAGGAAGGAGAGCTCTTCAAGAGAATATATATATATATACACATACACATACAAACACACATTATTTTGCACATAATATCAAATAACTGAGCATTTTAATACTGAAAAAAATCCCTTGATGCAGTTAGTCCTAACATAGACCTAATATATTAAGAAACAATTTCCTGAAAAGTGTTATAGTTAAAAAGAAAACACCACCAAGTTTCTAAAAGAAAAAGCTCTTAAGATTTTCATTCATAGTATTATCTTTTTTTAAAAAGGAAATTAGATCATTTTTTGCCAGTGAGGCTTACTGAGTATTTGAAAGTTTGAGATCTTTCTCCTATATCTCATTTTTCTTTTTTTTCCTGGAGCAATCTTTACAATTAGGACTAACATGGAAACTTAAACAGGGAAAAATGAACCACCATGCATAAATAACTTCTAGTGACTTCACATTTTGGCTTTTAGCTACTGAAGTGTTTTATTCCTGATTCAGCAAAGCAAGCAACATGCTTAACTTTAAAAATGTTTAAATTTATCTCTATTCAGGTAACTTTTAAATATCTGAAAGCATACTCCTTCTGTCAGCATATATACCTGCAAACATATATACTCTTTCAAATGAAATTCCTTACAGATTTTCAATTGATTTTCAACACTGTCGTGATGTGGCAGAAATCTATCCTGGAAATCGTGCTGTCACCAACTCTTTAATTTCCCAGAATTTCACACTATATATCAAAAATCTTTTTTTATAATGTCATTATCCGAGCAATTGGAGAAAGTGCAATTACAAGACTGCAAAAATATTAAATTTGAAGGCAAGGGAACAAGAATTGATTGCTGCTTCCACAGTTTTCAATTTTTAATGTCTTAAAACTGCAGGTGTGCAGTTTTTTTTCATTGCAGTGAGAGTACTTCATCAGAAGGCAGTTGAAGATGAGCACTCTGTGGCTCACCAGCATCCTACCAGCCACCCTTAGTACAACTCCATGTCTTCAACCAAGCCACCTGGTGAACTATCACACTGGAGATTCTCACTTGATTCTTTGGCAAAGAGAGCAGTCTAAAGATGTGGATCTACAGAAAAGAGTAAAGATACGTTTCTCATAAGAGTTTGTGATTCTAACCAAAAGCTCGTAACACAGCAGCAACTGAATATAAAAAGATTGTCAGAAAGTGCAAAATAAATTCCAAAGTTTGTACTCTAAGTACACTGAAATATTTTGGCTTTACAAACCCAGCTTTCTTTTGAAATAACCCAGCATGATTCACAATGGACAGAAATTTCAGCAAGTAACAAAATCACAAGCAATCATTTCCTTCACACCTTACTTTTAAATACATAGGCTATGATTTTTCTTTACAAAGCAAAAGGAATCTTTCAAAAATTTCTAATCACTTTACCTGCCCATAGGAAAATAATTCAAAATGGAACATAATACTAGGAGACAGAGAATAAAGCTTTCAGCTAAAAGTCTTAAATTTATATAATCTTGCATTTCAGTTTACAGAGGGAAAAGAAACACAAAAATAAATATGTATAAAAATTAACCATGTGTCAGGACATTTCTCAAACATTATTTCACCATTTCCTCTGCCCTCCAAAGCCCTGAGCTGGAATATGAATAGCTAAATTAGCACAGACTAAGCCATCTGACTCTATAAACACAGCACTGAGTCTTGCTTGGCCTATAGGATACATATAGTCTCCTGGAATCAGGTGTGAAATGCAGTCTCAGACCAAGCACACCAACTAAGAGTAAAAAAATATTTATTTACTCAAAGGGAAAATAAAAAGGTAAATAACTTGAGAATTTGACATCCAAAATTTGGCATCATCAGTTCCAACATCTAGTGCTCCTCTCCATCACAGCTGTGAGATATAAGATACAACCTGTTTCTTTCCTGGCCTTCCCAAAAGGCCTCCAGGTATTCCCCTACCTTGGATTCCTGTGGAGACTATTGGCCTGCTGTCCTATTTACACCTAAACTATTTGAGGGCATTTCACACCCTGCAGGGTCAAGCCCTCTGGTTTCTCCATTCTTTGGTGTCTGAGCACCCACACGAAAGAAAACAGTGCCTCAGGAAAGATACCAGAAGCAAATGAAGTCCTGGGCTGTATTACCACTGTCTGCCAAAGAGTAACACAGAGTCAGAAAAGGAAAGAGCATCCCCTTTGAGGAGTGCATATTGATGTCTTTCAATGAAAATAAAAGTTTTAGGTTTAATGGTTTCAGGTTTGATCTAGTTTCCACTTTGAACAAACATCTTCACCCACACATCAGTTTTAAAACACAGATGCATCAATTTACTTTTTTCTGTCTCTTCTTTAACTGTCAGTACATCTTGTAAAAGCAACAACTCCTTTTTCATAAAAGGCACGATATATCTTTGAATTGAAAGACAAGAAAAACCTTTTCCTGAATAAAATAATATTGTTTCTCAACCCATAAAACATGAAAGCACAGAGAAGTATGGACAGCACAGCAGTTATTGCAAGCTAAGGACAGTAAATCTTAATGACCTTTAAATAGGACTATTCCTGGTATGAGAAGAGGACATTAATTAAAAGTATAACCCATGCCATTATTCAACCTTAAAAACTAAGAGTAAGATGGATATAAGAAAAGTAATATTCTTAATATTATTTTAGCAGATACCATATATTCCTATTATTTTTTTATTATTATTATTATTGTTGAATTCTGAAATGCAGTGCAGAAGAGTATATGTGTCAATTAGCCTCACTAAAGGTCACTACTACTCCTTTACTACAAGAAAGAAGGAAATAGTAGCTCAGACTCATCTCTATTTATAGGGTAAGTTTCATCAATGTTTTAGCTGCTGTGAATTCTGTATTAGTCACTCCAGTATGACATGGCAAATATGCATGGAATTTACAATTCCTTAGGCTACATTTCAGGAAAAAATCCTGTATGAAGAAATAAATCTCGGCTAATTTTGTTAAAATGCATTTTGCCCTTTCACACAGAAAATAGTATTTGCTGGAAAATATTTAGAAGGGTTTTTTTTTTTTTTTTACAAATATTCTGCAATAGCGTTCATAAACTCTCTTTGAAGATCTTAACTGGTGTTAAGTTTAAGCATGTTTCTATTCCTTTGGGCTTTTTAAGACACATGACATTTACATACATAGCTTTTGTTCACACAAATATTTACTGAATTGTTGTTTGTAAGCATTTTCATGCTGAACAGGTATTTGTGCTTATTTCACATACTATCCTGATGGGACAATGTGAAAACCCAAACACATTAATAGTCGGGGTTAAAACAAGAGTATTACTCATACTTTTGTCTACCTCCTTCAAAGGTTTCTGTTTTTCTTTAGTAATATATGATCCTGGAAAAAAAAAAAAAAGTCACATGAACATAGCCAAGACTGTCTATGTTGAAGGGTTTCTAAGACAAATGCTGCAAATTATTGTAAAAAAAAATTTTGGCAAATAACAGCTTATTTTTCAGAAGCTTGCATAACAATCACAAACAGAGAGAGCAAAAAAAAAATGTTAAAAAAACTGAATGTAATAAAGTAGAGTAGCTAGTCTGTGTTCAAATATGCAAACAAAAGACATTGCTTCCTATTGAATTTATATGGAGTTATCACAGAAAGATTACTACTCAAAAAAATCTTGAAACTCCTGCTGCTTTTTCTTACAGGATCTCATTTTCCTCAAGCAACCAGAATGAAACCTAACTGGGAAATTAACTGAGAACCTAACTAGGAAGATAACTGGGAAAACAGTGAATGGTTTTAAAAATCCCACTCATAAAGCCTAAATTTGTTTACACTACAATTGTCTGATTCTACTGGACACTATTCATTCAAGAGAACACTACAATCCTCTGATTATAACAATTAATTTTGCAGCAAGTAATTAAGCTGTCATAAACTGAAGCCTGATTATTTTTTTCTTGCTTTTACCAGGAATTCTTTTCTGGGAGCAGAAATATTTGTAAGAGTAATCTGTGTCAATTTGGTATCTCACAGCTTCATCTGTTAACACAAAAATGGGAAACAAATTGTTTGTTTTTTCAGCCTATCTCTGACTCTTAATAGAAAAAGAACCATTGAATGAATTCTTTCGAATATCCAGAGATTCAGTGGGATTCATTCAATCTTTTGATTCCCATTCTCAGTGATTATGTACAACTGTTCAATATTTATCATTTGGCATTTTTAATTTTTCCACACCAAGAAAAATATCTTCAGGCTCTCAATTAGTGACAAAGACATTAACGAAATCCTTACTGCTTCCCAGGTGATAAAATTGAAACCAAAGGAACTTCTGCACCACATATTCCCACCCCCCAAATAAAGCCACAAGATTTACTGCATGTGCTTTTGTGGTCCAAGATACATTAGCCCCAATGAAAAGTATGAAACTCTGGGACCTAAGGATTTTTCTATACTATGGCTCCTAAAATGTCCCTCTCAAGTCTTCTGCAGGCAAAAAACATACTGTGAACTGTAAATAAGTGTATTCAATACTGCAGAGAGAGTAACTGGCTCTACATAGCACAATTCTTTTCCTGAACTTAAAAAAAAAAAAAAAAAATCTACTGCATATGACTAAGTCACTTGATGCTATTTTATCTTCTATCCTGAACATTAACTCCCAGATGCTCATTTTCATAGATCAGTAAAACTGGTTTAAAAAAAAAAAAAAAAAAAAGACTTATAAATCTGGTGTCTGCAGCAGAGAAATATAATCTGCATTTAACAGAAGCTGGCATAGAACATTTCAGAACAGCCTTCTCTTCAGCTGAAAACTACATTATGTGCCTCAGCTGTGTCATATAATCCCATACTCAAACTCTCTGTAAACACTATGGGGTCCTAATAAACATGTAGAGCACAACAAGTCTTTCCTACAGTACTGTTATAATTTTGATGAACTGAGCATCTAGAAACTGCCACACAAACTGAACACTCAATTGAACAGCTTAGGCTGGGAAATACAAGGATTCCACATAAAAATATCCTCAAAACCAGAAGTTTCTCTAGTGAGTATATCATCTTTGCATATGGCAGCATTTAGCCAACAAAAAAATTAATTTATTTTCTTATTTGGAATCTGTATTTTAAGACACAGGTCTGCCTGTAGCAATGGTGGAAGAGTCGAAGATACTGGGTAAGCGGTAAGAGTGAATAAGCTCTTATCTAATTTTTAGGATTGCACTTTTCTCAAAGTGACTGATGTTCTCTTACTGTCTCACTCATTTTTACTCCTACCACTTTCAAGTTGATTTGAGAACACTGATCTCCTTGCAAAATTATTTTCATACATATGAAAAATTCAGAGCTCAAAGCTGGATATATACTCTGGTCTTCCCCACTATATTTCTAAGCAGACAAAGGATAGGCCTGGTCACTTGCCATCCCTTGATTTTAGTATCCACTTAACTGTTTCTAGCTTCAGCTACCACTACCCCTGTGCTGCTTCTTGTCTTCTAATACGAAGGAGAAAACTGCATCTTCTAGCCAAGTGACATGAGATGTCGCAGCTGAGGAGGCTTCAAAAAAGGGAGAACAGGAGCAGAAGAAAGAAAAAAAGCAGAGGGCTTTTTCACCCAAGGAATTTAGCTCCATTAAAACCTCTCTGACCAGAGATGAGCTCAGGATTCAGAACTCAGCCAGAGGCTCTGACTGCAGTACCAATCCTCTGCAAAGTTCCTAAGACAATATCTTATAAAAGCTGAATATATTTAGTTTTTCTCCCAGAGATTAGACCTGCATAAGCCAGAGCCCTGCTCAGGGCTCCAAAAATTCCTCAGAAATCCCTTAGAGACATTACATAAAACTGCACTATTCTCAAAGGGACTGATGATATGCATCCAAGATCATTCCTGCTGTCGCTCAAACCAAATGTCTTCCCAGACAGTCAAGCTCACCTGTCAGTCAAAAACTTCACAAAGAACAAAACCACAGAGCACAAAGTGCTGCAGACATCCCTCCCACCAGGCAGGGAAGTATTAGGACAAAAGGGAGAAAACCAAAGGTGTCACCCCATCAACACAACAAGCTACTGGGTCACACAGCCTTGGTGGGGCCATTTGGCTGGAAACAATTTGTTACCCTGATTCAGAATGGAACACCAGAGGTTTTAAATCAGTGACTACTTACATACTGGTTAAGGGGATCACTTATATCTTTGCATCCCAGAGACAATCACATTCAATGGACGTTATACAGCAATTACCAAGATATACCAGATACATGCAAACTAACACCAAAACACCATCCAGGAGATCTTAGGTAAGCACCTTATAGATAAGAGATCTGATTTCTCACAGATGGTCAGCCTCTCTCCTCTTAGAGGTGGGAACAATAAGTGACTATATAAAGGTAAAGCCAGACACTGATACACTGCTTGTAGGAATGCCAATATATACATAGATATTTAAAAGACCTTGATGCAAATATGTATTTGTAAACATATGTACATACCTTTAAACATACATTATTTATGCAGTTGGAGAATAAAGAAGTTTATTGTACACACATTGTGTTGTACCATTCTTCCTGAGCCATGGTATTGTAGCCAAATACCAGAAAACCTTCATGTTCTTACATACTCTAAGACATATCCTTCTAGGGGTCTTTCACTGTTTCAGTTAAGTTATTTTATCCCCTATTAGCTCCGAGCAAGGTGAGGTAAATTATGGGAACACCTGTGGCTGCCCTACAACACAGCTACCAGCATCTAAATTGCTCTACTGTTAGAACAGGTAAGAGAAAATCCTAGTGCAAGATTATCTTACTAGGTTGGACTTGCAACCTTTCTGCATTGCCAGCTGGAACAATAGATGCAGCACTCAAAGCAGCAGAGGTCTGAACTCAGCATCTGCACACCAAGTCACCAGCTTTGAGTGGGACTTCAAAGTACAGTAAGCGTGGGTGGCGACTGAGCCATTGGTGAGGTACACAATAGCTGATTGCAAAATTTACATGCTTTCAGGAAACTGAAAGCCAGTGAATTGACAGAAACAGAGTTTCTATTCATAGAAATTCTATTAATAGAAATTCAAACAGAATTTTGATATGTATATGAAAAGACAAGGATTGGCAGAGAGGACTTTAGCAATATCAAAATAAACTCATCAGGATCTAATGTGCAAGAGGTAAAACTACAGTGATTTTAAGAAATATTAAAGAATATATAACTGAGTAACATAGAAGTAGTTTCAGTAAAGCTACCTTTACACTGGACCCTGGTGGTATTTCCCAGATTAGAGGACAATTTTTTTTTAATACTATTTTTTCCAGTGTATTTAAATAATTTGTACTAATATTACCAAAGAGTGACTCACAGGAAGCACAAAATGTCATGACTACAGAAAGACTTCAGAAGCATATGCCTCTATCACAGATGGAAAACAGAAGAGTGGAAAATTCTGGGGTCAGATACGGCAGAACTCACAAACACCGAGCCCAGCTGTAACACCAGGCACGTCTGGTCTTCCAGCCTCAAAACCATTCCTTTTCCACAAGAGTTCTCCAAGGTCCTGACCCACCAAGAACCTCCTCGTGCTCCTCAAATCTGGCATGAACACAGATTTTTGAAGGCTCAGGACCTACCATTTTAACTACACCAAATCACACATGCATTATTTTTAATTTTTCATGGTTGGATATGATTCCACTTGACTTGTGTAGATTTATTAGCTGTATGCATCAATACTGTCAAATGCTCTCAAATCTCCTTTTCTCTCTGGAATCTTCAGAATTTAATTTCCCTAAAAATTTCTTTGCATTTAGCAGTAGTGTTAATGATAATAATATGTGCAACATATTATGTGACAGATTGATTACTAGGCACTCACAACTGGACTAGCCCAAAACCTAAGTTTTCAGAATGGTTTGTGATAAAAAGAAGCAACTGTACATGGTGCCACTTGCTCTCTCAAAGCCCCTTCCTTACTCAGATGCAGGCTGCAGTCTTCCCTCACGAGGTGCTGTTAGTTCTGTGGTTATTTTTCCATGTGAGTTCATAGGGAGGACAGATGGAAAAGGAAACAAGAAAGGTGGGTGTAGACAAACCTGAGATGAAAATCTCCAGAATGCTGGAGAAAGCATCCAGGACAGGATGAAGGACGCCTATTTGGGCTTCCAGAGAGCTCACAGGATGCTTTGATGCTTATGGTAGGTGTCTCCTCTTTAGTTTCTCCAAAGGCCTTATGCCTTTGGAGAGGCATAATATCCCCAGAGCCAGAACACACTTTGCACTATTCTGTGTCCAACAGTTTCTCATCAAGAAAGCATTCACGATCCCAGCTGCTTTTTCAGCTTCTCCTGCTATGATTTCTTTGGTGTTAGTTAATAAGCAGATCTCTGTGGGAACATTTTCACAGAGGGCTGCAGTTGAAGTTTCCATCCTGGCCCTGCGTGACTGCTTAAGCAGCATGCTGTTCTAACAAGCAACTGGTAATCCTTCACGTCTTGCAACAGCTTTCAATACTTCATTCCTCTACCCCATCATTAGAAATAGGCACTTTAAATAGATCACAAAAATTTATCCTTTGAGAAATCCTGAACTTTCTGGATGGCGATGAGAATTAAATTGTTCCCGAGCTTGTTGTAAAGATAGAACTATCTTACAAGTGCAAGAGTGCATGGTCAGCCAGTGGCAAGTGCCATGATATATTTATTACCCTTCTGAAACACGTCACAGCATGCATCTTCAGCAGAGGGATTCTGCTCACTGTTGCGTGCACCCTGGCCGGCAGAGAACTCACACATGCTCAAGACTGGCAGGCTACTTTCATAACAGATAACATTATATATTCATATATATGCACATGCATTCATATGTCTGTCAAACATAGGGGTCACGGTGTAAAGCTACCCACTCAAATGCGATGGGTTGGTTTCTCTCAAAGTCAGAGGCAAAACTTATTGATTTTATTGAGAGCTGAATAAGACTTCCATCCTACGAGTCTCTTTTTTTATTGCTAGTTCTAGGGTAAAGACCTCAATGTTTTTATGATTCCCACCCCTATCACACTATCATG
>JAOXNG010000021.1:23522468-23534174 GCA_028566535.1 Scolopax minor
CGACTCTCTTTTGAGATGTACTCTAACATACCCTTCAGATTTAATGCCATGGACAGACACAGAAAAGGATTGTGTCCTATTAATCCAACTCCCTATATGAAACTTTCATTTCAGAGAAGACAGAGTTGCTACTTCCTTCCCTTTTCTTTTGAAAAGTACTTTTTTTTTTAATTTTAAGTTGGTGTAATTTCACCCAATAGAGAGCAAATGACTGAAGTTATATTCACACATTCTATAAAATGCAGATTGCATAATATAGCATGATGGCTCTGTTCCATTATGCTTCATTACTAGGTTGAAAATTACTGACACTGTACATTTTTCTCTTTAGTATTCTATCATTTAAAATTATGACTGCACTGTAGGTTACCCTATGTAGTAAATAATCTAAAAATGTTTCCTGCCTGGCACACTACTAACAACGAGCAACACCTTCCTTCCCAGGTGGGTCCTGCGGCCTTACTTAAATTCTAGTTAAGTAATTACGTTCTGCCTGCCTGAGGTCTCCTTTAGACTTTACAAATGTATTCTTCATTTGTCATGAATTTGTAGTGGTGCTGCAGGCTGTGGAACAGCTGCACTTGGGTGCTACAGCACTCTTGGTACCTCAATATAACTTACTTCAGCTGTTTTCCATACTCTTTAGAATCGTGGGATAAAAATTGATGAAAAATAATTTGGTGGTGGTGATGGTGGTGTTTCTTTTCAGCATTTAAAAATAAATGGTTGAGTTCATTAGAATCCTAAAGATTCCTAAGCAGTCTTCCTTCTTCAGCTTTAATGCTGATGGTTGACAGGTTATCTAAAGCGTTGCTTCAGAAAGCAATGTTAAACTAATTCTAGTGAAAAGTATGTAATCACTGATAGTCTGAGAGAGCAGAGAAGGAAAGTAAGTAAAACAAGGAGAAGTCACCATAGACTGGGCTTTTTAATCAGTAATTCCAGCCTGAACATTCATGTCCATGATACACACCTTAAAGAAGTAAAGAGGAGTATAAGATAAAGGATTCAATTAATTAAAAAAAAACCCCAAAAACGTCATAATTCAATAAAAAAGGTTAAGTATTTTGGAAGGCATCATTTCAGCATAATTAAGCATTCAAAACAAAGATAAATTGTAGTTCACTTTTAGAAATATTGAACAGTAGACAGTGACCCAAAGGAGACACAGAA
The DNA here is from genome assembly GCA_028566535.1 of Scolopax minor. Classification (NCBI taxonomy): domain Eukaryota; kingdom Metazoa; phylum Chordata; class Aves; order Charadriiformes; family Scolopacidae; genus Scolopax; species Scolopax minor. The sequence continues at coordinate 23,523,642 of JAOXNG010000021.1, forward strand.
CTCTGCAAACAACAGAAGTCTATCGAAGAATAGTTTCGTTACGTGGCAGTAAAGGTTCCATTAGGAAGGTTAGAAGTTGTCTATCTCCAACGCAAGTGATGTTTACTCTTATGCTTAGTGAGGGCCACAGACAACCAAGCAGGAGAAAACTCCTGCTTACAAACAAAAACACTCATCATCACATTGGAAGGACGCAGACATTTTCTGAAGTTTGTTTGGTTTCTGTTTGTTTTGTTTTTTTTTTTTTAAAGAAAAAGGACAAAAACACTGAACCCAACCAAACCCACAAAAAATACACAAGAGCAAAGGAAATATTGTAAACCCAGAACAGCTCCCTTTGTAGTGGCTCATCTCTAATTCAGAAACCTACTGTGCAAGTCCCTAGTCCCATAGAGATCTTCAAATAGACTTTCCTCTTTCATGAGGTCTAAGCACTAGAGATTTCTCTCTCGATTTTGGCTAGGATGTTCCTTAGGGCCTGAGAAAACTTCACAGCCAAAACTTACATACTTGCCGATAATTCTCAAATTAAAACACAAGGACTTCCAATATCTGACTACAGCAGGGACTACTCACGCTAATATGTTTAAGTGAAAGCATTTTTTTTAGAGGTTTGGTTTTTTTAGAAAGATCAATCTACTCAACAATTTCTTCATCCCCGAGCTCCAGAGTAATTATCACATAGTTACAAGTCAATAAATATGCACAGTATTTAAGTGATATTTGTGATCAGATCAAAGCTAATGTCTCCAACTTCCCAAATAAGCATTCTCAAATAGTGTACTGAATGACTGATGCAATTTGCCTAGACTATGCCATTCAGATACAGCAAATCTTTAGTACATACACAAGTGTTGAGTCGAAACAGACCTCATTACAAAATTAACTTTTCAAAAGAAAGGCCATGAACTAAAATAAGACACCTTTATTTGGAATGGATAGGTATGTCATTGACAGATTTTCCCCAATTTAATTATTAAACAATCTAATTCTACATTCTAGTTCACCATCTCAAGTTATGTAAACTGCTTAAAAACTGTAAAGTTCAACTAAATTAAGTATTTGTCTATAGCAGTGGTACTTACAGTAAAAATTATGTCTTGCTTGTGGGTTCCTCATTTGGTGATGTAATATTCAGAAGTCACCATGCTTTTGTTCTAAGATAAAGCATTTCCTATATCACTGTCTTTAAGGAGTCTTCTGAACAAGTCATTTCCTCATAACATATTCTCTTCCGAAGTACAGGTATGTTCTCTGTATTTCCTGTCCAAAATACTCAATGTACACATAAAAGTAAACTAGTGAGTTACTAATTATGATAGATAACATTTATATCATGTTTTACATTTTCATAGTACTTTACAAAGGGCAGCTAATTAAACAGCTTAGGAAGCGCTTAGAAACATGAACCCAAATTACAATTATTCAATCTTTTAACGGACTCTGGGTACCTCAGATGTTCCAGAAGGTTTTAAAAGACCACAGCTTCTTTACTATAAAGGAATAGATGAAAATCAGTGTTCCCATTAATTCTTCCTTTCTTAAGCATCATTCACATGAAACATGCATATGCAGCACGCAGCCTAATTGCCGCTGAAAGATCCCCAGTATGTTTTAGAGTCAGGTGTGCCTCAGAGCATACAATTTGCTCCATTGTTTAAAGGAGAAATTCTTATATTGCTACAATTTCTGTTTTGATTTATGAGTTTCCTAAGTAGCAGTCACAAAACAGGCTTTTAAGCATCTTTTCTCAACTGTATCAATAGTTATTGATTAGGACAAGGAAAAATATAATCTTTACAGGATTTGATTTTCTTTTCCATAATTTTTTTTTTTAGAAATGTAATTCTTCATGTTTCCCCATCCACTCTTCCTCCCCATGGGATGTAGTATTATGGTTATCCCAATTATAAATTTTGAAAAAGGGCTGATTTATTTAGTTTCCTACCTTCAGTTGCACACAGATTTGCCAAATTCAGATGTCAGTAATTTGAGGCATACTGCTTATATTTTTATCGAACCCCTTAAAAAAATGATATGGCATAGAAAGTCATATCATGTAGGAATCTTACACAGAAAAACTGGTCTGTGAGTCATAATATGTGTGGAAATGTAATTGGAACAACAGTCATCTACGAAAGTAGACAAATAATACTATTTTAAATAATACTATTTTAAATAATATTTAAATATAATATTTAAAATAATATTTAAATAATAATTTAAATACTATTTTAAATAATATGTTTAAACAATATGGTGATATGGCAGTCATGTAACCTCTTCAATTTCTGATACACCATTTTAAATATTTGAAGATATGGTGGGGGACTAAGAGAACAAATGCAACTTTCTCTCTCTCTCTCTTAAACATTCTGTAATTCACTTGGAAATATAACCATCCACAAAAAAAAGGAATATCATCTTCACTTAAAGAATGTCTGGCTTGACCCTTGGGTCTTTAACTTGTAGCCAAACAGTTATGCATCCTTGATTTCCAATCCACTATTTATAATCCCAGTTCTTTTATGGCCAATAGATTAACTCCTCTAGACAATAAGAACAATCTGGAAAAAAACATTTCTGAAGGCAGTTACAGAGAACTTATTCCCACTCTCACTTGATTAAAAAGGAACTTTTTCTCTTGAATGTCACAGGCTGGTAATCTGGGTCCAGACTCTGAAAACAAACCTTAATATGGAGATGTGCCATTTGTGAGTCCCTGTGATAGATACTTCAATAGTTTCACATACCTACCTTCCACAGCTTTCCATCAGGAAGTCTAAAATAGTTCATATTTTGCTTAAAGCCCTGATGTCTGAAGTCAAGACAATATTTTAGAACACCACATACTTTTTTCTTTGGTATCTTGGTCTTTTGTTTGCAGTGAAGAACTGGAAATATGAGTTGACAAAGACCAAATAATATCATAGTAGTATTTTTTTAACTTTAAAACTTCATACTTACCAGAAATATGATAGCTATGATGATGTAGATGCAAATTAAAGGAAAATTTGCCTTGCAGTAAGATTTAGCTATGTATTATTTGTTCAGAAGTCACCAGCCCAAAGAGTTCTTTAAATTAGAGAATGATTTTCATTTTTGTGCATTTTAAGCACAACATCCCAGCTACTCTGTAAGCAATTGCTTGCAGTAACAGTTCTGCCAGACAATGCTCCTCTGCTCCCATTTAATTTGAAGCGATACAGATCTTTTGACCCAGCTTCCTGTCTCTCTGTGAAAACAAACATGTAAGTGCTGCCACCTAAGAACCAACAAAAATCAATCCTACAGAAAAGCAAGCCCCAGGAATTTTAGGCAAAAAATAAGTAAGAAGTTCTTAGAACTATAAGAAGTATCAAAAATGGTCAAAGCAGGCCTGACACTGTGAGCTGAAAGCATAAATTATGAAGAAAGATTTTCCACACAGCATGCATTTCTGCTCTAACTCTGTTAAGATTGCTTGGCTTTTTTCTATAAGCAGAAACATTTTGCTAGTGTACACATCTGCAAAAATGCTTTCAGATGATCAATTCTCTTTACTTAGGCCATTTTTGATTATTTGGTTATTACACAAGCACACAAATTGCCTGTTCTCATTTCCCACTTCTGTAAGTTGTGTAATTCATTTCTGTGAGCAATTGCCACAACTCACTGTAAATCTAGTCTGCCTGCACTTGGGTACTGACAATTATTAGGAATGCATGCAATGGATTCACTTAATATGAGTCAGTTAATTAAGATCTTCAAGTGCAAATCCAGAGTGGGGGAAGAGTCAGACTCTATGAATCAGAGACTAATTAATAGGTTTTCTTGGAATTCCTAGAGGAATGGGAACTCTGCTGGGTTGTCCTCTGAGAATTAGAGCATATCAAATTATGTTTTCTTTGATAAAATAATGCAAAATCTCATTTGTAGTCCAAGATTCTGCAGCTATAACTGATATGTCTCACCAATCTTTGATCTGCACTCATTTGAATTTCCTAGAAACTTAAAAAATATCACAGCTGTAGATCTTACATTACTTTCCATTTTGTCCTCACTCTATTTCCTTCCTTTCTTTTCCCTACCCTCTTCTCTTTAACCGTCCCCCTAAAATTTTTCAGGACCTCTTTAGTCTCTACTGTAGAATACACTTACATAGTATGGCCCAGAAGATCTTTATATCAAATAGGGCAATTTTAGATTAAAAAAAACAACCAAACAAAAAAAATCCACCAAAAAACCAAAACACTTATGGAACTTACTATTACTATCTGCTTTATTAAATTATTTGGGCACTTTTTCTTTGCTAAATTCCATATTTTGACCATTTATTTGTAGTTTTTTTACCTGTGTTGATTGCAATTTGCCATTGTGAATATATTTCCCAAAAAAATTCTGAATTATTAATTTAAACAGAGCTCAAGAACACTCCTAAACCCTAAAAACGGCTTTACCTTTTGCTCTTTTTCCACCAAAAACTCCATTCATCATTTCCAAGTTTCTCTTGAAATTTTAAAAATTTTTTTAATGTGAAAACACAGTCAATTTTAAACGGTGTACCAAAACCACAACATCTCTCACTCACATGCAATGTATATGCATAATAAGGTATGTTTTTGAGCATAGTAGCAATATATACCTAACCTTGGAAAAGAGCACAGAAGGATTTTCCCAAATGTATCAGAGAAAGTTTTATTGTGCTATACTAGCTGATATAAGACAACACAAGAAAGAATTCAACGTTTCAAGTGCCTTTTTGGTGTTCTACCATCAGACATAAACCTGTTGACATTTTGTAACAAATAAAACAAATTACTCCAATTGCACTTCTCCGAAGAAGGTCATAAAAGACTTTCCTGTTTACAAAGTTCAAGAAAGTTCAGACCCTTGTCTCACACCTGAGGCATGGAAAGCTACCAAAAAAAGATGAGCAGGAAACGCTTGTCCCTTTTCACATCACATGACAATTAGCAACAGCTAGTTACTATAAATGCTAGGCTAAAGACATTAATTTACTTCCTTATCTGGAGTAACTGGCCTCAGTTCCCAGTACGTGAGAAAACAGGCCAGCTCCAAATATGGCCCAGGTTCAAAGCCAGTGCACAGGGAGGAAGGTGCTCCGCGGGCAGGGGCAGTTGCCCTTGCAGGCTTTGAGCTCAGCACCCACAAGCACGTGGTGAAGTTGCTTACACAAAGTCTCATCCCATGAGCGCTCTTAATCCATTTCAGAAGGAAAAAAACCCAATAATCAATCCTCATCTTCCAAAAGCCTCTCTTGCTTGCACCTGAAGGTCTGTCCTTTTCCTGCTCCAGCACAAAGTCAAGCAGCAGAGTTTCAAGCATTTTAGTATGTTGTTTGCTACCTCATCTTCTACTATCAGTTCTCATGGCAGATACAATTCCTGAAAATAGTCCTATAGGTAGGCTGTAAACTATGAAATGTAGAGCCCAATATAGCATTTTAGCATGCAAGCCCTACATGGTCTTGAATAAATGAACCAGTAGTACACTCTATTCAAAGAGTGTGGCTGCCTTTATTTAAACACCAAACACCTTCCTTATTTAAATAAACACATCAACTCCCTTGCCCTGTTATGCTGTAACTTTCCTGAAAGCATAATATGTTATATAGTCATACCAGATATCTCTATTGATAGGGATAAAGAAAAAGTGCACAACAGAGAGAGTGACATTATTATGTCATTAGCAAAGTAAGTATTTTTCATATAAAGTCTTATAGATTAATTACACTCCTTTTGAAATCAATGACAAACCAGCACTTTGGACACACAACTTTTAAGAATTAGAAATATACTCTATTTTTCTAAATAAAAATTTGTTTCCTTTCAGAAACATATGAATCCCATCTGATCAATCCTCTGTATTCTTTACAGGTTCAATAATGTCTCTCAATTCAATCTCATAACATTTTACTGAGGTAACATTGCCTCTACTCTGTTCTATGACTGGGGCAAAATAAGGTACTTTAACTGTGCCAGAACTGGAAGAATTAGGGATAAAACTGCTCCTAGTCTATACTTTAGCCACTGAATTACACATCAATTTGAGAAAATTCATGCAATGCCTACAAAATGCTGATCAGTTGATACTCCTGGAAGATAAAAGTTTGAATGCATGTACCTTCAACAGCATCACAGGCATGATTTTACTAGTGGCACCATTGATTTCAGGTATAATTAGACTATTTGAGCTATTCTTTCATCTCAGAAATAGGAAAAACAAACACAAACCAACAGATCCCTGGGAACTGAATTATGGATTTAAGATGCAAAATTATATTTTTAAAGGTGCAAACAACTATGTATATGTGCTGGCATGAAAATATTGTTACACAATAGGAACATCATACTACATTTACACACAACCACAGCTGCAGTGAGAGTAAAAGGTGATGAACTCAAAACTGAAGGGAAAATATCTTTCAGTCAGTGTTTCAGAATTTACATGATCAAAATGAGTTTAGGCATTTATGCAATTATTTTTTATGTAAAAGAATATCCAGAATTACATACTTGTTATAAAAGTTACAAAAGGAATTAAGAAATTTGTAGTAATTCTTAATACAATTTCCCTTTGTTAGTATTTAAGATGACTCATAAAAAGTGTGAAAAAGACACAAGGCTTGGGAAGAATATGAAGAAATAGCACAAGAATGCAGTAACGGAGTCAGAAAGGCTAAGTAAAAGAAGTTACAATCGCAATGATTGTAAAAAAAAAACAGCAACCAAGAAAAGGTGCTATTAATGCTTCAAAAATAAGTGAAAAACAGAGGAAAGTACTCAAGGGAAAAAGCAAACAACAGATGGCTCAGAGAAGGTTGAAGCCTAAGGTAATAAGTTAGACTATGCAATTAACATAGTTTCCATTTTAACACAGTCTTACCTTGCTAAGCTGGAGTTCCCCCCAAGAATAAGACACTCCACATCTCCATGGAAAATCTACATAACTGTGAGGTAACTACATTGGCAGGCACAAAGTTGGTGTCAAAATAACCTTTATGCTATGACCATAAAAGGGTCTGGGAAGGAAAAATGAACCATGACGGCCATTTTATAGGGAATAGCGTGGCTTACAGATGTATTTGGGTTTTACGGGAAAGGATAGGAGTATGACAACAACACGTGTATCTAAGAAAAGCACTCTGATCTTGAATGATACTGCATCAGTCTTAGAAATGGCATTTTAGCCAACAGTTAGGGGAAGGAATGAGCGTTCATGAAAACAGCTGCCAATTTGGAGGAGAGAATGGAGCATGAAAAGGGAGAAATTTGGGACACCAACAATCGCATTCTGTCCTGCTTTAGTTTGGCGCAGTGGCTTTCAGTTATTTACTGCATTCGTTCTTTCTTATAAGATCATCCTCCAAAGAACACAGAAACAGCCTTTCCTTAAGCAGCTGAATCCTTCACACATGCCTGCAAACTGCCAGCTTCAGCCCTGCCAAGGACGGGTTTTAAGAGCTGGATTCTGTTCTTCGTGGATGAACAGAATCAGACGGATGCTGTCTGCAGCTAGATCTGCAGTAACTCGCTGTGCCCAACAGGTCTGTAGAGACAGGATTAATTTGAAGACTGTGAGACTGTATCACCGGAAAGAGACAGCATAACTCAATACCCCTAGCATGAAAATGCAGTTATTTACTGCCAATTTTCAGAAAACAACTAGAACTTTTTTTTCAAGTATGCAAGAGCACACTTGAGTTTTAGAAAATACGAGTGCTTTTGTATACTTGAGGCAGATAGATAGCTGCTATCTCTTAGAAAAACACAGGGCTGCACATCAGAAAACCAGTATCTCATAAGTTAATATATAAATACTTATATATCAAATAGGTGGCACCAGACACTCAAGCATCTTTTTTTTTTTTTCCACATTAGATTAAGCTGTTTTGTTTGACAATGGGAAAGTGACATTAGGAAATGATAATGAGCCTTTTTGATGAGACTGACTGCCCTCCCAGTTGCATTTCTGGAGCAAGACTGGCTTCATAAATCACTCACATCTCCTCCACCCACCCAGCATTTCTGCCATAAGGCTCAAATCTGTACAGGTATCATAGAGAGGTGAGAAATTTTACCCAAGAAACATCAACATATCAATAGGTTGAACCAAGAGCTAGTCTAATAGTTACATTTCATTTTGGGTGCTGCTGGGCAGTGCATTCCACATGGTGAGGATGCTGTGAACATCTCTGACTGCCTTCATCTGAAAGATGACAAAAGCTCCATAGTCTTTTGGAAAGATTTTTCAAAGTCCTCAAAAGTATTTTCAAAAAGTAACAGCATTTAGAAAATCCAGGCTTGCAAGTTGCTTATTATTAAATATAACTAATATATTAATGGACAGCCATTACAGATGTACCTCAGCCTTTCTAATGATTTCATAACCATGAGGAATAAAATTATTTCTGTTTCCCATGGAATACCTATGTCAGATTTAATGGTGTGAAAAATAAATAATAACTGGGCTGGTAAGTTCATACAAGAATTCAGTATCCATGAAAATCAGAATGTTCTCCATTGCACTTAAACATTGGGCATTTGGTTTTCAGACCATAATACGAACGCGACATACGAAAATGCGACATAATCTTTGTCCAGAAGGCAAAAGGAGTAAACAGAAATAATTCCAGTCACTTCTGTAAAAAGTAAAACCTGCTTAAATCTGTACTCAAACTACTCAAAAGGACAAAGTACTTCAAAGTTGATTTGAACTGTATTGTTCTTCCATGGACTTGCAGACAACTGAGCTCTTATGGATATTTGGGGTTGAAAAATGAATTGTTGAAAGCGTGGATTTCCTTCTACAATGAAGCGGGAGATGCTGCTGACTGGTATACTTGAGGAAGATGAGCACTTGTTCTTCAATTCCCTCCAGGTGAGGGAAGAGTCATATCAAAAATAGATCCTGTTCCTGCTTCCTCCTGTCATGTTAGTTCCACAGTCAAGAAAAGGTCTTGTAAGGATACAGAGGTGTTCTCCTGCACCACATAAACATATAATTCATGGCCATTAACAATCTGACTGAGTGGGAAGGAAGAAATAAAAGCAAGGGTGAATGCAAGAGAGGACTCTATCTCTACTCCAGCAGCAGCTTGGAAAAACAAGCTGAAGGCAGGGCAGAAAAACTGCAGAAGCTTTCCTGCCTTTTGACTAACCCAGAGCCTTTACTAGCTAAGATGGTTGCAATTGTTCCAGGGAGGGTTGGGGAATATGTTGAGAGGGTAATGTAAGTAACCAAACTCAACTCAGATATTCTTGCTACTACCTGTTATTAGGATAGGGACAGTTAACCCAGTTCCAGCCTTAGCCTTATCCACTAACTTTTGCAACAGAAATAAAAACTATTACCCATGTTGCTGGTAAGTTTTGCAGCAGGTCTGTCAAAACACATGTAGCAAGAAAAAAAATAGTCTCCAACTTCTTTTAGCCTACACCTTCCTCCTGACATGGAAATTGCAGGTATTTGACCTTCCTTCTCGCCAGCTTGTCATTTTACATGTTGTTTCTGCATTTCATCCAAGTGTTGCCAGATTACCAAAACAAAAAACCAAATCATCAGACATTCTTAAATCCACTTGAAGGCACTAAATGTAACAATGTCATAAAATGGTACCTATTACATTACATTAAAAATCCAAGCACCTAAAAGCATGAAAATGAATAATTAAGAACATCAATCTGCTGCCCACCATACAGACACATTACGCCTATTTCATCATAATGCCATTTACTGTCACACTTTGATTGTTTTTAAAATGTATACTTTTGTTTTCTTGATGTCAGTAGCTAAATGTGTTCACTGAAGAGTGGGATCTGGATGAAAGGTACATAGGAACAGAAAAAAAAGAAGAAAAAAAAGAAACATTACTCAGCTTTTAGAAATAGGTTGTACTGAATATTGCTCCTTGGCTTTTACTGATGTCTAATGGGGAAAGAAAGACATGAGCCACATTAACTTGAACCCATAATGCAATGGATGTCTAACAGAACCAGAAAAAGTAAGCCCAAAATACAAAGACCATCAAAAGCAGGATGTCATTTAGTCCAGAGGTAAGACTGCTACAGAACAGCTGCTCCAGCAAAAACTTGCAAATAAAATGACCATTCCCACCACTAACAGCATTTCCCACCACATTTCTATTGCATCAAAGCAGTTGTCTTGTTTTTAGGAAGGGCAAGTGAATCATTAGTTATTATGTTACTCCAGGTCACCCAAAGTAGAAAACCTACTCTGGTCTCTTGGAAGTTACATTTCAACCAGACCAACCTGAAGTTTTTGCATAAAACCTATATAAAAGAGTTTGCATAAGCATTCATACAAATATTTACGATTCAACAACATCATTCACCCTTGAATTCCCTTTCTTTAAACTGACAAGAGACATTTCATAGAGCTGAATGTGAAAACACATTTCAAAACTGCATTCACAAGTCTGAATTTAACATTCTCACATATAGGATTTGGGACATAATCTGAAACCACACTCTTTTCCAAGTCCATGGAAACCGTGGCATTCACTTTACC
>JAOXNG010000021.1:23552588-23567408 GCA_028566535.1 Scolopax minor
GTGAATGCTGGTTTTATCCTTCTCCCACGCTGCTACATACGAGCGCTGAAAAAGGTGAATACAACGTGAAATGAGATTAAATAAGCCCAAGGCAACAAACTCCAACAGCAAATCAATTGAAGGAATTAAAGCAATGGGCCTCAACTTTGCATTGACTCAGGAACATCTTCTCTAGTTCTGAAGTCTTCTAACACCTCACACTTTGTTTTCCACACTGCACCCAATCCCACCTCCAACCACGCAAGTAGAATTTGATTGAAAACAAGGAGCATAAATCCCTACTGCAAGAGGATGCAGTTCCTGCCTCCCTAAACTCAGGCTCTAGAAGGAGAGAGCCCAACATCCGGTGAAATTAAGATGGTTTATCTCACCTGGTTCCCTACTATGCTGTATGATCTCGCTCTGTTAACTAATTTCCCCTTGTAACAGGAATGCTCTCGCTTGCACAATGACAAAAAAAAAAATCACATGGCTGTAAAGCCTGGTAGTTTAATGGTTCTGTTTTGTCCTACTGAATGCTCTTCTTGCATTTCGATCTAACCTGCGGCTCACATCATTTGAGAAGTTAAAAAAAAGCAAATAAACAAAACCCAGAAAAACTGTCCCACTTCATGATAGGTCATATTTTTACTGAGAAGGAGAGATGGTTCTCTGTGATGAAGACAGCCAGAGTTTTGGCACAGCAGCATAGCCACTAGTCTAATGCAAATGCTCATGCATCTGAAGATACTCAGTCCCGCTTCAGAGAGATTCATTGTATTTAGATGGGATATTTTCTGTTTGTGGAACTGCTAGCAGAAAATGGCTTTTCTCAGAAAATGGGAAGTTTCATTGCAATAGTCCAGTTTTGCTACAGGATTTGGAGCGTTCATTTTATGACGTCTTTCGCTGCCAACAGAGTCTTTTTCAGCCAAGCCCTGATGGTGTTTGAAGAAACAATTTGAGTACATAGTTTTTTTGAATACAAGATGGAGGTGTGGCCTCTCTGTTGCTCTCACAAACACACACGCACCTGCCCATATTCCTTCATACCTTCTGCTTGAAAACACCCACAAGCTTGTAAATCAAATTGTGACCTTGCTGAAGTCAATGTCAACATTGTTACGGAGTGTAGTGGGGGCTGGAGCTGGAAGCAAATTTACAGTGGTGATTGAAAATCCAAAGTAAAACATACTTGTCTATTATAGTCATTGTATATTTGTTAAGTATTTAACTGGGCCAATTTTGTAAAAGATAAAAATAGAAAACAGGTTTTGTGGGGTTTTTTTCCTTTTTTTTTTAATGAATTACAAAGAAATGAAATGGAAATAAAAAGAAAAAGGTGTCCTGATGATTTCTTTACTAACATAATATGAAAAATATCAAGAAATTGCAACAAAATATAGAAGTTGCCGTCTAAATAAATGAAACAGTTACATGGCTGAGGTTATAGAAATGTGCTCCTTCATATACAAAGAGCTGTTGGTTGCTTAAAAATGCAGACACCTAAGATCTTTTCTAAGAAATACCAAGAAATATAAAGGTGCGGGTTGGTAAATAAAGTCTTAAAGATCTGGCCAGTGTTGAAAGCCTGATCCGTTAAGATGATGAGAAAGTCTTAGCTCTTTTAGTTATTCACAACTGATTGTCCCCATTCTGCTTGTGAAGTGAATCCTTACTGAAAGCTTTTATGCCTGTCTCTCAGGAAAGAAACATGATAATATCATTATTTTAATCCTGCAATATCTGATTAGTCAAGCCAAAAACATGCAAACATATGAAACTAACTTTATAATTCTCCCCAAAAATTATCGATCTCAACCTTGACTAATTTTATCATTAATACCTGATAGCATATTTTCCCTGTCCTTCAATGCCACGTTAACTTTGTGACAGTATGACTTCAGAGAATTCATCTGCAAATCATGGATTAAATTGTATCTCAGTATATTTAGGTATCAGTGGCTGTCTTTAATTATTTAATTTAAAACTTGGAAATTGTTAATTTGGCCTCATTAGTCGAAGTGTCACCGTACATAGTTAGCAGGAGGAATATTTGGAAAGATTGCAAATGTTGAGTTAATATTCCTTAGAGGAATTGAAATGTGCTTCAAGGCAGCTGTTGGAAGTTATTGCTAATACTACGAAGTATTGATAAATACTAGGATCTTGTTTCTCATCCTTTTCATTGTGTTTAGAAATGACACGAACTGATTTTGTATCAGCTACTCTGTAATGAATTCTAATAGATTTATTGGAAAGCATAATAAATCTCTTCTTTTATTCAGAAGGTAACTTCTGGATGTTAGAAGATGTAGTATGAGGAGAAGAACAGATTGGGTTTTATATATATACTTGCTGAAGGTTTTTTCAGGTACTTGAAAGGCAGAATCCTGGTGGCAGGATGCTGAACCAGATGGCCTGCAGTTCTGATGCAAAAGAGCAATCATTTTATTCACATATGTCACTAAAAAGTTACAAAAAGCTCAGCTTCTTGAACTGACAGTGTTCATATTCTCAGTGATTTATACTGGCTCTGTAGTTATCCTCTGAACTGGGCTTCATACTTCCTCCTATGGGGCTTGGGGGTTTTTTTTGGTATTTGGAAACAGACACACAGCTATTCCTTCTGTCCTTATGCCGGAGGCTTTATGACCAGATAGAGCAGAGCTGGTTTATTGGCTTTTGGCCACCGGGAGGTTTTTGCCTACCCTGGAGAAATTTCCAGTTCGCTGGCATCCATCCAGTGCCTCACCTCCCTTGTCACTGCTGTGGCCACAGTTGTGGCCGATCTTGCTTTGCTTTGTGGCACCTGGCACTGATTATTCCTCACCAGTGCCGAAGGTGCTGTAGCTGTAGTGCACACCATGCCCCTGAAGTGACATAAAGAAGAGAAAAAGTTCCCAAATTTTTTTTTTCTTCCTCTTCAACCATCAGTCTGTTATTTCTATCTTCCTCAGCTGCTGCAGGGAGAGGCTGTATTACCTTTGTGAACTGCTGAAACTTGTAGCTAACTGCTGTGAGCCAGCAGGTTTCAAACGTGAACTGTAGTTCCTCGTAAAGATCTTATGTTCAAGATGGTCACCTCTGACCTACCACATGGTACATCAGTGATGATTTACAGTCCTGTGGGTTGAAAAATGGAAAACAGAAATAATAGAATAATAATAATAAATAGTATGACAATTTAATGAAATGAAATTATTTTCTTGTCAAAGTCCTAACAAAATAAATGATAGACCTATTCATGTAATTCATTCATGTAATGTTGTAGTTCCAGCAACTGTACTGAACTTGTTATGTCTGACAATACATTGTACCTGACAAAAAGGGGGAAAATTCAGTAACTCCTCACTGTATAGAACAGAAGTTGGCTTCAAAATTTCTTGCTTTGTCAGGCAATAACACATCAGTGTCATGTTGTGTAGAAAAAGTCAAAGCAAGTGCATGAGCAGAGGAAACACTGTCAAGTAGAGGAAAAAATATCTAAAACTCAAGGGAGAAGAGACAGCAATCACCAGCAGCTCTGGTTAAATATTCTTTTCTGTGCTCTTTTTCATGCTTTTGATTTAATTTCTTTTTTAAGGTGCATTGTTATTTTTTAATGAATATAGTTCCCACATTCCTTGGCATCTAGACACTAGGATAAAATTAACAGAATATGTTGTATGAAGGCCTGTCTTCTTAAGAGTGCATTTGCTCAGTCCATTTTTCTTTTTTCACTAGGCATTAGTTCCAGTTACAGCCTTTAGAGACAAGAGGACCCTAAAGGTAAATAAAACATGTGAGGCTGGCAGAGATTGGGTTTCTTGTGGCTGTAGGTCAGTGGCCCTGATACAGCCTGTGACTTCATCTTGCTTACAACAACAGAGAGGAAAACTATAGTCAGCCAAACTATACTGACAGAAGAAACTGAGTCTGAATATTTTTTTCTAATTTATAACTTTCAATAACATATAATATAATACATTATGTATATTATGTAATTTATAAGTAAATGAGGCTGTAAAGTGGCAAAACATTTTAACAGTGCTGTCCTGCATGTGACTAGAAGTTCATCTAGTTGAGTATGTCTCCCATACAGGCCATAAGGAGATGCCTGGGAAAGTATAAAAACAGGGTAAGAATACAATACTTTCCCCTAAGGCTCTCCCTCCTTCCTTTTTTCCTTTCTCAGCCCTTTGGGGGAAGATGGCCTTCAATCTTTGGCTAACCAATGTGGTGGACACATAAACCTCAGAGCTTTCTAACAGCACCCATCTCATGTTTCAGTGCTTATTTGTACTTAGTTTATTTCTCCTGACTTGCTCATTGTGCTGTGTTAGTGTTTAAATATGACAGATCAAGATTCGTTTTGTGAGGTACATGTCTGCATAGAGTGAAGGACAATTATTGCCCTGAGAAACTTTAAATCTCTGGTTTGACTAGACAAGACAGGTTGGAAGGGGAAAAGGTACACATCATGATCTTTGATGCTCTAAGTTATGCACTAATTATAAAGATACTTCTAAAGTCATTTCCAGGCTGGTAGATAGAACATTGCTGCAGAGTCAGGGCAGCAGAACCCTTTATAGCAATTTGAAGTTCAAGGAAATTTCCACTGCCACAGCACTCAACCCTCTTCACGGGCAAGAGAGAGAAAGCATTCGCTGGCTCTGGGGAGAGCAGAGCATGCTGGTGGGGCAGCTGCACACCCTTGGCTGGATGCTGCCACCAACCTCCCAGTCAGTAGAGAAAGGGATACTTCCAGGTCACCGACTGTGTCCGAGGCAACTTTTGGGCACCAGGAGAAGGGAAAGACTATATTGCAGCCATCCTACTAGTGTCGGCCTTCTCCATACTGAGAAGAAGAAAAATAGGATTTTGGAAGAGACAAAGGGGTAGAAGTGTTTTTTATGGCTTGAATTTTCAAATGACTCTAAATTAACTGAAGTAATGTGCCAGCAGCAAGTTTGTATCCATCAGCAGAGACAGCATAAATTCATTTATATCTTGCTTTTACCTGCCCAGGATGGGGCCATATTTCTTGTTGATAAATGCAATCTAAAGTGCTTCACTTACAAGGTGCTTATTTTAGAAACTCAGAAAAGGGTTCCTGCCTTTATTGAAATAACTACTTGACTGTTTTGCCCACTGAAATCCATGAGCTGCCACAGCATGGCTGCGTACTTGAGAGGTAGCTCAGTTACTTTCTCAAGCAATCAAGTAATTTGTTCTTCATCAACTACAGTTTATATATTAATGAATAGACTCCCTGCTGTTAAGAAGTTCTCTCATTTGGATACTGTGTAAAGGATAACAATTTGTGGATGAGCTCTGGCCCATGAGAAGCCCAATAAGAGTGATTTTTTTATCCTGCAGGGCAAGAGTATAGGCTAATCAGTACTTGAGCAACCCTGGGTTATTTAATTGGAATAAAAGGGCTGATACAATTATGGTGCTCTTTCTATTTATTTAAGAATCTCAAAAGTGTTACTGGGAAATTATGAATCTCTCCTGGATGAGAAGAAATAATTTATCTGTATGCAGCTACCTAGAAATGACATGCAGAAGCGAGTGAAAATATCTCAGCTCTTATAAAAAGAAAGACAACTTTCTAAAACATATCCCTAGTAAAGCCATATTCTGTTCTGTTAACAAAAAGAGACAAAGAATAAAGAGCAGAGTCATCATTTTTCCACATGCTTTCATGGGTTTCTTATTATTTGTCTTCTGTTCTTACTTTTCTGCCTGTACAGATACCCAAACTCTAACATCTCCTTTTTACATCAAAGGGATTTGATGAAGGACTGCCCTGTTCTTTCTTTTCTTTCATCTGTCTCTCCTTGCTTCTCCATGTTTTCTCTGCAGCTATGAGTGGATACCACCCAGTGACAGCAAAGGCATTTGAAAAGGAGTCTCTTTGCTCTGCTGAGGGGCCTTGCAGCTGAGAAGCACGCTGCTAAAATTGGATCCTGCTGATCAGTGGGAGGGTGGCCTGGGTATGGGTTCACACGTATCTTCACAGGGGCTCTCTAGGGTATCACTTATATAACTGTAACAGTTGCTTAATTTGCCTCCAGCTCTTAATAGTTAATCATGCAGTTTAAGATATTAGATGATTTAATGCCACAAAGATATCAGAGTGTTCATCTAATACAAGTGTGGTAGGCTTTAGTAGAGGCAGTCAAGTGGCAGAACTCTGGTTCCACAGGAAGGTCCAAAAGTAAAGAAAATAAATTATGCCGTATTGGAACCACTCTACTCGTGCCTTTAAGTTCTTCTTTTAAAATTCATTGAATCTGGAGGCTCTGTTTCATAGGTGCCCAAATGCCAGGACTTCCACATTTTTAAGCTATTCGTACCAGTGTGAGTCCCAAGAAGCCCAGAGCTTGAGGACTTAGAGCCTGGCCATAAGCAGAGTTCTCAAAGGTCTCAGGTTTCCTGCTGCTCAGCTGAAAGGCCAAGTGTGACATGTAGCTTTGGGGTTCCTGAAAGAGGGAGGATGGCCCTGGTACTTCTGTGAAGCTGGTGGGCCTGGGAATGGAAGGTGTTGGAGTGGCTGCAGTCCCTGACAGAACGGGGGCCATCCAGTGAGACTGCTGGTGGACCTGTGGGTCCTGAGAGCCTGTGCTCTCCCACAGCCCAACAGGAAAGCTGGCACAATACCTTGCTAGCCTTTTTTTTCTGAAATTCGGTGAAACCCTGTTCTTTGTTTGAGAAATATTTCTAGTTTGACGAACTGACAAAATATACCCACAAAAGTCCTGTTCTTCTGGAAATTTAAAGCTTTAAAGTGTTGCCCAAACAATGGTCAGGTTGGGTTTGTCTTAATGTTCTGGATGAAGTTTGAGAATGTTGCTTCCACCTGATCTGGCATCACCTTCCATCTGATGCCTGACGAGGGATGGAGGCTTCTGCAGGTCTTTAGATATCGACCCAGTCGATTGTGATTTTCTAGTGATTCCAGTGATTAATGTAGATTTCAGGGTGCTGACAAATAATGCATTTCTAATAATCAGATGCTGTAGTCTGCATTCCTGCAGATGAAGGTTCACTCCTTTTAACCCCAAATTACTCTATCAATAGAAAACCCCTGAGAACATTTTCAGGCATAAATTCCATTGTTTAATATGTATGATCAGATCTGTTTCTGTTCCAGAATTATGCTAATCTTTCCACATTCCTATCAGTGGGAACAGCCTAAGACGTGGCTGTCGTGGTTGAGGCACACAGGGGATAATTTTTCACTCACTGTAGTGTGTAAGTGATAAATCTAAGTGTGAGCACGTGAAACAGGATATTCTATCACTGCTGAACAGTAAATACAGGAGACTAGACTGATGTAGAAGCCATCTTGTTACTAACTTTTGTACTGAGAGCCAAATCTTGCAACACACAAGGCCCTGCAAATCTGGGAGCTGATGCTGGTCAGCAGCATGCTGGAGGCAAGTCCAAAGCTACCGAATCAAAGCCTTTATTTTTGGAGAGTGATCCCCTCACAGCAGCAACTGCTTAGCTGTGTGCTTTCATCTAGTTCATTGTACGTCATTCAAAATAGTCACAAAGACTCTGTCCTGTGTCTTCTGTGAATTCCATTTGCAATGTCATGTTGTATCGGTACATTACTATTAGCTAAAATATAAAAAAGCATTTCTCCTTTCTCTAAGTTCCATTCTGCACTTTTACTATCACCTTTTTAGGTGTGCTGTGTTTTATATTAAATAGAAACAATTCCCGGTGAAGCGTTTTCGTATCTATCTGTCTCCTATAAGAAAGGCCTGACCTTTCCTCTTCTTCTATATTTCTTCTGTAAATATAATTTACAGCCTGGGTCTCCTGTTAAAAGGACCATGCATTGCTGTAAAATAGCAATCTATAACACTTAATGATTGAATTTTTGTATTATAATCCAGTGAAATTAAAGCAGTTTGGAACAAATGAAAGCAACTGCCGCAATGTTTGTGTAGGGAGACAGATTCAGGTGTTATAGAAAAGAAGACAATACAAAGAAACTGAATGACTATGTTGACAACAAAACACATCATTAAATAGAAATGAGCTCTGCTAGATCTGGGACTTGTTCCCTTACCTAATGACTGCAAAGATGGGTTTTAATTTATAGTTGTATAAGTGACTATTGACTATGCAGTATAGATTCCCTACCGTGTCTGGTATCAATTTAACAGAGGTGGCCACAAATTGACAGATTTAGGAAATTCCTGCTTTCTGAAATTATCCCAAAGCACAGCAGCTTCTATTGCTATATCTGAGTTTAAGCAGAGATAAGACAGAAGCTCTGCTCTCTCTCCATTTGCTATGGCTTGAATGAAAATCTTCACAAAAATTAACACCATTCCTTCAAAGGCAATATGCTCCTTGCTTTTATTCTAAGAAAAGGCAAAACTAAGAGCATCTGCATAGCTGCTGAATTATTTTAGCAATAGGACTAAAGTATGGTTTTACAAAGTTTGTGTGTAAAGCCAACAGGACTTGAGCTTATGGTAAGGAGCATTAACAAATTACTGCTTTTAAGAGACTGTATCCTTTGCATTCAGAAACTCCATCAGACAGTTCCCTTCTGTCACTATCAGATACTTTGCCCTGGAAAAGGGGGTTCATCATTCAAGGCCTGAAGTTAACTGGAGTATGTTGCCAGTGGCATCTCCTTGGGTATGCTCTGGCTCCATGTGTGGTACTGGACCACCAGAGTGGATCACCGTAACTTGAACAGAATGGGGTTTATGCTCATTGGTTTTCAAAGTACCCCTTGCCAAAATGATTTCTTTTTTGTACGGCTTTCTATGGGGAGCTTTTAGGGCTCCATAAGTCAAAAATGGCTGCAGCTATGGAAACTATGCAGTGTTTCTTCTCATGAGAAAGAAAATCCCACATATTAGATATTTAGATAAAGATGAAAATAGATGTCCTGAGGTTTAGGCACTGGTCTGTTACCCAGGACATCATGTTTCATTTCTCTGCCATGAACTCTCTTGGTTTTGATACAATGAACAAACCACTTAATCTTTTTCAGCCTCTGAAATTAAGACAATGCTGTGTTTCCCCACCTGCTATTTATCTGGTTTTCAAACTTCAATTGTAAACTCTTTGGGTACGTTAATGAGTGACTGACTATTTGTACAGAGTCTGGGACAGCGATCAGATTGAGCCTTCAGGAAGTCACCAGAGTTCAAATAACAGAAGCAAAATTATTGCATAAGCTAACTGCTGTATATGCACATGTAAAGGACAAGTAACTTAAAGATCTGCCATAACTGTGACTGTGTTCAATCATAACAACTGTTTAGTACCTGCATCACATGTTACACTCAGCATGCACATAGTAAATTAAATGTATTTGAGTGGAACAATTACAATTTTTGAGACGTGCCTGTTCCGTTGTATTTATTCTCACTCAGAGCAGTTTCCCACTGATGTTTTCCGCTTGAAATCATAATGGAGTAATTGTTAAGCTAAAATGGTAAGATTGGACACAAGAAGATAAAGAATTACTCTCTGTTATAAAAGTTGCACATGATTAAGAGGTCTTTTCCATATAGGATGCTTCTGCCTGTCATGCCTTCCACAGATGTTTGATGTAAAAAAGAAAAAGCAAAAAAAAAAAAAGTGAGGATTTACTCAGATAGTTTATATTTTAAAACAAACTGAAGAACCAAAATTATTATTAGTAATATGCAGTGAGATGAATCTAACCTAATCTGCTTTTATGTCTTTAGCTGGTATGTATGAAACTATGATTAAGTTGCACTAGTTTTCAAAAAATGAATAAAAATACTTAAGGAATATATCTGAATAAATACAATTTTCTAAAAATTATCAAATGTTTTGATGTTTTTCCTTGGATTTGAGAGCAGTAGCTTCCTTTGTCCATATCCTGTTGTGACTATAGAAGGATGAGTTTAAAAGACAAAAAGAAAAACTGACCTTTTGATGATTTTATTAACTTAGGGACCCATGACAATTAGAAATATGATCACAGAAGAAAAGCAATAGCATTTACTCTGCTCCCATTTATTTCATACCGTTTTTATTTTAAGCCAGTGGTCTAAGGTGGCAGAGAAGGACTGCTCATACTCTTTCCACTTTTGTTTTCTGAGAATACTGTATAATACTCTCTGATACCTACATCCTTTTATTCTGAGACAGAAGAAGGCTGTCTCAGACAGGTGATTTTGCCAAAATCTAAGCTACCAGTGGTGAGGTCTGAACTTCAGAACAGGTTGAGAATGCACTCTCTGAAAAAACAGTCTCTTTGTCAAGAGTCACCAAATCAAAATCCAAAACCTGTAATCACTTTCTTAAGACCCTGCCCTTAGGTTTTGGTTATAGCCGTGTAAACACAAGGTTTGCAAAGTTGCGGCAGTGCTTTTGAAGGCAAAAATTATTCTGAACTGTGTGTGTGAGAACGAAAGTAAAGTTTTCATTCTATAAGAGTCTGGCACTCCTAGATCCTTCCCCAAATTACAATGTTGCCTTGAAACCAAAGAAAAAATTGCATTGATTTTTCTAGTTCTGATGGCACATGGCATGTCCTTTGACATTCAGGATCATCTCTAAGGAGATGCTTCAAGTTACCCAGGAATAGGTTTAAGCTGAAACAAAGTAAGTTTTTAAACTGGAAGAAGTCTGTTTTAGTTATACTTCAAATTATTGCTGGAACATTAGCATATAGACAAATCATTTCAGTAAGTTAAAAATGAGGACTGAGGTTTAGTCGCCATGATCAGACTTGCAAATTAAGGTACCAGCTTCTCCATTATTTAGTAGGCCCTTGTTTGCTTACTTTCCTGTGCTGGGCCTGGCTTTTCTAAGTCTGGCCTCTGTGCTGAGAGCCCATACTATTTCGTAGAAGATCTTTAGAAAATCTTTAATGTTGTGCTTTTTTCCCCACTGCTTCCCTTCGGCGCAAGCAGCACTGTAGCATACTGAGCTGCTCCTTCTTTTGCCTTGAAGATTTATGTTTAGCAGAGACGATCTTTGAGATTGCAAAATATGTGACATTTGCACAATGCCATGGCTCATTTTTGTGGCCTGCAGAAAACTACCCTGTAGATGCTGTTGTAACAGGGAATTTTCTCTCAGCATGTGTGGTCAAAAGGTCATAATAATTGGTAGGGATTAAAACAAACAGAAGTAATCTGGTGGGGAAAGTAAACTCAAAAGTGCCAGCCTTTTTCATACCTGAGTCAGTTGTAGTGTAGCATTCTAGCCAGGAAATGACTTCTGTAATCCCCACAGAACCTGCAGAAAGATAATAATATTTCTTAATGCTTCTGTAATATGTAATGAATACGCTTGCCTTCCCTACCAGAGGTCCCAGATAGCCATGATGCCTACGTACTCCATGATGGGACCTTTCAGAGGACACATGAGTCTCAAAAGTGGCCGTAAGTATTCAAATTAATACTTGAGAGGTGCCTGCGTGCTCCAATTTTGGAATAACAGCTTGAATGTTATGAGATTATTAAAAATACATATTTTATTATTGAAACAATATGAAGTAGATAAGTGCTTCTAATACCTGCTATTAAAAAAATCTCACCTTCTTAATTCAGGCAAGCAGCTTTCCTGATCAGCATCTTTGCCAAGCACCTGTAGAAGAATTGCTAGGAAGCTGTTCTGCCTGAAGCTTCCCATCTCAGAAATGCTGTTCCACTACACCTTCTCCAGATCCATATAGTTTCAGCCCTTAATTAGATGCTGGCAAACACACCACCACCACTAGAATCACCACCTGCAATTTTTATCCTTTTTGTCCTTTCCCTCCCTTGGTTAAAGCCCAGCTGCAGTCAGAGGCATTTCCCTCTCTGCACATGGGGTGTGCTGCATTTCAGGGCCCCACAGGATATTATCCTGCCATCCTCCTCTTCCCACCTCTTCAAAGGAACCTCAATGGATTGAGAGGAGGACACCTATGATGTCCCCACCTCAGCAATCTGTTATACTACTTTACTGTATAAAGTCATATATCTGCATTTTCTGAAGGGAACAGAAGCAGAGACACTTCTGGTAGATGCTCAAAGCAGAAGCTGAAGCTTAATGCCCGCCAATGCTTCCTGTAGCTGGAAACAGGCAGAAATACCTATCCAGAAGGGGAACAGCTTGAGATAACCATACAGCTGGACAAAAATAAGAGGATCAGCAAAACCTGCTGAGAGATTGTCTCATTGGTTTCTATATTACCTGCACTGAAGCAAGCTCTGTGGCCATAGGCACAGGCAAATGTTGTGCCCTTGTTAACCATGAGACAAATGCAGAGCCATATCTGCTGACGTTGGTGAGTAGAGACAAAACTAAGGATAAAGATTTGTATTCCTCTGTGCAGCAAAGGGGGCACGAGATGGAGCCTGCTGTGGCTTACATGGCAGCAGCCCAACTGCTAATGGGAAGCGACTTTGTGAGGTGCCGAGTCCTCCCTGCTCCTACTAACGTCACGAACGTGAAAGATGCTCAGCAGCTCTGCTGATATGCAAAGCAACGCTGAGGACGTACCCAGCCACAAGGTCCATCTGTGCAATCCCATCACCAGCATAAGTGAAAGGACAGAGCCCTTATTGCTGGCACTGCTCTTCGAGCAAAAAAAGAGGCACACTGCAAAGTGGAGGCTGCGATGCTGGTTTTGGTGGGGGTGAAAGCTCTTTACTTGTAAATTGAGCACATCTGCTCTGGAAGTGGTCGGGAGGCATAAATATTGAATATCACATTGCCAGCTTGTGCACAAAGTGTGACAGGATCTCAGCAGAAATAAACAGTGGGCTTGGAAATAAGTTCTAGAGAAGAAACATTTATGTCTAAATAAGCTGGAAGAAATGAATGAAAGTTCAAAGATACAGAGATACTGAGTTCCTCCTGGAAACCTGTCCCTATCAAGGAATAAAAATAACATGGAAAAAACTGAGAAGTAAGGCAGGTCTTTTAAACTAAAATATTCATGAAGACCAGGAAAAGTCAGATCACATGCAGATAAATTGAACTTGATGGCTTACATTCAAGGGCTTGACTTTGCAAAGGACCAAGCACTTCCTACAAGGTGCACTGTGTGTTTAAACCAGCGGGGTTTAATTTTCCTTCTTTCTGTGAAATTCTTGTGATGAGAGCAAGCAGAGCAAAGCCACTTACCTCCACGTCTTCCAAAACGAATGTTGAGTGTTCAGTTGTGTTGGCTGACATCATTGCTCCCGAGCTGCTGCTATGATGCCTTTGCTCTCGTTGCCTGGCAGGTGTGCAGGGCACATCTCCTGTGGCATCTTGCAGGCACCTCACCACCTGGGGGGGCCATCTTCAGTGCCCTGAGGGATGGCCAAGGGGCCTGGTGTCCTGAAGAGACAGTCACCAGGTGTCAACACCTCTGTGATGCCCTGTGGGGGAATTTTGGACGCAAGAGAGCCATTTTGGTCTCGGCCAAAAGGAAAAGTAGAAATTTCCTTGAAGACATCTAAGGTTTCTGCTTTAAGTTTATTTTGTCTGAAAAATTATTTTCCTTCTTAATGACACTTTCAGTTTCACCCCCGCCCTGGCCTGCTCAACTTGTACTAATTTTCACAGAAAGCTGGTGTATTCAGTCCTTCACAGAACTTGGCCTCACAAAAAAAAAAAACCAAACCCCACCAAAATACAGAAAAACTGTATGGCACAACGCTACCAACTTCCCACGAAAGAAAACAATGGTAACACTGGCAATTATTTCCTCTATGTCTAATTTCGTAAGGAAAATTTTGGTCATACTAAAGAAGACAGAAGAAGATGGAGAAGCCATGAGAAGAAGTAAACCTAGCAGTATGCTTTTTTCATTTGTCAATGCTGAGATAGGGCCTCTGGGTACAGGAAAAATACTAAATATGGGTACATTTTTCATGGGTAGGTTGTAGCTGGTGAGGATTTTCTATGCAAGAGAAGGTGGGAAGCACTCAGGACAGGCTC
Organism: Scolopax minor; assembly: GCA_028566535.1. NCBI lineage: Eukaryota > Metazoa > Chordata > Aves > Charadriiformes > Scolopacidae > Scolopax > Scolopax minor. Next base: position 23,566,488 of record JAOXNG010000021.1, read on the forward strand.
TTCTCTGCAGCTGCAATAAACCACTGGTGGGCCCAGAGGCCAAGGTGAGAGGGGAAAATGTACAGAGAGGACTTAGAAAAATTAACACAAAAAATTACTAAGAAGAGGTGAAGGAACTGGCTGCCGAGCCAGGATGAAAAGAACTAAGTCCACCTAGCTTGGTGGAGCAGCAGCCAAAGCAGGACACCGTAGTGGTGTGCAAGCACATGGAGGAGCTCAGCATCGAGCAGGGAGTCTGTTTTTGGTGGCAGACACGGGGGAGAACCAGGCACAAGGGTAACGTGGCAGGGGGATAAAACAGAGATCTCGGGTTAACAACAGCAAAGAGTCTCCTGGCAGGAGCTGCCTGTGATATATTCCCCCGTGGGAAGTGGGGAGTACAGGAGGCTGAAAAGATGCTTGGGCAAATCCTGGCTGCCCTCAGGTGTTGTCTGGGAGGTGGGTGGGTGATGACAGAGGTTTTTTCTGGTGCGAACCAACACTCAGACATAGCTGGGAAAGGCATCTCTTGCCAGGAGAAACGGCACAACCTGCCCTGCTGCAGAAATCCCCAGCAAAAACACAAAACTTTCGCTGGGTTTTAGTTATCTGCTTCCTCTTTGGGAAGGATGGATGTTTCTTCCTTCTTCTTCAAACAGTTAGTAAATAATTAAAAGAGAGAGACAAAATATTCTCTAAAGATAACCTAGTCTTCTGTTTCCATGGCAACCTCCTTCCTAAGCCAAAGCCTTTTGCTTGAGTCATATGGTGGAGGGTGAAAACCCTTTTGCGGGGAGGTAGGAGTGGTGGCATGACCCTGCTAGCAGGCAAAGGGGAGGCAACATGCAGAGCAAAAGAGCTGTCATGAATCCCAAACCATGAGGGAAACAAGGAAGTTTTTCCTTGTGAGTCACTTCCAGGGACAACTGAGAATAAGCTGAG
>JAOXNG010000021.1:23613728-23630122 GCA_028566535.1 Scolopax minor
CACAGAGTACTAACTGCTCTCCCCTCCAAGCCTCTCCCTGCAGCCATGAAGTGCAGAAATCACCCTCCAAACCCACACATGTGAGCAGCATGCCCGTACAGCAGCCAAGTGTTGCCCCAAAGAACGTTGTCTCAAGCACTGCCCCAACGTTTGCCCCAAGCGTTGTCTCAAGGAATGAGTTCTCAGGAGCAAGAAAAGACTGCTTCCTACGCCCCAGCTTCTGCCCTGCTCAAGCCACCACCACCCTGCTCAGCCCCATGTCCTGCTCAATAGTTTGTTTCAGCACTGCTCCTGTGCTTCCACCCCAGCATTGTTTCTTTCATCTTCATTCTTTCATTTACAGCCTTTTCTTACTCAGGTTTTCATAGAGATGTGACAAACACTGACTGGTTCCAGCACACGGTTTTGTCCTTTTGGAGCCAGCTGGGCCCAAATATGTCCAGCGTGGGGCAGCCCTGACCTCCTTCCTCAGAGCCCTGCAGCCCTCACCACCAACCACTTGCAGCCAGACCCCACATACCTATTAACTGCCTCTTTGACCTCATAAGGAGTAATACTGAAAGAACTGTGGTGCTATGGATACAGCAAACATAACTCCAGCACGGCACAGTGCTCTAGTGCCCCAATCTCGTGGCCTTTAAGATCAGATTCAGTCATCTACTCTCCTGTAAGTTTCAATGAATAGTTCAAATAATACTTTTAAATGACATGGGCAAGTCTTCTGTCAGCCAGACTTTGTTGCTGATATCACATATCACATATCACATTTAGCCTCCAATGCACGCATCATGAGGAACTACAAAAGTTCTGCCATGATCACTTAACTCTTAGAATAGTAGTTTTTAATCAACATACACATATTATGCTGATCTAATACCACAGCTGCACAAATGCTACCCTTAGCACAAACTGACACATCTCCCATTGACTACTTTCACCTCCAACATTGTCACCAAAAATGTTTGCATAGTCACCTACTTATCCAGAGTTAGACAAATTAGGCAACAAGAAAAAAACCCACATACTATGCTCAGAAAATGTTTCCCTTTATAAATAACTATAAATACCTTTTTTCACTACTTCTGGAAGTCCTTCTAGCTCATTGTCTGTGTTTTCCTGACCCAGCAGATTCTGACAGATAGCATTCTTCCTTTTTTTTTTGGATGAAGTCTCTGGCACAGGGGATGTCTGTTCTCCATTATCTTCCTTGTTGTCTTTATATCTCTGCCTTTTACTTGAAAGCTTAGTAGTATCTTCATCTGACCTCATCTCTTTGACAGACCAATTGCTCACTGTTAATGAGTTATCTGAATTCAGCAAAGGAGTACTAATGACATCACTTGTTAACTGTTTCAGCTGAGCACTCAAACTGTCCTGTGTATTTACCATCTCATTTGTTTCCTCTAGTTTATAATATTTAACAATTAGAAAGCAGCATTTCTCCAAGGTCTCATTTGCTTCTCTGGTTTTCACTTCTGTAGATTCCTGTAATTCTTCCAGTTTTAACTTCATTTCTTCTGTAGCGGCATTCTCATCAGCACCTTTCAAAGCAAAATATCATTATTCATATAATTGACCCCATAAAAAGCATATTTAAGAATTTATACTGCAATGGTCGTACAATGTTTAATTAATGATACATGTTCTATAACTGTGCAATTATAAAGACTAAGTGACAGTGTATAACAAAATCAGTAATAAGTTAAACATAAGAATGTATTTGCTAAATAGAGAACAAACATGCAAAGTTTGAAAAGAGTCCTTGAACAATGCATAGGCAAACATTTTCCCTGTCAACTTTAAGTATCATTTACAATAGATACAGAGTGCATCTCATGAGTGCAGCCATAATATAAAGAACAAAGCCTGAGAGTCAGAGGAGAAAGCTTGCTGGAAAACAATAAAATAACTTGTACACACACTTTAGGTATTAAAATAAAGACTTCCTTTCTACCTTAAGTAATTTTTAAACACAAAAATTCAATATTTTAAAAAATATATTCATAATCCATAACTCGTTTTTAGCAAAAAAAAAAAAAGTTTTATGAGCTAATACACTGCTAAGAAAACATTAGGATTGCATCTAGATTTGGTTACCTTTTTTCTCATACTTTGACACAGTTAGATTTTTCTTTTTTAGTAGTTCACTTTCATCTAGTTGTTTCTGCAACATTTTCTGTTCCATCTTCTTACATGATTTCATCCACAGCTCTGCTCTACTGTAGGCAAATTCATTTTCCTTCTTCAGTTGAACTATAATGTTAATATTATCAGCCTACAAAATATGAAATGTAGTTATTACACCAGAAAAAGAATTCTTCCACTTAAACATTAAAATGTCAAATGGAAGCTCAACTGTTATGCAATATTAACTGTAGAGCATGGTTGTAATCTATACTTGTTTTCTCGTTTCTGTACAACCTCATTATAGCAGCTCCTTTACTGCAGGAAACGTGAAAGTCCTCTTACTAGATGGGTATGTACTAGATGTGTAACTCAGCAGGAAAAACAAGAATTCAAATTCCACTATGGGAGACTTATTCTCTTGATATATACCAACACATTACGAATGTTGAGTTTACTGATGTCAAGGCTAGCATCCTACCTATGAGACAGCTGTATGAACTCAGAGAAAACAGTCCTTTTTCCACCTGTTACCATTTCATTACCATGGCATAAGAAATTGCTGCTTTCCAGGTAAAAAGTTTCAAACCAACACTAAAATACTCTCTCCTAGTCTGAGTGTCCTTTATTCTTCTTTTCATCCCTAACACATCTTATTACCACTTAGGCAAGATAACCCACACCTGCTCTATGCTCTGAATTCCAGCTCAAAAATATTATTCTGAGCAGAAGCAGATCATTCCTTTCCACCCCGTTCCACTCTCCTGAGCTGCTCCCTGCACATCTGGCCTGGTACCAACCTGTGTGCAAATACCACACAGCAGGCACAGCTGGAAGCCCTGTATGCTAGTTATACTACTATAGGTACTGTTTTCTGTCTCTGGCACATATCCAATAGTACTATATCATTGGATGCTGGTATTAAACAGATTAACACCACATTGGAGGGCCCTTATGGAGTGAAGAGCTGCTGAGCAAGAAGAACCTATTAAAATTCAGTCTTTACTTGCAAGTAAATTGAACTATGTTTCTTCAAAAGTCCATTTATACTCATTTCTGAAGTGGGAGGGCAGAGTTTGAGCCAGAAATCAATTACAGGCAGAACTGGGACAAAAAACCAAAACAAAAACTAAATGAGAGAAACACAGGGGAGATTAATACAGAAATTCAGTTATATGAACAGTAAAACTTGACCTGTGCTACTAGAAAGCAAACCAAGCACATGTAGAACTGTACTCAGCTATCAGCTGTTCACAGTATGTGGAGCTCCTACTCTATCATCACTTAGAACAGCTCTGTAATTTAGAGAATTACGCTAGTTAATAATTGTAATGAGAATTCTATATAAAATGGAATTGATAAACTCTCAAGAATTAAGGACAATGTATCAAGACTAATACTTAACACATAACATGCTATCTTTTGTCAAGAAAGCAATTTATGAACAGAAAATAGAGCCACTGTAGAGTCCCTTTGATTGTATTCCAACCACCTTATTGCATTGCCCAGTTGCAATGTTCATTGCAGACAACAGACAGCTGTGTTCAGTATCACATAAACCAATCCTAGGTGATCTCAGTCCTTGCATAAGTAACAGGATTTTTCTGATGTAGATCAATAGTAACAATGTTTCCTCCATGCTTTATGTTCTTATTAGTGAAACAAAGGCTATATCAAAGTTGAGCCAGAGCTGTGGAGCACTGGTTCCCAATCCAATGTTTATTTTACTACACAGTGCCTTGGGTCTCATGTAATTGGCAATGCTAACATGTTTGTTTTTCTTACTTTAGTTTTTAGAAGTTCTCCTAGGGTTTGATTAGCTTCTTTGAGGGAATTACTTAGTTCTTCTTTATTTGACTTCAAATGCTCAATTTCCAATTTTTGTAAGATGATAAAGTGCTCCAGTGAATTCATCTTATCTTGACAGGCTTCAATTTCTACTTCATTCTAGAGAAAGAAGATGTGTCTAATTACTATGACACTAAAAAGGACATTGAGTTGCATTTTAAGGATGTACTTAAGAATACATCACAGCCCACAGGAATTCCACAGCAAATTTGCTTTGTGTGTTTTGAGGAGTTTAAACTGAAAGAGCAATCTGTCTCAAGTATACATTTTGAATACTAGAATCTTATATGTAAGAAGTCTGCCATTAGAAAACCCTTCTATTTTACTATAACTTGTCTTTACTTTATATTCACAAGAATTAAAATTGCAATTATAGTAGATTGTTTGCCTGTGTCCTAGTGGCTTTAAGTACACATTCATAGACAGATACTTCTGCAGAAAAGATGATGGCTCTTTGTATACGACATGCATTTTTACAACAAATTTGCCTTTATATCCTAAAGTGCTTAGTACCATTCATACCAAAACAACCATTCCATGACTAAAACATGCTGTTGCTTTCCTTTTCTTCAAATGTATAGTCCCTGATAAATTATAAATACACTTAACACTGAGTTGAGGTAAATCCACCTTTAGCTGCTTGCTATATGAAAAAAAAGTTAATTTAATACTTTATGAGTTCCAAGGTAAATATATAGAGTTCAGAAATACTGTTAGCAAAGACAATTTCCTTTCTAATACAATCAGCAACATTTTGTAAAATCAATAGAATTTAATTAGAAATTAACAACATATTTTCTTTCCATTTTCTGATTTACCTTTTGGTTTGCTTCTGTCAGAGTATCCTGATGCTCTTCCTCTGCTTTTTCACTTTCTTTTTCTTCTAATTCTTTCTGGACCATCTCCAAACTCTGAGTCAGTTCATTTTTTACTGACATAGTGTGATGCAGCTGAATCTGTAAACAGTAATACACATTCTTTGGTATTTAGAATTTTCTCAATGGAGAAACAGTTATCTCTTGAACTATTTAACTTTACTGCTGAAATGTCTTTGAATTTCCAGAAACAACTTGGTAAGAAAACAGTGGCTAAACACTTTATAGTCAAAGAATGGAATATTTGGACACAAAAGGCAGGAAAGGAGGCAAAGGAGGATCTTCTAAAAAGAAAAATTATGATCTCAGGGGTATGCCGAGTGCAAGTTTGCCAACACTGTTAAATTAAGCAGCACTACCAAAATCAAAGCTTGACCTCTCTAAACATTGTTCCCTCTAAGAGGACTAGAGAGGTTGAAGGTCACTTTCCTTATTGTCTCTAAGATAATAAAACTTTCTAAGCATTTTCATTTTTACTCACTTTTATAACTGTACTTTTTGGACAGCTGGCCTGTATTTCCATATAGGATTTCTGAAAGTTACAGACATCTCCTCCCCCCCGCCCTCAAAATCTTCAACATCGCAACAGAAACAAGCCCCTAGTTATAAAGTTTTGTAAATAGCGTTAGTAGATCAGAAGACCACTTAAGCTGGTTTAAAGAGGTAATATTGTTCACAAGTGAGACTTTAAGTTATCTAGATGGTAGGTAAAACAGCCTCTGAGAATTAACTATGTCAAATGCTCTAAAACTATTTACTTTACTTTGACCTGAAAGTAGTTATACTACTGAAACATTGAAAGTAGTTTAGTTTTAAAACAAACTTGAGAAATGTTACATTTTTTTATCCAACTGCCCGTAATAGAATTTCTTGGCACTGAACAATTTCTGGATATCCATGTGAGATCTTTATGTCAAGAAAACATGGTTTTGACAGAAGGAAGTGGGAAAAACTATTAGCTAATCATCATTCTATCTTGGAACAGAACATTAAATTTTTGGAAAATTGGAAGCAAGAACTTCTGATATTGTACATTAGCATAGTTCCCTTCAGCAACCTCCACACATTTACTGTACTTGAGTATCTGGACTTGAGCACAGAAATACTACAGGTGGAGTAACTAACTTCATTCTTTTCTGAATGTTCCTCATGAAGTTGTATCTCTTCAGCAAGCTTGGTCCTTTCTGTGGTAAATTCTTCCTGTAATTTGGAAACCTTCTGTTCGGTATCATTTAGCTTGACTTGCAGCTCAATATGACTTTCGGTCAGTTCATTTACCTGAAATGAAATTTTCCATAATTATTTTTATTACATGTGTCGTGACCTCCAAATAATTTCCTTAGATGCCACAAGCAGTTTTTAAGATGGGCTATTTTATTCCCAGAGCTGGTCCAACTCCAAGCAAGCGTCACAACAAGGCTAATGCTGTTTCCACATGGCAAGCATCCAATTGTTGTTTCACTTTCTTTTGAGCTCCCAAGTACTTATTCTTGGTATAAAAACTCCTTCACCCAATACTAATTTGTCTTTTGTCTTTTTGTTTTACAGGAAAGAGGAAAGCTATCCTGTACTATTTGATTATTTAAACTTTTATACCTACTTTCAAGCAACCTTCCCACTCATCCTACACAAAACAATGTTGTGTTTCCAGCTCTGTAGCTGTACTGAAAACTTATTTTTAAAAATAGGGTGCTTACTGTAAAAGTCTGAGGCTAAGGTTATTTTAAGGTATAATTTATTAAGGAAGTGGGAAGCCAGAGGACACTTTATCCTCACTCCCTAAAATGGGAACTCTATCCCAATGGAAATGGTATTACCTTTTCACATAAAGTGTTCTTTTCACAAAGTGTAGGTTCCAGCTCCTTCTCAAGGTCTTTGCAAGACACTTTTAGAACATTCAGGATATCCAGAAAGGTTTCATTATCAGAAAAATGTTGCTCCTTCGGCTTCAACTCAGCAATCAAATTCTGCAGCCTTATTTTTTCCTGGTGCCAATATTCATGCTGCTGTTGCATGTGTGATAGCTCCTCTGTTTCTTTCACCAGCTTTTGAAGAGCACCATTTTCCTGCACCTTTTCATCGAGTTTTTGTTTAAAATCCATCAATTCTTGAACAAGTACTTTCCTTGCTTGACACAACTTGATATTTTCATTTTTTATTTCCTGACATTCCTGTAATAGCATTGTTTTATCTTGCTCAAGACAAGCCACCTGATTAATCAAGACTTGCTCTTTTGTTCTAGCATCTGCTTCCTCCTTGCAAGAAAACTCCAATTTCTCACTTATATCTTTGAGCTCAGATTTCAGCAATACCACTGTATTTTCAAACTCATTCTTGATTTGCATTTTTTCTTCCTCCTTTTCTTCTAACAGTTTTGCTGTAGTCAAATTTGAAAACTCTAGTTCAAGGATTCTTTCTTGCTTTTCTTTTAAGTCTTTAGCCAAACACTCCTTTTGTGAGGTGAGGACATCAATTTGTAAGTTAAAACATTTCAGCTTTTCAGTCATCTCTTCCCTCTCCATTGTTAATGTTTCTGCCTCTGCTTTAGCAGTCTCTGACTGAATAATTGCATCTTCTAGATTTTTCTCTGTCATCTCCAATTCTCTGTTAAGCCTCTCTATTTTATCTAGAAGAGAGTCAACATTCCGTTCATTCTCTTTCAGCTTTTCAGCGACGTGGTGGTTTTTCTTCTCATCTGATTCAATTTTTGCTTTCAGCTTTTCAATTCCATATCGCATTTGCTCTACTTCTTTCTGTGCTGAACTGAGTCTAGCAGCAAGTTCACCTTTTTCCATTAACAAGCCTTCCAAAGATCTGGAAAGCTTTGAATTTTCCATTTCTGATGAACTTAATTTACTCTGCATCATTTCCAACTCTCTTACAATCAGCTCTTTCTCCTTTTTCAAATCTGCTGCTTCGTTTTGGAGTTTTTCTAAAGTGATAGACACAGCATCTTTTCCTAAACTTTGCAGCTTCTGCAGAAGATTGTCTTTTTCATTTAATAATTTATATACATCAGAATTTGCAGTCTCAAGCAGATTTGTTTGTGTCCTCACTTCATCCTCTAACCTTATAATGAATTCAGTAGAATCCATGTTAGTTGACTCTAGTTCTTTAAATTTCTCTTGTAGCTTATGATACTTCTGTTCCAGTTCTTTTTTATTTTCAGATAAAATACTCAGTTCTTGGCAAATATGGTTTCTCTCAGCTGTGACTGAAACAAGGTGCTCTTGAAAGCTAGAAATAGTTTTCATGTTGACTTCCCTCTCCCTTTCTAATTGCTGACATTTTGCCTGAAGCACTTCAATATCACACTCTATGAACAAGGCATGGTTCTCAATATTAGCTTGCTCAGATTTTGGACTCCTCTGTTCATTTTCAGCTGGAAGAATTTCATGACAGTCTCTCTTAGACATTTCTACATCATCCAATGTGTCTGCTGCCTTAGATAACTTAACTTCATATATCTTCAGCTCAGCCTGTACGTTCTCAAATTCAATTGTCTGCTCTCTTGGAATGCTCATCATATTTGCATTTTCTTTTTCCACCGATTTATACTTTGCTTGCAGAACTTTAGGCTCCGTTTTGATTTCTTCTGTTCTTGATTCAATATGTTGCCTTTCCTCCTTGTATTTTCCAGACATTTCAGAAGTTACTTCGTCTCTTTCCTTTAAACTGTCAGAAATATTTTTATTTGCTTCCACTAAAGTTATTTGTTCTTGCTCTAAAGCTCTGCTTAAATCCTTAAAAGTTCCATTTTCTTCAGTAAGTTCCTCAGTTTTTTTGCTATATGAGTAAATCATTGAAGATGCATCTTTCTTCTCCAAATCCCATGTTCCAGACATGAGCTTCATCTCTCTTACTGAATCCTCAAGTGGTTTATTATTGATCTCTAAAACCTGAAGCTCAGCTTGTCGTTTTTCTAGTCTTTCATTCAGAATTTGCAGTTGTGTGTCCTTTTCCTCCAGAACAGCTGAAGTTTTTTCAACTAATTTCTGACATGCTGGAATACCTGCTTGCAAGTTACCAATGTGCCATTCAGTGTCTGTCATGAAGCTTTCGTGCATCTGTTCTACATTGAATAATCTTTCTTCTGTTTCAACCTTTATTTGCAGTAAGTCTTCATACTGCTGCTGCTGATTTGAATTCAGCTGCTTTTGAGCCACTAAGGAAATTTCAAGAGAAGAGACCTGATCTTCTAAAATGGCAAGATCCCTAGTTTGTTCTACTTCTAGAATAATTCTTGCACTATCATGATCTTCAGCAATGGAGTCATTTGCAGCAAGTTGCTTATCATCTAAAACAGTTTGTAAATTGACTTTTCCATCTTGTGTTGTTTCTGAAGTATCTTTTGCTTTTACAAGGCAACATACTTCTTCATATTCACCAAGCAGGTCCTGATAACGTTGCTCCCTTTGCAGTCCTTCGCTTGCTGCTAACTGTAACTTTTCTTCTAGTTCACCAACTTGGTTGGTAAGCTGGAATATTTTACAGGACAAATTTTCTATCTCTTTACTGTACTTTTTATCAGAACATTCTGCTTTCCACTGAAGTTCACCAAAAGCTTTTTTTTGATCTTCTAATTCTGCATTTTTACATTCCAGTATGTCTTTAAGTTCTCTAATCTCTGTGCTTTTCCTGTCACTTTCAGTTTCCACCATTCTGAGCTTCTCACTGTGTTCATGATTTTTGATTTGCTGACTTTGAAGGGAACACTTCAAGTCATTAATATGAGCCAACATACCTTGCTTTTCAGATTGAAGTTTATTTATAAGATGATCTTTTTCATTTTTCCATTGAGAAAAAGCAGTAGCCTCTTTTTGCAGTTCTTCACATTCTTTCTGCTTGAATGCAAGGAGCCTCCGCAAAACTTCTGATTCTTCTTCCATTTTACTTATTTTATAATTTTGTTCTTCAATATGATTATCTTTTTCCTTAAGCAGGTCTTGGGTAGAAGGTTGTTGCTTTTCCATGTCAGCTAAAGCTATTTTCAGCTTCTCCAGAAAAAGGGAGCTCTCTTGTTTTTCAAATTTCTCTCCCAGTAACTTCAGATTTGCTTCATGAAAAGTATTCTTAACTGTAAAAGAAAATACTATCAAATCTTCAGCAGTCATACCAGGAATCCTACTGATAATTTTCTAGGTGAAATATTACTACTTACTTTTAGTATTTTCAACTCTCATTCCAGTGGAAAGCATTAATCTCAAGTTATATCACTGGTTATATTACTGGTTATATCACCTTAGGCCATCACACACCATGTACTTAAAGACATTTTGAACTTCCCACTCTGCAGTCTGATACAAGTTTACACTTCATAATGGTCAGTCCTCACTTCTCAGGTGTAACTACCTATTGTGTCTGTGTCTCACGTTCACCAAATTCTTATACAAAGTAGCACTGCCTATTTTTTTTTAAACAGGACAGGCCTTATTACAGTATGTGACCTTCTTCTAGGTCAGTCTTATATTCTGTTTCTGCCACAGAATGTCTAATTCTACACAGTCATTTTCCAAATTGTCATAATTGTTTCCCTGCCTTGACAGGAGCAGACTAAGAACCAAACAGAAGTATGGGACTAGGAAGGGAGCAGGGAGGCATTATGTTCCACTATAGCTAGCTGGTAAGGGGTGCAAATTTTCTATACAATCAAAACTAAATCAAAATTAAAAAAAAAAGTTCAGACATTAATTTTAATGAGAGCAAAATCAAATTTAAAAGTTCCATTTTGAAGTCTTACGTGAAATTTGACTGATGCACAGAAACAAGTGGGAACCTACACCTCTTTTCTAGTGAGATCCAGTAGAGCTACAAGGTATATTTCAACTCAATTCCTGAAAAACTGTGTTCTCAATTAGAAAAAAAACATTGCAAGCAAGACTTAGATATTGGTGATTTTGTAACATTTTCCTACCTTTTTTTTTTTAAACTCAGTGAAACACATAAAAGAAATACAAAACAGAAGTTTTCTGGTTTAAATAGATTCTATGAAATTCAACTGCTAAATTCAGTGCACTTCATTTCATTTCAAAACTGTGTATTTATGTTCATAAACAAAAATTCATTTCCATTTTGGACAAATTCAGTGTTGGTTATAAACACTAATCATAGCCCAGAGTGGAAAGCTTTCACTTAATTCACAATGAAGCTTCCAGGATTTCAGGAAACAAACCTCATTAAGCATGTAACAGGAGTTCTGCAAATTTAAATACATAACTCACTTTTCATCCTTTCTGCAAAATTTGGGCTCTGCTTTAGAGACTGCCTGATCATATTTAATTCTTCTTCAAGTTGGTGGATCTCTTGCAATTTTTTTCCAAGTTGACAGTCAATAAGGTTTTTCTCCTGCTTCACTTCCTAAAAACAAAACAAAAAAAAAGATTATATTTCATGTGAATTGCCAATAAGATCAAAGAATTCAGTTCATTTAGATGAGGAAGATACTCCATTAGGTCCAATTCAGTCTTTGGGTAGCTGTCTCTGGGTTTGGGAACATAAGCTGAACTAGTTGATAGCATCTGAGAGCTGCTGCCAGTCGACGTAGTGAGCATGGCCCTTGTTTGTGTAGAACAAACAGCTCCACATGACCTGCCCCAAATAGATCCACACAGGACAGGACACAACCTACAAAATCTGAGTTGATCAAGTTAGGCTACTTTCCCAAAGCAACAACGGAAACAAATCTCTGCAATGGCATCAAAATTAACAAGAAATATATAGATCAGATTTCACCTATCATCTCATGTAGAGACAAGTTCTTTTTCCACTGATATTATCATTCTGGCAACACTGGTCATATTTTATTTAGAAGTGCTTACTCTTTTAGAGAGTTGTTTTGCCATTAAGAGTATTTTCTTCCAAATAGATTGAATTTTTAAAAAAACAAGCAAGACAAAACACAAACAAAACTATGTAACTACATTGCATCTAGGAAGCCAAACAGAAGTTCTTTTAAGGAAACTAATCCTTTTTCTCCAAACTCCTTTGCTGTTGGACAACAGATGGTATAGAACTGGCATGGCCCAACTGGAAACAGGCTGTCAATTATTCATGCATTTACTACTAGCAGATGGGCAGCACTTACAAAAGCCAAGCTCAAGAAATAGAAAGGTCTGGATAAAAAAATTAAAAGCTTGCTGGCATGGCAGGCGTGGGTTTTTTTGCAACAACATAAATCACCCTCAGAACATGATTAAAGTTGTCACTGTCACTAACAGTTACCATCCTTTCTACACATAGGCTTCTCTACCCACTGCTTAAAACAAATAAATCCAGTCACATGTAAGTTTCAATGAAGAAAGTTTTCTAGTAATCTTAATACTAACTTTTCAAAGTAGTACAACTGTCCAAACTTCTTCCATTAAAAGCACCACATGCAGATGTAATACAAGTACACGAACTAAACAAACCTGTTTATTAGTAAATCTAGGGTGATCTATGGAAAGAAGAACAAACAAGCTAAAGCAATTAAAGTGGCTGAAAGGTCCAGTTATTTTGGTTTGATCCAAACATTGCCCAAGAAATAGCACTCATCAAACCTCAGGAACACATAATTCAATGGACTAAGTGTCTGATAGTAACTATCCATTCACGCTTTCCAAAGCTATAAGGAAAATAATCAATTTGCTTTCAATCCAGTTATTTTTTGATTCTACTTGTACGATGTATTACTCAAGTTAGCCATTCTGCAATTGTTCCTTGAAAAGCAAAATTAAACAAAAGCAAACCGCCAAACCTACATACAGGTAGTACTATGATTCTTGAGAAACTCTTCACAGGGCAGGCTTATGAGCAGTTTAGGGACTGACTAATTTTTCCAAGAAGAGTTATGGGCTTGCTTGCACCATCAAATTGTACACCATATGCTAAGATGCCAGAACTGCTAAGCTGTTGAGATACCACCTTGTGAAGCTGAGTAGTCCCTAGACTAAGCATAGCCTGTATGTGTATCTACATTGCAACTTTTTTGGAACCCCAGTCTTATTACACAGTAAGGACTAAACACAGCAGTGCATTAACCTGCAAAAAACAACTGTATTCTCCGCTAAGTAGTTAGACCATTAGCCTCAGACTGCAAAAATTTCCCTTTGATAAAAGAAAAAAATGCCAAACTCGCTCTTGTTTGCTTTTGCTGCAAACAAAATCTATTGTCAAGAAAGCTTCCAACACTTCATAACAATTCAGTATCATTTTTTGCATTATACTTATTTATGAAAATGAGGAAAGACAAGGCATACCCTAAGTTCTGCTGATATAGACCATGCTTTCTTATGTGCAAGTCTTCAGATCGGAAACTATTGTGTAGTATTTGAAGATATCAGTAACAATCTGCCCCATATTAAGCTTCTTTACAAACTTATTGATCGTGTTCTAATACAACATCACCATCCCCAGCTGTTCAGTTGTCTGAGAAACAAATATGAGGAAAAAAAAATCTGACTACAGTTACAGCGTAGTAAGATGGATACAAGACTGGTAGATAAAAGTAAGCACTCCCAAAAATTCGCAGCAAAAAAGATATTTCCAAAAATTAGATGTTCTTTAACAATGGGACCTCAAAAAACTGGTTTTAATCTGACTGGGTCACTCAATATTTTCAAAACCAAAAATGGCATGAGCCCACAGTATCTAATATAAACCTGTTTTTTTAAATCTTTTTTTTCCCTAAAAATATGAACGATTACATTAAGAATGTACAGAAGCTTGATGGAGGCTTTCCTCCTCTGGGATACATTGGAAGAACAAAAGTTATCTCGATTAGTCTTACCACTGGAAGACAGCAGGTACATTTACTTCGTAAAGAGGTTTCAAGGACCAACCACTATCTGGCATCAAGGCCAAGTGGTATGGAACAGCCCAGATCTGTACTACTAAAGTCTTCTATCTTCCAAAACAGGCGGCTCTGACCAAACTACTTGCTGGGAATGGTCCCAGGCTCATGTGAACTCCCAGACTGTGCCTGGTAATTGCATGAAAGAGTGATAGTCATCTGGGCCAAAGCCATGAGAAGTGCTGTTCTAACAATTAACGGTATTCATAGTCACATTCCAATAGCTGGAAATGTTCCCAGACATTGTAATCTACCTAAACTTTCACAATATACTAAAGCAGTGTTTGTGTTGATCTGAACAAAACCCACTATTTTATTTGAAATTTGTCTATAGAGTTTAAAAATGAGTAAATTTTGGGGAAATATTATGCCAGAATATTTTATATCTGCTCATTTCAACAGACAACAAGCAAAAAAAAAGTATTTAAACTGTGACATGGATTACATGGGTATTGAGCTCCCTTTATTTTTTCTTCTGATTCTCCAAATAAAGGATAAAATTTGCATTGAGAGATCTCTAGTGGCACAACTAACAACCTCAAGTATAGCTGCTCTGTCATCAAAGCAAAACAACGTAACTGAGAACTGCATATGAAGTTGTACGGCATCATCCAAAGACTTCTCTGAATTTATCTTAATTTGGGGGAGGGTTTTTACAGCAGTGTATATTTGTTGGACTATGCTTCCTCTAAGAAAAATGCATCTTGAATTATTTTTTTTTTTAAAGAGTATGGATTAAGTCTTTGTAGAAAAATCTCTGAGTTTGGCACTGTGCATCAAAGCACTAGTCAATGATTCTACAATTTACTTTTAGAATCAGACAAGCATTGATATATTTTTATTTCAGGACCAAAAGCAATAATCTCTTGAAACAAAAATCTGTTTTTGACAAAAGTTAAGTCCAACATGATCTAGAACCATACCAGCAGCTGTGAATCCTAACCATGCAGCCAGTTCCTCAAATTGCATTAATCTACATGACAGTAGTGAAGATTTCATTTTGTGTTACAACTAAGATATGTTATTAAGATAATCCATAAAAGTGTTTAAAGATTGCTTATGGGAAAATATATTATGTGAGTAAATGCTCGACAGTGTTTACAGATTACCAATTTATGCCATTAATTCTATCAACTACCCTCTGCATTGGTTACCTCAAAGCTTCTTGTCAAATCAGTTTCCTTTGCCTGGGCTGCTAATAAAGCCTGCTCTGCTCTGCACAGCTTCTGGGTGAGATCACTGGTATCACCTTCCAAGCCTTGTTTCACTGCCATTACCTGTAAGAATGTTGACATTGTATTCATAGGCATATATAACTTTTTTTAAAAAAAAAAAAAAAAATCCCATTCTTGAACTCTAACATTCTATTACAAAATAAAACGACATTATTTTATGCCACCATGAACCTATGGTTGCTTTATTGTGGTTTAGAAAATAGCTCTTTATTGCTTTTCTACTTCTTTGCCTGGGACCAGAAAGATGGTATGTCTGTCAAATACATATATTCCTAGACTGTTTGGAATTGGATTAATACATCCAACTTGCAGTTACATCACCACATTATCTGTAGGATACAAGTGAGATTGAGAATGTAATAGCCTTTTTGCTAAGCTACGAGAATCAGAAAGCGAGGATCATAACTACACTTATTGCTCCATTGACACAGATATTATAAAATCTGAACGGGTTTTAGCTCTTTCAAAATAGTCTTATAATGCTCCAGATTAAAAAGGAAGGAAATGCCATTATCAAGTCAGAAAGGAAAGAAAAAATTCTGAGGTCATTAGGTAATGATTTCTTAGAGAAAGAACTAAAAGAAACCTATTTTTCTGTCTATGAAATCAATTTATTCAGTAAGCATATACAAAAGAACGTGCATATAAAGAAACCTCCACTGGAAACATTTGACTGAATGTATTCCCATGGCTATATTTCTAAAATAAAACAAGCATGCAAGAAAGCAATTGTCAGTTTTAGAAATGCTGTTTCAGTTCAGGCTGGCTCCTCAATATATCTTTCAAAAACTTGCAGCCCTTTTTAGAAATTCAGTCAGCTCTGCTGCTTTATAGCTGCTCTGAGGAGTTTTTTGAGGCTTATAAACGTTCCTCTTCTCTGGCCTCTTCACTCTTCAGGGTTGTGCTGCTTTCTAACTTCCTAAAACTGTGGTTTTGTGGCAACTAACATTTCAATAGCAGTTGTTGTGAAAGCTGAGGAAGACATCCTTATTATTGATGCACCTCCTTACACAAGCCCTGACACTCATCTGGTTTTGGGGAGAACAGTTCAGGGATTTAAAACAATAGCAAACACTTGTGCCCATGTACACAGATGCTAATTAAGATACTTTTTTTTTTCTTTGCTCTTTTACAGAATCACAGAATGATATGGCATTGGAAGGGACCTCTGAGATCATCTAGTCCAACCTCCCTACCAGAGCAGCTCCTCCTAGAGCAGGTTGCACAGGAACATGTACAGGAGGGTCTTGAACACCTCCAGAGACAAAGACTCTACCACATCTCTGGGCATCCTGTTCCCGAGCTCTGCCATCCTCAAAGTAAAGAAGCTCCACCTAAAAATGAGGAGGAACTTCTCATGTAAAAGTTTGTACCTATTCCTTGTTTCTGTCACTGGGCTGAAAAAACATCCTGTTCACTGAAAAAAAAAGATTGGACGCATCCTCTTGACACCTACCCTTTAAGTATTTATAGCCATTGATC
>JAOXNG010000021.1:23675332-23685666 GCA_028566535.1 Scolopax minor
GTTCTTTTGTCTTCAAATGTAATACTGAGTTTGGGAGTTACCAGGATAATATTTAGATTTGTTTTATTCATATTTTATTTTTTGGGATGCTAAATAGTTTCTTGATTCATTGTGTGCTTATTAATTGTTACCTAAAATTTCCTGTAATGGTTTCTCTCTGTGTTAATTGATTCTTTTATTATATCATCTAGTCTCTCTTTAAATATGACACTTGTGGTAAAGTTGGATTGGAGAGTTTGCCTCAATTGGACAGCAGCATTCACGTTAATCCACTAATTCAATTCCATGTCTTCCTAAGCTGTGGCAGCTGCACTGTGGTGTAAAATCTTGAGCTTGCTTCATAACGACACTTCTTCTTTGCAATTACTATCATGTAATTTATTTACTTTAGAAAGCTACATATTATTTTAGTAAGTGACAGGTTTGTATTTTGCGGTTTTAGACTATGACTACAGTAAGAAGTAGCCCTTTTCCTTAAGAGATAGTTTCAGGGTCATCCTAATTGATTGCTTTCACTCACTTGCTTATGTTGTGCTCTTCATTTGAGCATCATTGTCTAGATGGTAATGAAACAAAAGCCCAATTAAGCCTCACGCTCTACTGGGAAGCAGCTTGCCAGAATTTGACAGTAGAACAAAGGACGATTCATGGACAAATTTCTTCAGAGGCAAATGTCTCAGTGGAGGTCTGTAAAGCAGCACACATGATTTTAGGCACTTACCAGCTATCACTTTTGAATTATTTTAAATTTGTGGCTAAGCCTTCTGCTCTGCTCCTAAGGTGTAACTCGGAACACTACTTGTGCTGGAGAGCTAATTTCCTTCCACCAGCAACATGAGAGCCTCCTCAAAATGTTGTCTTCCCAAAGTAGGTGAGATGAGAGTTAAGTGACCTCTTAGCTTCTTAAAATATTTCAGTACGGGACTATATGATGAATTTAATCTTTGGATTATTATTTTTTTATTATTATTCAAAATGTAACCCTGTAAAACCCATTTAACTTAAGCTATCTTAGTTATTACTCTTAATATTTTTGTTTTAAAAGCTGTAAATCTGAAGAGTTACTTTAGGAGTGGAAAGAGAAGAATAAATTAGAACAATATTTTTTCCAAGCTCTGCCTTGCATGGCTGTTGGCACTCATCCTGCTGAGTAAAGTGGTTTGAGAAAAGGGAGGGAACACACAAGATGAAGAGGAAAGTGGCCCAGAAGAGCCTGCTGCAACAGGACTCTTTAGAATACTTACAGGACCCCTGCCTTATTGCATGAAAACTTGTAAAATGAATGAAAAGAGAATTTCAGTTGGGTCTCCAGCTTTCTCTCTCTTTTACCGTTAACTTTTTATTTAAATGCCATAGCTCTGTATCACTTTATATCAAAACCAAGACAATAATTGTCAACAGTTCCAAGTATGTGTGTACATTATTATGTTTGATTTCCACCGAGCCATAAACACTCTTTTGTCCTTTGCGTTTTACTAGCTATTGGCTTGGCTATTCCTCATGGACAGGAAAGCCCTGTTTAATGCTTTGTAAAGTGGCCATCAGTTCCTTGCTTTTATCTCTATTCAGCATAAATTATTTTCCGCAAGGCCACAGAACTGTGTTGGCCAAGATTTGCAGGTGTCCCTTGTGGAGAGCTATTTCAGGATAAAGGCTTAATCTTACCGTTTCTTTCCTCCCCTTCTCTCTATTTCATCTCTTCTTGAAGAACGCTAATCCTGAACGATAGGAGCCCATGGTTGGTCTCCTCCCTCCTCCATGGTGCACTTTTGTTATGGCTTTTTGTCATGTTCAGAATTAACCCTCAACTGGAGAAGCAGAAGCGTATTCTTTTACCCTCAAGCTTGGAAACTTGGTGTGCGCCGCCACTGCAATATTTCTAAGGGGAAATTCAGCCCCTAATTATCAAATTAGATGCACATTCTGGTTCTTTGGCATGACTTTACTTCTGCCCATCTGTTAGGTTGGCACTCTGCCCTCTCAGAAAGTAGCCGACCAGTTTCATCTGAGCAGAGGAGCCAACCAAAGATGGGTTAAGAGAGGCAGCCCGCAGAACACTTTATGTTCGGTTCCTCTTGCCAAAAGCTCTTCCTGTTTGCAAACAATGTCAGCTTAAGCCCATATGCTTCATTACATGGGATGACATCTGTGGAGACAGATGCAGAGATGGCAATACAAATGACATTTGATAAGGAAGGGCATATGTTATGAAACCAGACACTGCTATGAGTTTAGGACCCTGTCTGTGCTGCACGTGTGTACACAGAAATATAGATTGCTTGTATATTTTGTTGTGTGAGTGCATTCATTGGCCAGGGATGGGCCTTCGAAGAACATCAATGAAGTGCATCAATGTTTAAGGTTTGTGTTGCGTGTAAGGCAGTGGTATGGTTTAGTTGTTGCAAATTATTAGCCCGTGCCAGTGTTTTGCTTCAGTACCCTTTGAATGGTAACATGCACTAAAGGTCCAGGAGTTTGAAAGAGGAGTCTGTTGTAGATGAAGGATTCTGCTGTGGACTGCTTTCCTGAAGGATCTCTCTGGTATCTTTCAAAATGGCTCTTAGGGAATTCACTGATTTCAGTGTTTAGCAATACATTATTTGGATGTGAATTTTTAATGTCTGCGTAGAAGAGCAGTAAAAAAAAACTCCTTTGGAGCAACCACTTTGTTCCTTTGCTAGATTATGCTGCTTTTTCACCAGGGGTCAGATTTCTGTCTGAAGCTACTTTTTTCCAATACCTCTGCTTTTTGGGTTTACAATGCAAAAATTTCATTTAAAAACCAGAAAGTTTATTTTAGTTATCAGAGACTTTTAAAGAGATACCATCAAATCAAGATCTAGTTAACTCTTTAAAACTGATTCTGATATTCTAAGTGTGTCTGAGGCAGAGTCATTTCTTTTTCTCCTTCAAAAATGTAATATTTTGTTGCAATGTGTATGGTACAGAAATATATGTGCAAACAACAAGGGGTGTGGCGTTGTTTTTGGAGCCTTCCAGACCAGTCATGTCAAAGATGTGGTGCAAAGCTACAAAGATGTCCTGAAGGTGGGAAGAAGTCAATGAGAAGGGATTTCAGAGAGCCCCCAGAGAATAGGAAAGGAAAGAAAGGGGTTCTTTCCCCTTTCAGAAATTACAGTGATTTTGATTGCCTGTGCCACTGCCCCCCAAAAGTCCTGGATTACATTTAGCGGATGAGTGATTTTTGCAGTGGCAGTAAAGAAGCAGAAGAGTTATTAGTAGGTGCAGAGAGAGTTGGCCTTAGTCACAGTAGTACCGAGTACGCAGGGGAAACAGCAAGTGAGGGTTCCCATCAGTTTTTGGCAAAATAGAGAGACCTTAGTGAAAATAGGAATAATGCCCTTCTCTGACCGTGACATATCCTCATGTTGAGGGTATCAGTCAGGTATTAGATACAGACCTTGAAGAATTAGCATCCTTGTTCTGTTCTCCAAATTGCTAAGGCTGATGGAAGCAAGTTTTTATTAAATAAACACTGTATATAATCCATTTTAGCAAGCTGAAGAAAATAAAGTTTTAAACATTTTTGCTTTGATTTCTGTGGCCAGCAAAGTGTTAATCGGAACAATTCCAAGCAAAATGTTTTGATTCTGAGGTGTAACATAATGCGATATTTGTGACATTCATGGGGGGGTTAATCTGCCAGATTTTAGTGTGAAATGCTATTAACTTGGTATTCAATTTAAATATTTTACATTGAGTAAATATATTTGGTTGGTTTAGAGCTCAAGCAAAAAAACCCATGTGCAGTCTTTGGAATATAGTCCTCGTTGGCCATACTTTAAAACTAAATTTTCAGTGTTTGAGTCAATGGAAAACACACATCTCAAAGAAGATAAAAAGGTACTGGCAAAATGATTCTTTCCATTAAAAAATCAAAGTTGCAGATGGGTATGTTTTTCGTATCCCTTTAATGGAGTTAATACTTGGTGTTCACAAAATTGAGAATGATTTTTGTCATTTTGTCTGTTTTTTTTATTGAAAAGATTTACCCAAGTGAAATAGTGTATTTATATATTTAGGACTGTAATGAACAATTGCAGAAATTGACCTCATTTCTCTAACAAGCTGTTTTGATAGTTCTTATACATTAAAATATTCTTGTCTTATTTGAGGAACTTGCTGTATTTTCCAAATCACGTCTGGCAATTTTGGAGAGTGGGTGACTTCTAATTTTTCATTCATTGAGATTTAGTTTTGGAGCATTCCTTGGAATGATAAAACTCTTTCCTTGATAGCTTAAGGACAATGTTATATTTGCTAACTACAAGAGCTCCTAAAGTGTATAGAGCTGTTAAATGCTTGGACCGAGTGTGGTTTGTTGAATTGGCAGTGGTGTGGTGGGGAAACCAATCTGGAAGAAGAGGATTTCCTTAATCATACTGATACAATCACTTTCTCTGCACAGTTTTTGTTGTGTACTTCCAGAAGGGTAACTTCACTTCCAGTTTGGATTAGACAAAGGAATTCCCCAAAGTGTTGAGGGGTTTCGGTTTTTCTGGTTGGTTTGAGTTATTAAGAAACCTTGAATACCTTTTTTCCCACTCTTACACAACTCTGTTTTATCTATAATAAAAGTTTAATGATAATGATGATTTTTATTTCCCTTAACCCCAAAGTACTACATCACCATGGTAAAAAAGACACTGCCAAGTATCTTTTTCAGTATCTTTTTCTATACACTGGAAGGTATTACTCACATTACTCTCATTAACTCTTTCCTTGAAGTGCCGCCATCCAAAAGGTACAAATTTCATTTTAGTAGTTGCAAAATGAGATTTCTGATAGCTGTCCAGTCTAGATGAAAATTCAGTGCAAGTAACAGAGATGAAATTGCAGAGACTAAGATGTTTACTGGCTTTTCTTTTTCTCACTGCGTCAAGCTGCTAAAAATTGCACCTATTCGTAAAATGGGCATATTTAAATTAAATTATCTGGGTTTGCAGAAACACCGTGCTTCTGGTACATTTAATGTCAGTGGGTTTTATACAGTTTGCAGAAAAGTTGGCCTTATTTTGCAAGATGTGGAGGATACCCACTGGTATATCTTTTGGCACATAAAGCATGGCTCACGGCTGCAGTGCCTTCGGTTATCAATTGATCTCCTTGTATTTACATCTACAGGCACTTTTTCCTATTGAAGGATCAAAAAAGCTTTTTATTTATTTAGCTACATGGTAAATTGCATTAAGTTTGTGCTTAGGCAAAGTAGCCAGAGGAAAGGCTTTGGCTTTGCTCATCCTACACAGTATTTTAACAGCAGCATCGCTGGAGACAACAGGCACTACTAAAATGGAAGAAACTTGCTTGCCTTTCTCCTTGTTTTGTCCTTTGTGGATTGATAGGTCAGCATTTCTGTGCCTTCTGTATTTAAATGTTGCTGCAGAGAGATATTCTGGGCTGGGTTTTTTTTTTTTTTTTTTTGTGGCTTTTGAGGTTGGCTTGAGTTGGTGGGACAGGAACTCTGCGAGGCATATGAGGTGCTTTAGTAATGGGAATCGTTTTTTCTTTAGTATTTGCTTTTGGACAATTGTTCTTCTTGCCTCCTTGTGCTGCTGTTAAGGCTTTTCAGTGTGTTGATTTTTTTCATCCCATTCTGCCAGCCGTGGGATCAAGCTCTTTGGTCCAAGCCAACCATATAGGCCGTTTGCTGCAATTTTAGGATCAGCGCACCAAGAGTTCTGAGGGAATCCATGGCCTGGTGCTACCAGCCCAGCAGCTGCATTAGACTTCAAAGCTCTAGTCTGACACACCGGAGAAATAGTTTTCATTTGCAAAAACTCTCCTGTCAGTGCTCATTAGAGAGTTTAGATGTTATTAACTTCTTTAGATAGATCATCTCCAGTAGTGATGGCTTGCTTTGAAAAGCCTTTTCGCTTGCCCCTCTGGTACAGTAGTGGCAGCTATCTCGAAAGGAGGAGTTGGACAACTCTGAGATACCATCTGGACCAACCTGGGGATCAAAACAATTCTCTTTTAGAGAAGCGCTGAAAGGAATTCCAGAACTTGCTAACCAGATGCTCAATGAGTGCTGAATACATTGACATCTGCCAGAAATAGGGAAAACAGTGAGGTGTACTTTTTTGTACTTTTTTGAAATGTGCTAAATTAAAATGACAGATCTACTTCAAATAGATAACACCATTGAATATATTATTGAATATATTATTTTTTAAAAAATAGAATAGTGAGGATGCCTGCATTGTAGTGGCTGAATAACAGAGCAGTAGAGCATTACTAGAAAAATGGGATTTCCAAATAATCTTGGAAATTCCATTCCCTTAATTATTTTCTTTACAGAGACAACTTGCAGCTTAGCCCATTGTTGCCTATTGTTGCTACAAGATTCACAGTGGTTTCGGCATCGCAGATCTCTCCTAATGATATTAATCCTCGCCATGAAAACTAATGATATTAATCCTCTGATGCAAATTTTCTGCTCCTGTGATCATTTGTGCACAGTCCTTTGGAGACAGGGGAGAAAAAATGTCAGCAGCGAGAGGGTTACTTGAGGAACATGGGAGTTAAACACCTGACATCTGATGAGTCACCCTCCAAGTATGTGTGATTGAATGATGGTTAACTGATTGCCGCAGTTGATTAAGAACAAATATACCTGAAACGTGAAACACTTTATTTTTGAAGGTAGTAAGTGCACCGTAAACACCCATGGTTTACAGACCTTACTACAATTCAACTGTCTGCAAAAACCCCCACAATTGTCTTCAGGAATGGGTTTGTGCATTAAGTAAGTGTTGTTGCCAAGCAGTAATTACTAACATTTTTTAACACACTTTTAAAGTGTTGCTGTTTTTAATTGTTTTCTAATGATAATGAGCCTCGATGAGAGTTGCTACACCTGGTTGTTTTATGGTTCATTCCTTTCTACTGAAGCGACTTGCCCATTTAGAAGTTTCCAGGTTATTTTGACTTAAAACTGCATCCGGGCTCTGATTGTAAGAGCAAAATGTAAATGTTTTACCAACATTTTTTTATGGTCCACATGTTCAGCAAGACAATGAAAAGTTCAGTCTTTTGGCACAGACACTAAACTGGTAAGATATTGGCATAAATCATGGTGAGATGCATTCTATAATGTACATGTGTTGGGAACACACAGGGTAGGGACTGAAGACGTTTT
The DNA here is from genome assembly GCA_028566535.1 of Scolopax minor. NCBI lineage: Eukaryota > Metazoa > Chordata > Aves > Charadriiformes > Scolopacidae > Scolopax > Scolopax minor. The sequence continues at coordinate 23,682,495 of JAOXNG010000021.1, forward strand.
GACCCATCTGATGCAATTGCTAAAGGCAGAGGTTGTACATCACAAAGTTTCCTTTAGCTGTATCAGCTTTTAAGAGAGAACAGAATAGCATCTAGCAAGCCTCAAACAACTGTTGTAAATAATGAATCATTTCAAAATGTGATTATGGTTGTAATCCTGCAGGATGCAGGTTGGGCATTGACAAACAGGCCTGTTGGAAAGGCAGAATGCCACTTTGCCTCCTGCAGCTGTGTTGTCACCAGCCATTAGTTGTACAAGGAGCTGGTCATTCAAGTGCTTAAATATAGATGGAGAAGCTTAGGAGTAAATAGCTATTTAAACGATCAGTGTTTCTAGTATAATACTGAAGCCAAGATTTACTGTTGCAAAAGATGTCTGAGCAAACAGTAATGATACTGTGGATTAAAAAATAAATGAAAATACAAATAGTGAAATTTTGTGCTGAATTCAACAGCAGTAACTCATTGCTGGAATGTGAAACAGTAGTCCAAAATTAGTTGAAGTTTTTATAGATGGATTATTGAAATGATGAAGCTGTTTGGAATGTCGGGTTTTGAAACAACTAATCCAGAGCAGTGCTTTTGTTTTGATAATTTTGTAGATGCTTTTGTATCTTTGGAAGGAGTTATGACCATTGTTTCTGGTATTGTACATACTTAGCACACAAGCTTTTAGTAAATTACCATTGTTAGACTCGCATCTTGTTAAACAAACATAGATTGAAACAGATTCCATGCTGTAAAAACAACCGCATGCAAGCCAACTTCTTTGTGCATGGGAGTTATGTATCATTTCCCCTCAGGAATTAACAACATACCTTGAACTCCCCTTCTTAATTTGATTGAAAGAGAGAGCCTTGCATACAAGAATAAAAACTCTTGGACTCTAATCTCTTAATCTCCATAAAATGCTTGAATGTTTCGCTTTGATAACATACGAAACGTATCTGGTGGTCCGTAACATTTCTGATGTGCATTCCCTTTTTTTTTTTTTTTTTTCAGCAAAAAGAAATCAAAGCAGACATAAACCAATATATGACAGATGAGTTGCTGTTGGTAAAAGTTAGCCCTCAAGCATGGAGAAATTCCATAGCTTTAACTCTCCTTTCTAATATGCTAGTGGAACGTCATTTTGGTGGCCTGATGATGATCCCTTTGCCAGTGTAACGTGGTCTTCCTGCCAGTGAGATTACCATGCACTTTGTGGTCTTCTGTGTTAGGCCTTTCAATGCTAGGAAAGTCTCTTCACTATCAAGAAATTGAACTTTTTGGCTAATGAGCTTTTGCACTTGGAGGCAGATTTTCTGAAGTATATGTGGTATCTTTCTCATGCTTGGAATCGGGAATTGGTTGAGATTCAAAATTGGGCAACTGAAATGAGAAGATGCATGTTGTAGTCCCAGCTCTAGCATAGCATTTACAGTCAAAGAAACAGCTTTATAAAAACAATCTATGCAAGGAAGATTTTTCAACTCGGTTTCCAACATATCTTTCCAAAGGGAGATACTTTGTGGGGTCCTGCAGGATCCAAAATGGAAGTTACTTCCTGAGCCCTGTCTTTGGCACATACTCATAGGTGAGGTGATCTCCAAACATGTTGTAACTACTCTGCTATAATTAGTCCTAGTGCAAGGAGGTTCAGCTTCTGGTTTTTAAGTCTCTAGGGCTGGAAGAGTGGGTTTTTTTGTTGTTGGTTGGTTGGGGTTTTTTTAGTAGGTGCAGTGGTTTGATCTTTCTATTATAAATATCTCTTAAAACAAGCATGTCCTGGTTTTCTAAATGTAAGGAAAATATACATGTTCTAAAAGTGTTTTTTAGCTCTTAAAGTACTTAAAGCTTTTAAATACAAATCTGCCCTTTGTATTGAACCACCGGGCCCTGATATTTTCCCAACCTATAGGATCTTACATTTAAAAGGGATTTAAAAAAAAAAAAATGGCTTCAGAGGATGATTGCCTGCCTGAAAAGTCTGCTCCAGAAATGCTTGTAGGACCTCATCAGAATAAAGAGCAAAGAAAATACTGGTGTTACGTGATGTGTGGATTAGATTGGCAGGAAACTGGACCATGGTTAACTTCACTCGTGTGTACTGAAAACAAACCGAACCCCACACCCACACTGTTGGTCTTAGTCTTTAAAGTTTTGTTGGCAAAGCTCGGCCTTTTAGGAGTAGGAAAACAAGCCATACCCACAATAGACATAGTTTTGCTGGCAAAAAGCTCAGTGTAGTCTCTGCCAGTTGAATGAAATCCTTTGGCATATGTATTTTATTCCATTCAAGGAACAGGCTTGGCTACCCCTTCCCTGCTCCCCCATCCCTCTTTTTCCAGCCCAGCACAAATTGTGTCTCCACCAGTGGGATTCGCAGAGATAACGCTGCCGTCCCTTTTAAGCTTTGGTAAGACATTAGAAGAAGCTGCCACAATCTCAGATCTTAATTTGTTTTGGTAGATAAAGAGAAAAATGCTATCAGAGGTGATAGAGAGATCACTTGGGTGCAGAAATTGCATGAAAAGAATAAGGCAAGTCCTGTCAGAAGTACCAAAGCCTCTGATGAGGTTCCCTGGGACTTGTCAGTCTTAGTGCACTGACTTAACTTTCTCAGTGACATGGTTTTGCCTGGAGGCAGCAGTAAACCATCAAAATATAACAGGATATCCTGGCGTGACAGGGTGAAGATCTCAGGGATCTAGGTGTCCCAAGGATGTGACTGGCTGATGGAAACGTTTACCAAGTGGAAGCTCCAGTTTTGGAGTGATTTTTTACTTGTTTGTTTGTTTTCTTTTCTAAAAAGAAAGAGTTGCATGGCTTTTGCACGCCAACAACTGCTCATGGAAGATAAGAAATTGCAGCAGCCAAAGCTTTAGATTTATTACTGTGGTCAATTTCCTGTTATTTTTAATAGGATACGGCCCCTCCACTTCTGAACCAGTGAGCTGTATCAAAGAGACTGTATCGTGTTTCAGTCGCTCTGGCTGTCCCTGCTTGAAAACATGCTCATGACTGGGCTTCCTAAGCAACATTTTATCTGGTTTAACTTTTTTGGGTGTGCTGTTCGTGGACGTGTTTCAGCTCCCTGTAACAAGGATTCATAGGAGCCTTTGTGGGGTGTGATTTAAACCCTTTTTTTTTTTTTTTTTTTTTTCCTTAAATAAGAATTTGTGTCAAGGTTT